>CM060689.1:39056000-39659333 GCA_030686995.1 Artemisia argyi
ATATGGTGTTTTTGGAACAGATTTTTAAGGAACTCTATTGAGGATGAATGCCACAGTCAAAGAAATTTGGGAAGGTTTGAATTTCCTAACCTACTACGAACCATGTTTATAAGGGTGCAATTCTCACCTAAGCTACACCATATTGTTGACGGATACCCGACATGATATATTCGTTTATAATTCCGTGATCTGTGCAAAATTCAAAGAAATATCCTGAAGCTTGACCAATGTCCGTATGTTTACCACAATATTCACCTCCCCTATTTGATCCCACCACTTTTATCTTTTGGTCAAGTTAATTTTCAACTTCCGATCTAGATATTTTAAACATTCAAGTGATTCGGAATCTTCATTGATCAAGAACAAGTACATGAAAAATGAATAATCGTCAATGAAGGTAACAAGTGATTTAAGACTGTAGGTTTCCCTTAGTAGATGTTATCAATCACAAAAAGTATAGATTTAGAGTTCTAGAGAGAGAGAGTGTGTGTGTGTGAGAGACGTGAGAATAGAGATGGTGGAGAGAAATGTTTAACTTCACAATTAAACACACACTCACACACAACTCTCCAATGAGAGGTGTTTAGGTTAGTATACATCAAATACCCCAAGTGTGGGCTTTGGTGGGCTTTGCTAGAGTTTTGGGCCTTTACAATACAAAGTTACATAATTGTAAGTCCAAATGCTTAACCTATTAGATTAAACTAGTCGTAAGCCCACTAATAATATCTAACAATCTATTACAAGCGTACAAGGTTCGTATAATATAAATGACCATCACTTCATATATAATATCAATGCTAACAATCTCCCCCTAAGGGATGGTCATTTATAAATAATGCTTCCTTAGTCTTGATACTTAAATCTTGAATCTTTAGCACTTGCATCTTGAGTCTTTGAAATTGGATCTTTGATCTTTAGCTCTTGTATCTTGATCTTGAACATTGTTTGTAATAGACTTGATAGACTTTGTTCCATTCATGGTTGTGTTCTTTTATCTTTCCTTCGATCAACATCTTCACTTGATATGTTGTTGTGTTCTCTTTGACATACTTATGCTTCTTGTAAATTATGCTCTTTAGATGGTTACTGATGAAGCGAAAAGTGTACCGCTTTTGGGGGTCATTTAAGGCCAAAGTCGAGATTATTTGATCAAATATTGCCCTAAATCGTTCCTTTTGTCATTTTAGGTACTTTTGAGAGGAAATTTACTAAAGGAAGCATTTTGGATGTTTTTGGAGCGAAAAAGTGAAGAAAACGACAAAGTCTCAAAATCATGTAGGAAATTGTACATGACGGCATCACAGGTTGCTAGTGACGGCGTCATGACTTGATAAAGAGGTGGATAAATCAATTACATGTGACGCCCAGAAGATTTTCTAAAGAGTTCGTGACGGCGTCACGTTATAAAATGACAAGGCCATCACGTATTACACAAAGAGAGACGGCCCAGAGTCCACAAAGAGTGACAGCGTCAGAAGTGGATCTAGGCAATACGAGTATTACTTTGGCCGCGAGTTGACGGCGTCACACCTATCTCTTGACGCCGTCAGGATACAAAATCTATATATAGTTTTCTAGTTTTTATTCATTGTGTGCAACTTTGAAGGGAGTAAACCCTAGACGAATTTTACAGATATTTTGAGGGTTTCAAACCCTTGTTTCATCCATGCTTAATTAAAGATAAGAGTTTCATCAAATCATTCAATATGTCTATGTGTTGTTTGATTATATCTTACGCTTGTCTTCTCTTTAACATGCTAGGCTAGGTTTTCTTTGTGTTTGCTTAGATGTAATGAAACTTAGATATTGATTATGGGTTGGTTGTTTGTTTATAATTGTTGTGGATGAATGAATTCGATGTTAGGAACTTAGGATTAAGAAAACTAGCAGACTTCCAATTGGTAACTTGCTTGAACGTCTTAAGAAACATGATCGGAGGTGTACTACGATATATTGGTTGTATTTAATGCATATGTAACTACTAATGAGGCCATGTTAGGAGCTAGTAGTTGGCTCGACATAGGAAGAGGTAGAAGCTTATATAGTTAGGGAAGATCGTACACGGCCCTACGAATGGTATTAAGGAATATAACCCATCATCCATGCAATTGTAACAAACTAATCAACCGATAAAAGATAGCTAGGGAGTAGTGAAATCTAAGTAAACACAATTTTCTCTCATTATTTTTTTCACTATAATTTAGTTTAAGTTTAGTTTATTTTATTTTAATTGCATCTTTAGTAATTTGGGTTAGTTGATTAGTAACTAATTCCGCCCACTCCTTCCAAAATCGAGATTTTACTTGCTTTCATTTAAAATATAAAAATACAAAAAGAATCATCCCTCATCTCTAGACCTAGTTTTAATGAGTTTTAACCCTAGCGAACACTATTCTTTGATTTGAATGATCAATCCCTCGGTACTTGTCACTATACTATACTACAATGGTCAGGTACATTGCCTGGTGGGGATTGCAAGCTTCTCAAGGTCCCTTGAGAGGTAAAACCTTTTGTGAGGGTGCAATTCCACGCATATCAGTTACTCATATGATTTTCCTCATATGTTTTCTTAACTCTAACTTGTTCTTGACTTTGAATTTGATGAATCTCTTTGTCTTGATAATCTTTGTCTTAAACTTGTTGAGGAGTAATCACTTGAGTATGAGTATGTGGAGTTTGAAGATGTTGACGAGAATGGTGGTGTACGGTCTTCAAGGTGACTTTCATCAGTACTTGCACAAAGCAAGGTAGCAAATAATCATGTTAGACCAATCGATCATTGTGGATCTTTTGTTAAAAAATTTTCCACTACGATTGTTTTACTGATGGATATCTTGATTTCATTCACCTTGCTTGGGCAAATCAGTCATCCAAATCCCGTTAATGACAGTTGTATATACATTGGATAAATCCAAGTATACACCTACGTCATCAGGAATCGATTCATGAAAGGAATCGATTCATGAAAGGAATCTCTTTGGTAGGATTTCCTATGCCTATTTGTTTGGATATTGAGAACATTTGCAACAAAGTGTGTGATGCGTGGGAATTGCACCAGGCTTTACCTCTCGAGGGATCTCGAGAAGGTTACAACCCCCACCAGGCAGTGTACCTGATCGTTGTAGTATAGTATAGTGACAAGTACCGGGGGATTGATCGTTCAACTCAGGAATAGTGTCGCTAGGATTAGAAAGCCTAAAAACTAGGTCTAGAGGTGAGGGATGATTCTTTTTGTATTTTTATATTTTATGAAAAGCAAGTAAAAATCTCGGGTTTTGGAAGAGTGGGCGGAATTAGTTGCTAGTCAACTAACCCAATAACTAAAGATGCAATCAAAATAAAATAACAAAAATGTAAATAAAGCTAATTAAACTAGTGGTGTGAACAGTAATTGGGAGAATTGTGTTTACTTAGATTTCACTACTCCCTAGATATCTTTTACAGGTTAATTGTTTGTTACAGTTGCGTGGATGACGGGTTATATTCCTTAATACCAATTGTGGGGTGGCGTACGTACTTCCCCAACTCTATAAGCTCCTACTTCACTCCTATGTCGAGCCTGCAAGAAGCTCCTAACATGGGATCACTAGAATTCGCTCATGTATTAAATACAACCATAAAAAGCTAGTACGCATTGGTTCATGTTTCTTAAGACGTTCAAGCAAGTTACACAATGGAGATCTGCCAATTTTCTTAAGCCTAACATCGAAATCAGTCATCCATTACAACTATAAACAAGCAATCAACCTATAATCAACATCTAGGTTTCATTACATCTAAGCAAACACACAAAAGATCTAGCCTAGCATGTTAAAATCAAGACAAGCGTAAGATATATTCAAACAACACAATAGACATATTGAATGAATTGAAAGGATACTTATCTCAATTGAACATGAAGGGTTTCAAGGGGTGAAAACCCTTGAAAATACTGTAAAAGTCGTGCTAGGGTTTATTAAGTTCGACCCTAAAATTCTCCTCTCTTTAGAATGAAAATAACAAAAACTATATATAGATTTCCTAAGGTGACGGCGTCAAGAAGAAAGTTCTGACACCGTCAACCCGCCGCCCATATTATTCTCGGACTGCCTAGATCCAGATCTGACGCCGTCATGTATAATGTTGTTCTGGGCCGTCACTACTTTTACTCTTGACGGCCTTGCTTTGACGCCGTCACATTTTCACTGGGCCGTCACGTTTTCACTGGGCCGTCACCTCTTTTGCTCTTGACGTCGTCATCAAATTGCTCTTGATGCCGTCAGGTACTGTTCCCAGCAAGGAAAATTAAGACTTTGCTGTTTTCTTCACTTTTATGCTCCAAAAACGTCCGAAATGCTTCCTTTTCCAGAATTCATTCCAAAAGTACCTAAAATCACAAAAGGAACGATTTAGGGCAATATTTGATCAAATAAATTTCAATTCCGGCTTAAATGACCCCCTAAAAACGGATCATTTTTCGCCTTATCAGTGTGCTAATGCTTTTCGAACCTTTACACAGGCTGTTCTTGAATAGGATGCCACAAGCATGTTACAACTATCTAGGTGAGCCGCTAGAGTACATCGAAGTATCATTCCATGACTGTAGACCATTTAGGACACAGTAACCACCATGATGACTAATCTTAATCCTTAATGATTAACGAAGTGACCCACTTTTAGTGTTGTTTGATGTTGACACTGGAAGGGTTTCCATTGAATCATCAAAGATCACAAGTGTGATTCTTCTATGAATGTTGTGGCAAGATTACTAAAATATACGAAGGACTCTCAAGCACAATATGTTTTCTTATTGTTTGAACAACAAGTGTATATTGAAATGTATCCTGAGATTTTATTTGTGAATATCTTATGGCTCTAGACTCGATAAGTGAGCTTTGGTTTTACTAAGCAGAGGCTGGAGCGAACTGCCACCTTTTCAATACTAACACATCTAGGAGTGAGAGGTCGATAGATTACATGTTTAGTCTCCGTGAGAAATGAAACAAGAACCTTTTTAAGATGAACTTGAGTAGCTAGGAGGGGTCATGTAGCACGTCACTGGGTCTATGACATCTTATCTTCAATACCAGTATCATCTTTGTGATAATCAATAGCAGATGTATTGACCTGGTTTATGTCCTAAGTGTATGGAGAGCTAATTTTTTTCACCCTTACATAGCTTTTCTTTTTCATTCTTTAACCCTTTCATTCCCCTTTTCACATTTACTCCTTTTTCATACCTTAGGACTTCTAATCTATCTATTTGGAATATCCCTGGGTAGGTCCCTCCGGCTTTGGCTTGACCATGGGACTATAACTACTTCCTAACTGCCTTATATCTTTTTTTGGATATTTGTTTTGGTTGGTTGGGTATAATGATTATAGTCATAAAACCATTTGAAAAATCAATCAAAGTGTATGTATGAAAACGTTTTGATCACACTTTTAAAGTTTCATTTTTCAGAAATACTCCCCCTCCACATGTGCATGTTTATTTTGAAATGTCTTCGCACACTAAGAGAAGAGTTTGCACTTATGAAATGATAGAACCTAAATAGACAAGTCATTTGCGGGACACGTTTATGTTGCTAGTTAAAGGGGTCCATTATCAGCTTTTAGGTGACAACTAGCCCTAATAACCAACTTTAAATTATTATCCATCTAGGAACAAGTCTATCGAGAGCTTCTCGAGATGTTACATTCAGTACTTGGTATATCTCCAAGTCAAGCCTTTTTTAGATGAAATCGATCATATTTTGTCCCCCTAAAAAATAGCATATACATGATATTTTTTTTATACCAATTGATTAAAATCTTTGTTTTTGGAAAGCTAATAGGGAGAAACAGATTCACGTAGCATTTTTGGAATATTTTTGTTGGGGAAGACAGCCGTCCAAACTTGGAGAAACTCAGTAATGAAACTCAGTAAAATTCGGAGTTTTTCAACTTTTAAAAATACGATAAAAGCTTCAATTTTGATGTTTTAAACTCATTTTTCTTCCCAAATCCAACTCAATGAAGTGTTTAGGACCTTAAAAATGTTTGCTTTCAAAAATTAAACCAGAAAAAATTGAATTTTAAAGCTTATCTTAAACGAAGCCGAAAACTAAAAAAAAAAAAAAAAAAAAAAAAAAAAAAAAAAAAAAAAAAAGGAGCTTAAAAACCTTGCATTTTTTTGTAAAAGTTTTTGTACTTTCTTGTTCTAATGTATCAAATACATCAAAAAGTTGATGTATTTCACAAATAATAATAATAATAATAATAATAATAATAATAATAAATAAAAGCTTTGTTTTTATCTTGAAAACTCATGGTTTTAAACTAAAACAAAAAGTAACAATTTTTCTAGACAAAACACAACTAAACAATCTTATGGTGACTGATACCACTTGTAGGTGTCCCTTACTAGATGATATTAATCACAAACAATATAGATTTAGAGAGAGAGAGAGAGAGAGAGAGAGAGAGAGAGAAATGTTTAACTTCACATATTAAACACACGCTCACACATCGCCCAAATGAGAGGTTTTTAGGTTAATATACATCAAACACCCCAAGTGTGGGCTTTGGTGGGCTTTGCTAGAGTTTTGGGCCTTTACAACACAAAGTTACATAATTATAATCCTAAATGCTTAACCTATTAGATTAGACTAGTTCCTAAGCCCACCAATAATATCTAACAATCTATTACAAGCGTACAAGGTTCGTGTAATATAAATGAAGATCACTTAATATAATATTAATGCTAACAAAGGCCATCAATGCCCAAAGGAAAAGGTCCACATATATCAGTAAGGACTAGTTCTAATGATCTGGTAAATCATGTGGCACCTTCTTATTTTCTTTGGTCATTTTTCCCTTTATTCATTCTACATAATTTTCAAAATCTAAGAAATCAAGATGGGATAGAACTTCATCTTTCATAAGTCTAGTCATTCCATCTCGTGAAACGTGGCCTAAACGTTGTTGCCATAACATTGATGAGGTTCTAAGATCTCATTCTTTCTTATTTTGATTCATATTTACATTAACGTTAAATGATAATAGAGATCCTGAAAAATTATTATTTAAACATATGTTGAAGAAGTTTCCATCATGACAACCATTTCCAACAACATGAGAGTTTAAGCTAATATATACTTTATTGTATCCAAACGTAAATATAAATTTACCAATAATTAGCTAAGATACAGATCTTAAGTTTCGAGTCATGCTTGGTACATAAAGATTTCCATAAATATTTAAACAAAAGCTACCATCTAGTATTAATGAAAGGGTTCCAACAACTTCTATGTTCAAATCAACTTCATTCCCTACTTTAACCGGTCATTGGTTTCTTTCCAATCTCCTAATTGTATGAAATCTATGTAGGGAATTAGCAATGCGTACCATGGATCCAGAGTCAATCCATCATGAATTAATAGGGACATTAATGTTGAAAGATTCATTGCGGATAAAAGATTTAAATATACCTTTCATTGCTAAGCATTCCTTAAATTTTGGACAATCATATTGAGTATGCCCTTAGCTTATGTCAAAATTTGCATTTTAGACCACCTTGAAATAAGCTAGTACTTGCACCCATTTCTTGGACTTTATTTGGAGTAGACTCATCTGTATTTGACCTTTTGTTTGCCCTTTCTATTATTGGGTTCGGTGGTAGCAATATGAGCAACATCAGGCTTTTCAACTTTAAGGCGTTCTTCCTTTTGCACACACATTGCAATCAATTTCCTGATTTCTCATTTCTCCTTTTGCGTATTGTAACTGATCTTGAAAGAATCAAATTGCATATGGAGAGATGTCATGATAAAATAAACTAAAAAGCCTTCATTGATTTCCATGTCCACACCTTTCAGTTTATTTGTCATATCACTCATAATCATGATGTGATCACGTACACCACTAACCCTGTCATACTTGGTAGTCAACATTTTGAGGATCGAAGTACTTGTATAGGCTTTTGAAGTCCCTTTAAGTTGTTCCTCTACATAGCTTAAGTATTCTTTTGCATTCTCAAAGCTAGGAATGACTCCTAGAATGGAAAAGGATATGGAGTTCTTATTGATCATGAGGGACATACATTTAGATTGCTCCCACTATTCATAAACATGAGCATGATATGCTGTAAGTGCAGCGGGAGAACCAATGTGAAGCGCATGATCGAGGTCCATTACTTGGAGAGTGATCGAGGTCCATTACTCAGAGAGTGAGTTTAACTTGATCTCTCCATGTTAAGAAGTTAGTACTAGTTGATGGTTCAAGTATGGACAAGTAAACCGAATGGGAAGTTAACGTAGATGCTGACATAAATTGAAAACTGAATGCATGCACATATATAACTAAATGAATTAGTGGGATATATTCGAAACATGAAGCATATCACTATAAACATAAAACATATCATGAACATCAAAACAATAGTTATATAAGATGTTGTGCCCAATTATCAACCTCACATTGGTTTAGTTGACAATTGAAGACAACATTATTAGGCTAAGCATACATACATATCACATGTACCTTTAGACAAGAATGAATGGTGACTTGAATAATTTTGTAAGGGCCAATGAATTAAATAGACCAAGAGAATTTTTTTTCACCATATAGACCATTGTCTTTATTTGAGAAAAAAAAATACTTCCAAATATAGACTACTCGACTGCGCGACCACGCGACTCCAGCGTTATTTTTTACTTGACTTCCTACAAGTTTGCTCGACTCTTCACTATAATTTTGAATGACTTCACTTTTTGGGGAAAAAAAAAGTCGTGCGGTCTATATGGTGGAAATCTTGTATTTTTTTGTCTATCTCGGCCATTAACTCATTTTGTAATGAGTAGTGCTACATCCACAAAAAATTTACAAAAAGAAATCCACAAAAGAGATGTGTCATGTGTTGATTAGTGTGTTTGAATATGTTTTCCCTCTCTTTTCTTTGCTCCACCAATCAACACATGACACAACTCTTTTGTGGTTGTAGCACAACTCTTTTGTAGTAATATGGTATGATTGAACTCCCCTATGAATTTAAATGACTATTCGTTGGGTTGGTGATCTAAATTAACATAAGAGTTACCATTCAAAGATTCAAGAAATTCACGAAATTAGATTCTTAGTAATGTTCATAACCACCGATCTTACGCAAAATTTTAACAAACATCAAATAATAGATCATTTGAAACCATAAGAAGGAATTATTAAACCATTACTTTATTATGATTAGTAACCATTAATTCATGCATAAATATCAAGTTTTTAGAATACTTTGAAAGATTTGTTTCTTATACTTTAGTACGTATTAAAAAACTATGAATCCATAACATTTAAAAGTAAAGTATCCCGTGATACAATAGTTAATTGTTGTTTGTTATTGTGTCATGCTGTTTTGGAAATTAATTAAGGGGGTTGGCAGTGCATGCGGGGAGGCATGGCACGGCAACCTTCCCCTGCGGGAACACCGCCGCCGGTGTCTTCCCACCGCACGGTAAGGAAGAAATGCGAGGAAGTTTATAGCATGGAGAGGGAAGAAAAAAGAGACGTTGGAGCTTTAATGTTTTGGACCGTTTGGGCCTAACGGTCATTTTTTATTTTTGTGGCCTATATATTATTTGTAAATTGGTTGAAATGAGATTAAAATATATATATATATATATATATATATATATATATATATATATATATATATATATATATATATATATATATATATATATATATATATATACCCACTGAAGAAAAAAAAAAAAAAAAAAAAAAAGACCTACAAAGTTTACAATGGAGCAAAGAAAAAATAGGGATCCTAGAAAAATTGTTCGTGGATCGAGAGGCGCAATTCGTCCTCGAGTTCAATCACAAACCGGTCACGAATCATTTTCTTCACAACCCGGTTACCCCCCCCCCCCCCCCCCCCCCCCCCCCCACAAATGTACCCGCAATCACAACTCAGTCACGAATCATCTTCTTCACAACCCCCTTACTACTCAAAAATGTACCCGCAATCTTCACCATTTTTCTACAACCAACAACCCCTCCCGCAACTTCCTAGAAACTTTGTGCCGTTTGATTATCAATATACCCAACAACCCCCACCGCAAATGCCTACTAACTTTGACCCGTATGAGCCACGCTATACCCAACAAAAAATGCATGAGCGGGTTAGTGAACCGTTACCCATTCATGATGATAACGAAGATGATGAATATTTCGACAATGTTGATGTGGTACCCGAGACACAACCAATTGATGAAGAAGCCGAACAAGTCGAAGAGGTGCCGCGGCCTAAAAGTGAAAAAAAACCAAGTAAGATTTGGACGCCCGATAAGGAGGAGGCGTTAGCTAAGTCTTGGATTAAAATTTTGGTGTACAAAGTTGTTGGCGACCGTCAAACAAAGCTAGGATTTTGGATGCGAGTTCTAAATCATTTTAGAAGCCTTGTCCTGAGAACCGAACGCACTCATCATCAATTGAACTCGAAATGGACTCCTATGCGTCAAATGATCGCTACGTTCAACGGTTACTACATACAAGCGGTATATTTTTTACATACATTAAATATATACTTGTTTTATTTTGTTTCATATATACTTGTTTCATATATACTTGTTTTATTTTGTTTTATATATACTTGTTTTATTTTATTGTATATATACTTTTTTTTTGTTTCATATATACTTGTTTTTTTTTTTTTTTTTTTTTGGTTTCATATGTACTTGTTTTATTTTGTTTTATATATACTTGTTTTATTTTATTTTATATATACTTGTTTTTTTGTTTCATATATGCTTTTTTTTTTTTAGACGTTTGAAAGAAAGTAGATGCAACGATCTTCAAGTTTATGAGAGAGCCCTACTCGACTTTGAAAAACAATATAAGAAAGCTTTCGCGCATACCAAAGCGTGGAAGATTTCGATTGTGACTTACCGAACCTCAACGAGAACCCAACTCCATCACGTCAATCGAAAGGCAAAAAAAGACGAATTATGAAGATTCAAGCCGAAGCTCGATGCGTGATACCCTTGCAAGTTACACGGCCGAAAAGAGAAGTTTAATGCGCAGTTGGAGGTTCAAAAAAAAAAAGACGAAGAATATTTCAAGTTTCTTGATGGGGAGGTGATGAATCGTGACATGAAGTTCGTTATGGATCCACATGACAATATCCAATACCCGGCTTTAAAGGATTTTGTCATCAACAAGAAACGCGAGATATGCGCAAAATACGGGTGGCCGTGTAGTTTGTAGGATTTAATGGAATTTTAGTTATTTTATGTTTTTTAATAATATTATGTAATGTTTTTTAAGTTTTAATGGAATTTTAGTCCTTTTATAATATTATGTAATGTTTATTTAATTTTAATAAAATTTTAGTTTTTTAATAAATTTTAATAGAATTTAAAAAAGAAAAAAGAAACAAAAAAAGTGAGTGAAGGGTGAGGGGTGTGATGCCAACAAAAAGTGAGTGAGTGAAGGAAAAAGTGGGAGAGTGGTGTGGCATAAGAGGATTGGTTGTAAGTGAGTAAAGGGATTTGAGGTGAGGGGTGTGTTGTCAACCCCCTAACAGATTCAATAACTTTGTAGAAGCACATGGCATATAATAATCTATTTCGAAATCAATTCATTAGCCTTACTAACATTTTTGAGAGGGAAATGTCCTTTATCCATCTATAGTTGATGAACGAGAATTAAAACAGTTTATGAGCATTAGGTTAAAAGGTTTCACCCAAGTATCGGCATAAACCTTACACACACACACACAAAAAAAAAAAAAAAAAAAAAAAAAAAAAAAAAAAAAAATCACACTCTGGGATTTTTCTGTCCCTTTCTCTTAAGATAGCATGTATGTATATGTGATGTCTGTGTTTTTATGCATTTGGAGTACATATATGTGTGTTGACGTGTTATAGAATTTCTGTGTATTTATTTTAGATTAAAAAAAACAAAAAACAAAAAAAAAACCTTTTGTGTATATTTTACTTGACTTTGATCTTGATAAATGATACTTTAAAGTTTTGTTAATGCTTTCTTACTTTTAAGGTGGTTGTGAAGAGATATCTCAATGATGATAATATTCTATGACCGCCAATGAAGGTAACAAATGATTTATGACCACCAATGCTCGAAGGAAAAGGTCCACATATGTCGGCATGGAATACTTTTAGTAATTCGCTACTTCATGTTTCACCTCTCTTATTTCCTTTAGTCAAGTTTTCCTATATGTATTCTACACAATTTTCAAGATCTGAGAAATCAAGATGCGGTAGAACTTCATCTTTCTCATGTCTAGTCATCCTGTCTTGTGAAATGTGGCCTAAATGTGGTTGCCGTAGCAGTGATGCTGTTTCTAGATCTCGTTCTCTTATTTTTATTCACATTCTCATTAATGTTAATGATAATAGAGATTCCGAAAAATGATTATCTAACCATAACTTGAAAAAGTTTCCCTTAAAACAACCATTTCCAACAAAACAGAAGTTTAAACTAATATATACTTTGCATCCAAACGTAAATATAAAGTCATCAATATTTTAGATACAAATATTAAGTTTCGAGTCATGCATACATAGTTCCATAATATTTAAACAAAAGCCACCCCCAAATATAATGAAAGGGTTTCAACAGCTTCTACGTTCAAATCAACTCCATTCCTAACTTTAATCGTTCGTTGGTTTCTTTCCAATCTCCTGATTGTACGGAATCCCTGTAAGAAATTAGCCATGTGTACCATGGATCGAGAGTCAATCTATGAATTAATAAAGACATTAATATTGAAAGATTCATTAGTGATAAAAGATTCAAATGTACCTTTATTTGCTAAGCATTCCTTATATTTTGGACAATCCTTTTGAGTATGCCTTTTCTTATGGCAACATTTGCATTTTGGACAGCCTTGGAATAAGCTAGGACCTATTTTCTAAACTTAATTTGAAATAGACTTATCTCCATTTGAACATTTGCCCTTCCATGAAACCTTTCTCACATACACCACTAACCCTGTCATACTTGATAGTCAATATTTTGAAGATCAAAGTGCTTGCATGGGCTTTTGAAGTCCATTTAATTTATTCCTCTACAAAGCTTAAGTATTCCTTTACATTCTCAAAGTTAGGAATGACTCTTCGAAAATAGATATAGAGTTCTTAATGATCATAAAATAAATACGGTTAGATCGTTCAAACTGTTCAACAACACGTTTCTAATCTGCAGTACAAGTAGCAGTAAGTGCAGCAGGAGGATCGATGTGAAGTGCACAAGCGAGGTCCATTACTCTAATAGTGAGTGTAACTCGATCTCTTCATTATTGTGATTATTAAAATGGGTCGATGATCATTTAGTTGAAACCTTTACGACCATCCAATTAGAATTCTTAGATGTGTTGGTACTAGTACTAGCAGTGCATTAAATATGCAGTCATCGATTCTCCCGAAAGGCTATAATTGATGCGAGCAAACATATGAATGACGAGGAATACATTTTTGTAATGGGTGTGTAAAAGAAATACGCTGATGAGGGGGGAGGCTGCATACAATTTGTATTGCTTCAAGCATTTACAATAAACAATTAATAAAAAGGGCCACTCCATTTTGACAAAAGACCCACACACAAGTTTCGTAGCTTTTGATACGCTATCATCATTTTCCTACATGTAGAGGGAAATGTCATTCCCTTGTTGGGCCTTTTAGGCCGAATGTGGGTGAAGAGGGATTCAGACCACCTACACCGTGGTTCGAAGCTACGTGCTCTAATCCTCTGAGCTACAGGTTCCACTCCATCTCCACTGGATTTGTTTAAGGGAGTACCCTCAAGAAGCAAACAGGTCGATAATCATTTATTTGAAACCTATAACTACTTTAATTAGTTACCATGAAACTTTACACTAATGTTATACAATATTACTCTAAACTATATGTATTTTTTTATTAAATCTAAACGGCTAGGAACTTGGGTTTTACCCGGGTTCATTCTCCATAAGCTACAACGTCAAGGGTAGCCTTTATGTGCATTGGGCACTTTTATGTTTCACACTATTAGTGGAAACTTCAGTTAGCAAGTTGCTAAATCAGTTGAACATTGTCTCTTGTATATTATCTTTAGGGAGAACTGTGTGATCTTGTGTGGACCGAGTAGCGTTGTTGACTATCAATATACATTGCGAATAACTCCTAGTTAGAATAAATAATCACCCCTTGGGCCCTAGTGAATAAACTTGGTAACATAAGTTAACTAAAATTGGAAAATATAAAAAAAATCAATAAACATGAGTACAAGGTATGGGGAGTGTTACATGCAAGATAGCGCATGACACACCGTTGATCAAATCCTAGCTTCATCAGACATTCCTAATGTGCTGATTATGGTGATGTGATGGTGGTGGTGGTGGCATTTGATTGAATGATGTAAATTGTGGGTATTGTTGTTGAGTTTGAAGTAATGCCAGTTGATTAACACTTCTTGGGCTCATTTGTAAACCTTGTGCATGGAGGATGATGTGTTGAGTATGTTGTGTTGGATGTGGAAAATGGCGTGGTTTGTGACGACACAGATTGGTAGATGATAATGTAGGAGCTGGGATAAAGATGATGAAAGTTGGTTTTAAGTAAACACGAGTAAATTGTTGAGCATTCATTATTACTAGACGAGTACCTATGCATAGCGACGGTGTATAACGGCAAATAATTTGTGATTTTGGTATGACCCTTGATGCAACACTTAAGAGTTGAGTTTGTAGTCATTGCAAAGAAAAATCAATGAGTTAAAATGAAAGTGACAAAAGTTTGAGGATTAAAAAATATTTACATTAATATATTAATGTAATAGTAGATGTTGTTACCATTTTAATTAATGGTAGCTATCATTTTAAAAACTTGAAAGCCTCTAACCATGTATAGCATTTCAAAAAAGTAAAACTTGTCTTTAAAGTTATGAATCAATAAACGGTAGTTTTGTTATTATGATCAAATTTAAGTTAATTAAGTTTAAATGGATAATATAGGAATTACACATTACTCAAATTTAAGTATTTTTTAACTTAAGAAAATGGTATAAATGCTTTATAAGCGGTATAGATGGTTATTCATTTTGTGTGAAACAGTTAAAAGAAAGAGTGTTTTGGCTGTTTGGGTAAAAAAAAATGGTATTTATTTGAAAATATTTTCGCGATATTGGTATTTTTGATCGTTGTATTCAAATTTTCTTTTATTTTTTTTTTTATATAAAAGAGGAAGGTAAAATCAGGCCGTTACAGTCATACCGTTAGACCTATATGGTGACATCATAGGTCGGATGGCGAGGCTATAGCACCTCGGTACCGAGCACTCTTTGGATACATGTTAGTACTGTAGTATCTCTTTTATAAAATTACACAGCTGAAAAAAGGTAATAAATGGTTGTACTCAAGATATTATATATATGATAACACAAATCACGATCTAAACTAAGAGCATGGGGAGTAATAACGCCTCCCCAACATTATTCATATGTGGCACGAAAATAACTTTGTAACTTGAGTTATCACCATTTCCCGCTATCTCACGTTGGTCTTGCGTTTCAACTTGAGTTGGTGGAGCAACTCAAGTTATACCTTGGCAATTTGAGTTACAACCATTTCCCACCCGGTGTTATTTGGTGTTAAGCTGGTTTGCGGTTTTTTTTTTTTTTTTTTTTTTTTAGTGAGTCCCAAAAAGTGATGTTATTGGGTGTTATAATTTTTTGATGTTATGTTATTTGATGTAGCGCTGACGTGACGCTGAGTTATGTCATAACTCAAGTTATGACTCCCCATGCTCTAATACCAAACAGCAACCAACGTTAACATAATTAAAGATACTAGCATAAGAAATTAATTCAGGAATCCATGTTGCAACTCATTTGGAAAATATAAATAATAGCTTCTTATATAGATAAACTACCAAACAAATATTTCCATGTTTGGCGAAAAATACAAAAGAAAGGACATAAACGGGAGATCGAATTTATTTATTTGGTACTCTTGTACTTAGCTATATCTTGAAATACCATATAATTAACCAACATTTACTTCTTTTTCTCATCCTGACCACTTCCGCTGGCTGCATCGTCTTTGTAGTTTGGCAATGGAACTTCGCCAGCCTCGATAGCCTTGACATCATCAACCAGGTTTTGGTACTGGATCTTCACTTCTTCCGTAGTCTTCCCCATGATATTTGCAATCTTTTGAAATCGCTGAGGGTCCTTTTCGTAGGTAACCAGCAAGGTCTCAAACAGCTTGGTATTCCGCCAGGTCCACTCAGAACTCGAAGCCATTTCTTCAATAGAGATAGGCGAGCTAGCTAGTTACAGGAAGAGAATGCACAAGATAATTTATGTGAATATGTGCATTAACCTTATCGATCTATTTATACGAAAACCAGCTAATAAAGAGCCAGGAGATGCGGTTTTAGTTCATATTTTATGTGCTTGATGTTCAGTGCCATTCAAGAAACTGACTTGTTACGGTTAAAGAGAGTATTGGCTTTTTCTAATACTCAGCGGAAAAGTCATTGTAATTCGCTAAGTTTAGGGCATTTTTAGTGGTTGAGTGAGGTAATAGTTTTGATTGTAGCGTAAAAACAATAATTTGTTTTTTATTTGGCAAAAAACGAGGTTGAATCAGTAGTAGCAGTAGCTCTATTTGCCACATATAAAGTCACGGGGTATAACAAATTTTAAAGTAGAGGTTTATCAATAATTTTATACGTAACAAATCATTAATTTGCACACAAAAACATATTTTAATGTGCTCATATCCTCCGCTCACAATAAAAGACAAATGGAAAGTGTTTGTAGCCTAACGATACAAATGTTCTAAGTTTACATTTGGACAATAGGTGCGTAAATTTGATAAAATATAGTGCGCGTATAATTTGCTTTCATGCAAAAGATATAAAAGAAACCGAAAACACATAGAGCTATACTTGTCCAGGAAATATCATTGCATGCATTCAAGTAAGTTTCCTAACAGAAATTTTGATTTAAATTAATAGCAAGAAGCTAGAAAAAATCAATTACATAGAAACGAGAAATTAGCCAATAATACAAGATTCCCTAAGATTACTAATCCTGTCGATCCCATTAATGTTGAATGTTTTGTTTCTATGGCGGATCCAAATATAAGAAATCACCTTGCATGATCAAGTTATTCCAAAAATGCTGGCCCCGAGACTTTCTAAATCATAAGTCCCAATCAAACTGCACTCATCAACGGAAGACACATATTAGATGGGGTACCTTGTCGCGAATTAGGTGATAGATTATGCCATCAAATCTGGGATGTAGTTGCTTATTTAATTTTAATGTTAATTTCGCAAAGGCTTTTGACAGTGTTCGCTGGGACTTTCTTCTAGACATCGTAAACTAGATGGGTTTTTTTCACATAGGTGGGTTGATTGGATATGTGGATGTCTACAGTCGGCTTCCATGTCCATTGTAGTTAACGGGTCACGCCCACGTCGAAGTTTCACAAGGAAAGGGGTTTAAGATATATAAGAGCACTCGGTAAGGTGACCCCGAGTTATACCATAACTCAGTGTCACGTCAGCGTTAAGGTGTTAACTTGGAGCGTTAACTTTAGGAGGACGGTAAGGTAACTCACCTGAGTTATGCCATAACTCACCAAAAAACACCTGAGTTATCCCATAACTCGGGAGGCGGTAAGGTAACCCACCTGAGTTATGTCATAACTCACCCCCTTAACGCTGTGTTAAGAGCATAACTTGGTGCGTTAACATGGTTATAACTCAAGACCCCGGTAAGGTAACTCACCCCTTAACTCCGATGCGTTAAGTTATAACTCGAGGTGAAAAGTCACCTTACCGAGTGCTCTAAGGGAATCCTCTCTCACCCATTCTCTTTGATATATTCACGGAAGCACTTCAGATTATCATATTGGAAGCTTGTGATAAGGGTTTTTCCCCATATTCGGTTCGGTTTCGGTTTATCACAATTTTAGGTTTTTGATTTTGTCAGTTCAGGTCGAATCGGGTCATTTTAGACCGATGCTCAGCACTACACTCAACCCTCATTGAACTCTATTTCCCCAACCAAATTTTATATTTTATATATTGTTAGAAAACTAGAAGGGTACCCGCGCAATGCGGCGGCGGGTACCCTGTGATTAAATTTTGTGGTGAGTAAATGTTGTTCATTTATACATTATTTCTAACGATAACTTTATGAAAGAATGATAATTTTTAATTAAAATAACTATAACCCAGAACAATTCAAACTATTTGATCTCCAAATAGACGTGTGAGAGAGATATGAAATTGTTGTAGATTTATATGTTAGATGCAATTACACGTTTTTAATAATCATTAATTATAATAACTAACTTTTAGCGGTTACAAGTATTAATATGGTGACATTTTTTCTCATTAAAAATCACATTTATTTCATTAATATGACAAGTTATAAGTTTTGACCAAGTAAATTACATTTAAAATTTTATGGTTTTCTTTAATAAGAAATATTTTTTGCCTTAAGAATTTTAAGACTCCCTTATTTAGAATGTCCTAAATGCTTTATAAAGGAGTATAAATAATATCATAAAGCTTCAAATTATTACATAACCTACCACTCATAAATCTTCGTAAGAGCATAAAAATAAAAGGCATAACATGCATAACAAATTATTATCATTCCACCAAGAATCCAAATGCATCATCATATATATTCCAGTGCCCTAATAGTAGGGGTGAGCAAAAAAAACCGAAAAAATCAAAATCGAAAACCGAAAAAACCGAACCGAAATAACAGACCGAAACTAAAAACCGATGGTTCGGTTTTTACTTTTTCAAAAACCGAAAAATTCGGTTCGGTTTCGGTTTTTGTTCAAAAACCGAACCGTAAAAACCGAACCGAACCGCTTCTATTATATAATAGTATATAACTAATATAATGTAAATAAATAACTAAACAAATCTAAATTATAAATTCATATTAATTTTATAGGTGAATTTATGATATATTTATCTTAAAGTTTGTATGTTTGTTTTTCGTGTGCGTGTATTTTCTTTACAATATATATCAATACTTATGTGAAAATGATCATACTATGTGTAAAATCACTTGCATAAGTATATTTCATCCATACGTGTGTAATTGTATAGTTATGATATAAACATTATTATGCTTATCCTGATAAAAAAAGTAAAGAAGGATAACTAATTTTCTACGAAAATCAAGTTTGTTGGTATAAATTGACTACATACAAATATAAGCGGTTAAAAACTGAAAAATAGAACCGCCAAAAACCGAATGGTTTCGGTTTTGGATTTTATAAAAATCGAATGTTTCGGTTCAGTTTCGGTTTTAGCCAAAAACCGACCTCAAACAAACCGTGCACACCCCTACCTAATAGTTCATGCTTTACTCTATAAAGTTCGAGAAACGATTTTCCTTTATATTCTCCTTTAAATTCCTTGTATCCTTTCAGTTTGTTGGAGGTCACATTTTTATGCTTCTTCTTATAAACTTTTAATTTAATAGTATAATTCATATTATGATGGTAACTTAAAGCATCTACAATGCATCAAATCTTTAATAACTGATATTATTTAATGCATAATACATTAATGACTAAAACTTAAAGGAAAGATTTGAGATTCACCAAGTATTTAAAGAAAAGATTTTGATGCAATGTAAAAAAAAAAAAAAAAAAAAAAAAAAAAAAAAAAAAAAAAAAACCTCTTAAAAAGACTTTTTTAATACTACCTCCGTCCCAAATTTATTGTCCTCTATTGACTTTTTTGGTCTTTATTTTTCAACTTTGACCTTAAATATTTTTATTTATATTACATAATACTTGATACAAAATACATGAACGGATTGAGTTTAAAATGTATTTTCATTTGGTATAATTTTTATCAAAAATTGTATAACACAAACAAAAATATTTATAGTCAAAGTTGAGAAAGAAAGACCGAAAAAAACGATAGGGGACAATAAATTTGAGACGGAGGGAGTAGTAAAAATCTTATTAAAAACTTGACCTATTGCTCTTAGAGCATCTGTAATGGGTTAGTTTCACACATGATCTTTTACTAAATGAAAAAGCTATTTTAGCTATTTGAAGCATTATAATAAAGACTTAACAAAGACTTTTTGAATAATGATTTGTAAAACACAAAGTTTTTGACAAAAAAAATAATAAACTATTAACATTAAATAAGGTATGCATTAATTGTGGAAGAAAGTATTAAATGAATCACGTCTTTAAATACTTGATATATTGTAGATTTAAATAACCATATTTTATTAAAATACATTAAAGAGCTAACAAGAAAATAGACAAATAGCTTTGCTAACCTAATATATATATATATATATATATATATATATATATATATATATATATATATATATATATATATATATATATATATATATATTAGTTGGCAAACAATTCCATATCAATATTACATGATAAAACTGTAAAACAAAATTTACTAAAAGTATCTCATTAGGAAAAAATAAATAAATAAATAAGATATTACTTCTTCCATCTTAAAATAAGTATCATGTTTTGATTTTTTTTAAGTATTTATTGTTCAAATTTAACCTTAAATATTTTTGTTTATTTTATATAATACTTAACGAAAATTATATTAATGAAAATACATTGAAAACGCAATATATTTAAATATTTTGTATCAAGTACTCCCTCCGTCCCAAATTTATTGTCCCCTATTGACTTTTTCGGTCTTTACTTCTCAACTTTGACCTTAAATATTTTTGTTTATATTACATAATACTTGATACAAAATATATGAACGGATTGAGTTTAAAATGTATTTTCATTTTGTATAATTTTTATCAAAAATTTTATAACACGAACAAAAATATTTTTAGTCAAAGTTGAGAAAGAAAGACCGAAAAAGTCAATAGGGGACAATAAATTTGCGACGGAGGTAGTAATATATATAAACAAAAGAAAATAATTAAGGTTAAAGTTGAAAAAAAATAGACTTTCCAAAATGTCAAAATTATATTACTTTTGAGCTTAAGTTTAGACACGCGTGACGAAAAACTTAAGCTCCTTTCACATTTTTTTAATTTTGCATAGGATTAGTAATTTTAAATCCAATTAGATTGATTGGATCGATGATCCGTTTGTGTGCAAATTTTATGTAGTTTAAGAGAAACAAGTTTTAAGCTGGATACATCATATTAATATAGAAAGACATTTGGTTTGAAGGTATCCGAGTATCTAATCGACCTTAGTTTACGGGTTATGTCATGAAGAGTTGCATGCAGTGACGGAAGTAAGAGATGCCCTGGTAGGTGAATAAGAAAGACTTGTTATTAATGTGTATGGTGTCCATTGGTTTATTTTCTAGCTACTGTTAGTTGCATGCATGCCTTGCTTAAGACCTGAGCAGTACGTTACGACTTTCTTTGCATCTAATACAGTGTACGTTAAGCAGCAACATAAGATAAACATCTTCAAGAAATATTGATTGCATTTATTTAAGAAACACTGATTATTCCATGTTTAATGGAATATGCATGATAGAAGTATTATAGTTACATACAAGAAGTGGGAGCAAAGGAGATTTATTAAACAGCATATTTTGTACAACATGTTGCGTGCTTTCATTGCATCTTCCGGCACTTCAACCTGCTTCAGATAAGGCCATAGATAAGATACATTGTTACATATCAACTACTAAAAGGTGGCATATAAAAAAGAATGTGTATCAAACTAGATATAAGCTTAATTACCTTAGCTCAAGCTTAGATGCTTTGCTGCCACTTGTTTTGTAGTTTGGTAGAGGCACTTTGCCTGACTCGATTTGTTCTACATCGTCAATTAACAGCTGGTACTGTCTCTTAGCTTCCTCCACTGTAATACCAGTGGCCTTAGCTATGTTTTGCCACCGGTCAGGAGTATCCTTGTCGTAGATAGCTAGGGCGTTCTCGAAAAGCTTAGTTTGCCTATGGCTTAATGAAGAATTCGATGCCATTGTATAAAACTTTACAAGGTTCTTACAAAAGAAGACTAGGAGTGAGAGGAGGAAGATATATTGGTACTGA
The DNA here is from genome assembly GCA_030686995.1 of Artemisia argyi. Lineage (NCBI taxonomy): Eukaryota > Viridiplantae > Streptophyta > Magnoliopsida > Asterales > Asteraceae > Artemisia > Artemisia argyi. The sequence goes on from CM060689.1 coordinate 39,078,030, forward strand.
TGTGTGTCATAGTACAAATGGCATCTCTATTTATAGAAAAACTAAGGTTTCTGTTACCTAAAATAAAAGCATAGTGGACACAAAGATGTTTATGTTATCAGTCCCTTGTGTTTTGGAGTACTTCAAAATTCGCAGTTTCGTAAATGTTAAAAGTATATATAAATGCATGATTTTACATGTTTAAAAAAGTACTAAATTACGCAAACAAGATTTTTTCATCTTTGCAAGGGGACATCATATTAGGACTCTGGGGATCCTACGTAACCTTGTGGGGTGAGGCCGGGGAACGTGGAACTGATGAACTGAGCCGTTTTATGGAACACTTATATGAATACATATAGGAAGCATGTTTGAGAACACACAACTTTAAATTGTTATCCTTTGAGCCAGACAGAAGTAAGAAGCTTCGGTCCATTATTGAAAAGGTCTCGGTGATGTGCTCACGATGGCAAAAAAAATTTTTGCCATTGCAGCTCAGTTTTTGGCAGTTAATTTGATATTTATGGCTTAGATTTTAGATTTTCCCCGAGTAAACTCCTCTGTTTTCTCTTTACAGAAAGTTTTTATTAGCAACACCAAATTACAGATACAAACTACTGTGATATTAGCCTATTTGGTCCTTACATTGACAAGCAATATTTGTTATCACAATATGATAGAACAGAAATAAAATGACGTCGAATTCCTTTTTTATACCACTTGTTAATTTATATATATCTTAGTTTAGTGGATCCGGTGGTTTTCATGGCTAGATATTTGGTGTAGATTCTTTACTACGATCGATCGACATCATCAACAGGTTAAACCAATGCAAAAGCTATGGATGTAGAATCGACTGACCCTTTCCATAGTAGCCAACAAAAGAATAGACATCAATACCAAAATTCGTAATCTTTGCAAAAAGTAAGACCCCTTTATGGGATTTTGATGTTCTAGATAGAACTATTATAAACTGAATACATGCGTACAAACCAACAGTTTCACTATATCCACAATCTATAAGTGACTTATGTGTCACCAAATCCAGTACTGGCTCGAAATATTGTGTCATAATCCACTGTTTATGGACTTATGGTGACAGAAATATATATTCAAGCACGAGTGTGTGTGACGTACTAGCTAGTTTCACGGATTTGCCATGGCGTGTTCTACAGTTAGTTTATCTTTAAATAGCAATGATACGAAGCGTATTACATACGGATTACTCCGTATTAGTGACATTCGAATGATGATGTTAATTATGTTCTTTAAAAAGAAAAGAATCTTTGCTGTATAGCAAGTGTTCTTATCAAAGTATCATACTATTATAGCCAGTGATTCAATATCATAAAAGCATAAAAGGAAAGATACCCACCCATAGAACCAGGTATATTCTCATCCATCGCTCAAAGAATATATATATTTCCATGTTTGGTATAGTAACATCCATTGCTTATTTTGCTAGCAATGAGCTTCCAGATTGCTGAGGTAGATCTGATATTTTGAATGCTGACATATATTGCATGAAATGTTTTGCATAAGTATTGCATCATGGATATATATGAAGAATGCATCAATTCAAATGAGCTTCTGTCTTTTTTGTTCAAGCAGCTTAAAGATGTAAAATAAAAGTTATTGCCATCAATCTTTTATATAATAAAACAAAACCCCGGGAATTTTCTATTTTTAAAAAATCAATTCATACCTTATTTAGTAATAATTGTATTAAAAAAATTATTTTCACATTTTATATTTATCCATAACACAAGTAGAAGATAAAAACAAAAAATATAGATAAGATACAATTAACACAAGTAGAAGATAAATACAAAAAATATAGATAAGATACAATTAATAATATGATTAAAATTTTTAAATAATTATCTTTAATAATAAAAAACTATAATTAAACATCATATATCAAACAAAACAAATATTAAATTATTAATATTAAATTATTTGTTTTTTAATAAATAAAAATATATGATTCAAAAAATTTTAAAAACGCGCGGGTATTATAACTAGTTTAAAGTACTAAGAAAATATCCTAGTTGATTCGATAAAACAAGGTTTACACTGCGTGAAATTAATGCAGAGATGAGCCTCAACTAGCTTGTGTCTTAAAAACTTTACCAGTTGTATACACTGTATAAGTATGTTTTCATAATTTCAATACAATATAATCGAGTCAAGTCAAGCAAATCTAGAGAGGTTCGAGTAGAATAGTGCTAACCTTGATTTAAAAAAACAATTAATACTCTTATACTGGTAATCGAGTATAATCAAGTTGAGCTCGATTATTACTTCAGGGGAGAAGTATATTTTTTTCACTGAAAAGTGAAAAATTAACAACCTTAAATTGGTACAACAGCGCCCAATGTAACAACCGGTGTCCATCTACAGGCGGATCGACGATTGAGGTGTGTGTGGGCTTGTATTTGAGCCCAAACTTAAAGCCCAACTTTGGGTATACTTTGATACTTGATTTCTTGGCTTTTTGCTACTAGCCAAATTACATAACTAAAAGATTGGAAGTATCTTTTATGGTTATTGCTTTGATGATAAAAATGGCATAATAGTTACCATCTTATTCCTGTTATAAACACTTTTTTTGGCAACTTTATTAGGCTCTCTATTTAGGTCTAAATGATTGTTTAATTATAATAATCATCAAAGTCTCTTTGGACCCATGAATCAGCATAAACAAAGCCTTTTTCGATAAAATAATATGTCTACACTCTACACACATACTACATGGCCTCTATATCTTTCTTAATACAATGACAGCTCATAAACTCATTATTTCGAAGTGTTAGTGTTGAAAACGGCTAATATATCATTATTTCAATACTAAATTAGAGATCTTTTGATCGATTTTGTGACTATAATATCTTGTGTAATTTCTTGTTTAGTCTAACCCACACACTAATTGGAAACCCAAATTTAATCTTTTCACTAGTGAACTAATTTCCTTTAATATATCGTGGATATATTAATGCAGTCTCCCCGAAACATTTCGTGTAGAATTATTCTATGTTCTGATGGTCTACGTAAACCATTCTATAGCGAGCTATTCCAAATGTATTGATCTTAACAACTTACGACTCTCCATAAGAAAGGTTGTTGAACTAAATGTTAATCTTTTCAACTTTTGAAACTAGTAGATTTCATCTTACATTCTCTAGGTCTTATTGTTTGGTTGTTCTATCTTAGGAATTTGAGTTGCAGATGGATAGATATTTTATAGTATTAATACAGTAATACTTAAGAGTCAAAAGGAATACAGAAATATTATATTTCTCTTGAGTTGTAGATGTAGGTATTATAGTATAATTACATGTTTTCATCTTAAAGTCATTATGAAATGATAACTTATTCTTGAATAATATTAAAAGTTGATATATTGATTGGGTATAGTTTGCTGAAAAGTCAGGCTTATCATAATTGAAAAGATTTTTTTTTTGCATATAACTTTCTCGCTAGGTAAGAGGCCGGAAAGGGACTCGGAGTACCTCAGGTAGGTTGTGCACATCTTAGACTCGTCGCTTATTTTCTAAAGTTTTCTCAAGTATAATACTCTGGTTGTACATAAGCAAACTACTTAACCGTCTCAACTGCACTTAAGCAACATAAGTTTCTTTTTCTCGTTAGTCATCATCTCTAAACTTGCTAACGCGAGAATTGGTGATTCAGCATTTTTGTTGTGTCAGCACTTACTGTGAAACACTTTGCTACGCTACGAAGATTCTTCACAATCGTCATCCTCTTTCGATGACCATTCGTTGTCTTTTGAGATTAAAAATCTATTATAAAAAACAAAAAACAAAAGAATTTTCCAGTGATCTTCTATTATAGTTGATGTAGAACACAGATTGTATTCTTGTGTGATATAAAGTCTATCCAATAAAATGTAGTAATGTAAGCAGCGATGGGTCCTTTAGACTCTAAAGCAGCCAAACGATAAATAGTGATTTAGGTCAATGAGAACGGGTCAATATGGTTCCACCAATAACTCACTTGTCAATTCCAAATATCAACTTTGTTCGCAACACGTAATTCAATCAATTAGAACTTTCGTTTTCCACTAACAAATGATATTCTACATGTATATTTTGAATTTATTTTTATTCACGAGGAGCTGGATGAGAAGAAACTCTCACGTCCAATTTCTCTATAATCTTTGATTAAAGTTAGGGTCTCGTTTGTTTTTTCATAATTAGCACTTTTTTCCTCTTTTCACTTCTTTTGTCTGCAGGAGGGCAGAGGTTTCTGTTTGTTTTTTTCACGCATAAGTGCTTCTTTTCACTTTTTTTCTCTTCTAAATTTCAGACATTAACTTTCACTTCTTACCTCTTCTTTCACTACTTACCTCTTCTGTCACAAACCCTACATCTCTTTCTTAATATTCGTTTTTATACGATTTCGTTTATTTTTTTACATTTTCGTTTGTTGTTTTTTACGTTTTTATCTGTTTTTTTACGTTTTCGTCCAGTTTTTTATGTTTTCGTCCGTTTTTTACGTTTTCGCCCGTTTTTTTTACATGTTAGACAACTTTTTTATGTTTTCATCTATTTTTTTACGTTTTCGTCTGTTTTTTTACGCTTTCGTCTGTTTTTTACTTTTTCTTCCGTTTATTTTACATTTTCGTCCGTTTTTTACGTTTTCGTCCGTTTTTAACATTTTTGTTCGTTTTTTACGTTTCCGCACGTTTTTTACGTTTTCGTCCGTTTTTTACGTTTTCATCCATTTTTTTACGTTTTCGCCCATTTTTTACGTTTTAGCCTTTTTATACATTTCCGCATGTTTTTTTTACGTTTTCGCCTGTTTTACGTTTTCGTTTGTTTTTTTATGTTTTCATTCGTATTTTCACGTTTTTGCCCGTTTTTATATGTTTTCGCACGTTTTTTTACGTTTTCGTCCATTTGTTTTCATTTTCGCCATTTTTTTACGTTTTAGCTCATTTTTACACGTTTTTGCCTATTTTTTTTACGTTTTCATTTGTTTTTTTACGTTTTCGCCCGTTTTATTACGTTTTTGTCTGGTTTTCTACGTTTTCGTCCGTTTTTTTAAATTCTCGTCTGTTTTTTTACGTTTTAGTCCATTTTCGTCCATTTTTTTACGAAAACATAAAAAAACTTGTGAAAAAGAAAAAGGAAAAGAAAAAAAAATACTTCAATAGCACAAAAGATACTAAAAAATAAAAAATAAAAAAATAATAAAGGAAAGAAGTACTTCAATAGCACAAAAAACAAACAGTCTTCTTTTTGTAGATGAAGAGCTTAGATGTACCTCTTCTTTTGCAGACATGGTTTGCAAATGAAGAGGAAAAAGCTCTGAAAAAACAAACGACACGTTCGCGGGACTTCGTGCATCTTTTTTTAGGTGTCGACAGATCTTTCCCCCAATGACCTAACCCAGATAATGACATTTAACCATTAGTTGGAATTAAATTCATGACATATTTCTCTAAATGCCCTTATTGACCTATCAATTGAACATTTGCGGTGAGTTATACCATTGATACGAATGATTTCATTATATTCTAGTCGACATATCTTGTTAAGCTATTTTATGAGATCGATTAGAGGTAGAAAAACGTTCTCAAAAGTTTTAAGTAGCAAGAAAATATTAATTTTGGGCATTCGTGAATATCGACCGACTCTGTTAGGATTCATCCTAGAAGTGTTATTATCTAGCTCCTCGCGAATAATCTATGTAAAAGGATTAGGCCAATAGGCCCATTCCCTACCTCATTTCAGCAGCCTACCTCGTTGCTCCAGTAGTATAAATACCCCTTCACTCTATGGTGAGGTGTGTGGTGGTTAGGTTGTGTCGTTATGCTTTTCACTAAGAAATAATATTTTGTCTCATAACCTTTCTTTCAACGTCGCTCCGAATCATTTCTTATCAAATCTTCTAACTTATTGACATTGTGTGATGATAATGATTGAAGGGAAACCTACAAACTCCTTTTTAAGGCTGAGTCTAAGAGAAACTAGTCGCGATGACGTTTTTGCGAAAATTGAGGTTGAACCAAGCTGATTATCTCAAATAAATCATCATTTAACCATATCAACTACACATTCACACTAGAGAGATAGCATCGCATTTGAATTACATGCTAAAATATATCTATATAAAAACTAACTGTGAATTGAATCCATCAACTTAGTTTAATGTTATTGAAAGCCTAATCCACATTGTACTCTCACTAATATCTGTTGAGCTAATTCAGTGCCCAATAATCTCTAACTAAATTTAAACATAAATTAGTCTAAGTATAAGAAGTCTCGCTGATAAAGAAATCGGTAAGCAACCTTAGCAAGGTTCACGGCAGAGACATCGTCAAATAGTCAAAGACAACTTAAAGATATGATCTCTAGCTAAAGGGAGTCAAGGAGTCATAGACAGCTAGTATGCATAAGAACTAGAAGCTCAAGGATAAATGTTCATTATGGATCGACAAGCCCTGATGATCCTTGTTACTCAAGAGTAAGGGGGTGGCAATGTTGCCTAAAGGTTTATGGAGTTTATTTTTAATTGACCAATAAAAAGCGTACAACATATTTTTTGCCTAAACATGCCTAAACATACTTTTTTAGTGGCAATGTCAAGCCTAAGCATGCCTAAACCTTTTTTTTTTTTTTTTTTTTTTTTTTTTTTTTTTTTTTTTTTTTTGAAAAGCATCAAACGGTAATACTAGTAAATGTTGCAACGGTCGAAAACATTAAAAGCAAGCATTTTACCGAATCGGTATTATATGTCGCTTTGCTTGCCGAAAACACCATGCCAATCCACTGGCTTTGTGATGCCGATCGATGTCGAGCCTTGCCGACCTTCATGCCGAAACGTTGCCACCCCCCTAAGGTTGTTGTGTTTCCAAAATAAAAGTATTGAATGAAAGATATACTTCACCAATAAATACTTGACACGTTTCAACAACCCTCACGTGATATCCTCGTATATCTCCTATATAAAGGGAATGTTGGTTGGAGTAAATGTTAACTCTTCTATATTTATTGTATCATTTAAGAAGAGCATTTACTCTCGTTTTCTAAGTTATAATCCATGATCCAATCAGAGACCCAGAGTTCACTAGTAAACTCTTACCTTTGTTTGATTTTACTTGATCACACAGCGACACCTTATTGTCATTCAGTTAAGTGTTTATCCGCAAAATACTTTGTAATTCTTTAATTTATTCAAATAAGAATTATACATTAAAAAGTTTATCCTTGTGTTTTTATCTTAAATACTTTTATTCTATGTTTTACTTAAAATTCCATGGATCAGGGGCTAATATCTAACGGTTGGATGTAGCACTTAAAAGAAGTGTGTTTTATCTGTAAGTCATATTGTTTTAATCAGTACCTTATTTGTTGCTATATTAACAAGCCTTTTAGCCTAATTGTACGGTGTTCCAACTAAATGACACTAGAAAAACTTGTTAATAAATAATAAATGAAACGGGATATTTGGGCTCTATTGGCCAGATGGTGTCATTTGGGTATTTCGGAGGTCTCTAATATCGCGGAGTGGTTTTCGTGGTTAGATTCAAGTCATCTGTCGAAGAAAGCTAGGTTCATTCTTGAAGGGGTTGCAGCTATGATGATGGGTTCTATTTGAAATTTTTGCAATGCTTCGATCTTTTCGGTGGCTAAACCTAAGAAGATGAATATTTGGGATTCTATCGTTTATCAATCGTTTTTGTGAATTTCATCTAGAAATCCTAAGTTAAGGTTAAGTTGTTAGGAAATCCTATTGATGATACTTCTTTGTTGTAATTGTTTCATTTTCTAGCTTTTGCTAGTTTTTAATATATTGCCGCTGTTAAAAACTATAGATATTGGCAAAATTAATTGATGTTGGAGCTAAAACTTAGTCAAAACTTATATTATAACTTGAAAGTTGAAATTTAGTTGAAATTTTATTTTCATGGAAGTCTTTCGTGAATTAGTTGTGGTTAAACTTTATTATTGTAAAATTAGACTAACATACATAACATTAAACTCGCATATATTTCAAACTTTTGCATATTTATTTATGATATTTATAAAAAAAAAAAAAAAAAAATCAATTTAATATCTCCCCTTTTTTTATATAGAAATTTCATATATACCCAAACATGCATTAAAAATATTGTACATTATGCATTCAATACTTACATTTTGAATATATATGAAATTAATTATAAAAGTAAGGTGATATATGAAATTAATCATTTTAAAAAGTATTTAAGTAATTCAACTAAATATAAGGCTATTCACAGTAGGCGATCGAGATCGACTTATTTGTTGTGGTCCCAATTGATCCCTTTACTGTGTGCCTTTTATTCAATCGATCGTGTGACGATTTTTATGGGATGTTGGTCGCTTGGACGATCGACTTGGTTATATGTTTTGTGTGTGTTTTATTTAATATAAAATGTATTTTTGTGGGGTATATTTTTTGTAGTGTAGGTCGCCCTTACTGGGGCCCCCAATCGCTGGAGAGAAAAAGCTGACGTGGCAGTGAAAATGAGGGAGATTGGAGGTCCTTACTGTGGGTAGGGGTGTTATCGGTCGGGTTATCGGGTTTGTCGGGTCGGGTTGAGTCGGGTTTCGAATTTTTTAAAAGTGACCCGCAACCCGACCCGATTAAGAATCAGGTTATCGGGTTTGGGTCGGGTTATGTCGGGTCGGGTGATTCGGGTTATCGGGTGACCCGATTAGGTAACAGTAAGTATCACCCAAGAATGGAAAAACTTGTGTTTTTAGTTTTTACAGTCTTGTTAGAATTACTTGTTGTGCTTGTGTGTGAAATCAGTCAAGTTTATCTTAATGGACAGTTGGACACAGTGCAATGAAAAATGTCATTGACCTGGCATGTATCAGTAGCAAATAGATTTTATGCTAATCGATTATGTAACTCAAATAAAACTGTGAGCTAAAAGACCTCAATTGTATTACTTCTTCACTTAAATCACATTTAATTTTATCCATGCTAAAGAAAAAAAAATAGGGGCATTTACATATATATTCTTGGAAATTTTTAAAATTACACATATATCCTTTTGATGCATTAAAAGCATTGTACTTTATGCATAAAAAACTAGTAAAAAAGATATATATGTAATTTTTAAAATTTTCAAGGATATACATGTAATTCTGCCAAAATATATGCTATTACTATGGATTATCTATTTGTAAGCGATAAAGAGAAACAACTAGAGCATTTGTACTTCTCGACACATTGGTGCACATTGTCGGGTCTTATCGGGTTGACCCGATAACCCGATAGCATTATTTATTTAACCCTAACCCTACCCGATAACACTATCGGGTTATCGGGTTCGGGTCAAAATAACCCGACTAGATTTTTTGACCTGATTCGACCCGACCCGTTTAGTTTTATCGAGTTCGGGTTCGGGTCGGGTCAACCCGACCCTACTGACACCCTAACTGTGGGTAACCACATTTTACTCATTTCTAAAAACTCATTTCCATTATTTTGACCTTATATAAACTTACAACATATGAAGATCTTTAATCAAATGTTTTTAGGGTGATGATTTTAATGTTTTTATCAGTGTTGCAAAAATCGGCCTACAAGGCCGATTAATTGGCGATTACAAGCTGAACGGCCTTGGACCTTGGAGCGAATTACAAGGTAATCGGCCGATTAATCGGCCTTGGACCTTGGAATCAGCGATTAATCGGCCAAAAATCGCTACACGGCCCTCGACCGCCTCGGGACCGATTCACGATTTTTGCAACATTGGTTTTTATTGTGACGGAACAACTTTAATATAACTTTAACTTTTCAATGTTATTTACTTACATTTTTCATTATATTATTGTTTATTCAATTCGGTTTGACTTGATTGTTTGTTTAAAATGGTAGACCGTAACTCGAACCGCTAGTTACCGTTCATTTTGGTACCTGCATGTCCGATCACCCCGTATAATACGATTCGGTTTTGAGTAGTAAAATAAACTACTCACCTCACGATGGATAGTTAAAATATCAAATCAAGCCGGACCAAACCGTCTCGTGAACACCCTATCAAATAGAATTAAAAATCCGCGTGAACATACCAATTGTTTTTTGTTTTTTTTATGTCAAACTTTAATTCCATTGTTGCAAGTTGTTGATGTATACTCCAAACAGTTGACAAATTGACATCATACTTTAAAATATTTGAAATGGTCAATCGGGAAGGAAAAAAAAAAAAAAAAATCCCTTTTAAGTCCTAAACTATGTAAGATTTGCTACGCGAGCCCTATAGTTGGTAATTGGTCACAAAAAAACTCAAAATAAATACTCCGTATATGGTTTCATATATACCGTATTATATTTCACGAGGCTTGCAGAACCCGTGCTACGCACGGGCTTTTAATCTAATTGTTAATCTCGCGTATTGTTTTTGTGAATTGTCGAGTGCATTTGTATTTTTAGTTTAGTATGTTCTATGAAACTTTTTTAGTTTGTTTTTAAAAATATAAAAATGGTTGATATTGTTTTGGTTTTTTTGTTTTTATATTTCCTAAATGGGGTTGTCATTATTAAATTGTCATACGTTTGATGTAATTTCTTTTGATTGTTTTGGCCTATTACGTAACCCAACAATAATTTTGCATTATGTGGTTTTTGCATGGTAATACGAAGCACACTGGCTTTTTCTTATTTGTTATATTGTAATTTGCGTTATCATGTATATATAATAATGTCACATAAACTGTATAAAAATCGTTACAATCTTTTTTGGCTTCATCTCATTTTACTGTACAACTAATTTCATTGAAAATTAAAATTGAAGTCTAACTAATATTAATAAATTTTATCAGTAAACTCAATTCTAAATAGCTAACCAAATAAATATTAATTAACACACTATTAATAATTCCTAAAACCTTTGGACTAAAACCTTTGGACTCCACTATTATGTCTTAAACTTTATTTTTTTTTAATTTATTATTATAATTTACAAATGGGTTCGAGCAAAAATTATGTAGTTTATCATTTAACCATTTAAATGTTACTTACAAATATTTACATACTAAATGTGATTTTGGCCAGTTTATATATGCATGAATTATGTTAAATCATTAATTATTCTTACAGCCTTTTCAACTTCATCTCAGTTCATAACCGTCTTTTAATTCTCTACTAAGTACGTGATTAAATTCTGCAACCCTTACACTTCAATCTCGATGTTGTATATACTTCACATTAAATTATGGGACTCCATCTTGAGTATCTTGATTACTCCACATTAAATTAAGGGACTCAATTGAAAATTAACATTGAAGTCTAACTAATATTAATAAATTTTATTAATAAACTCAATTCTAAATAGCTAACCATATTAATATTAATTAACATACTATTAATAATTTCTAAAACCTTTAGACTTCACTATTATGTCTTAAACTTTATTTTTTATTTATTATTATAATTTACAAATGGGTTCAAGCAAAAATTATGTACTTTATCATTTAACCATCTAAATGTTGCTTACAACATGTACATACTAAATGTGATTTTGGCCGGTTTATATAGGCATGAATTAGGTTAAATCATTAATTATTCTTGCAACATTTTCAACTTCATCTCAATCCATAACCGTATTTTAATTCTATACTAAGTACGTGATCAATTCCGGCAACCCTTGCACTTCCATCTCGATGTTGTATATACTTCACATTAAATTATGGGACTCTATCTTAAGTATCTTGATTACTCCGCATTATATTAATGGACTCAATCTTATAGTATTATAAAGTTTGTGTAATCATGTATATATAATAATGCCACATAAACTATATAAAAATTGTTACAAACCTTTTTGGTTTCATCTCATTTTACTGTACAACTAATTTCATTGAAAATTAACATTGAATTCTAACTAATATTAATAAATTTTATCAATAAACTCAATTCTAAATAATTAACCAAATAAATATTAATTAACACACTATTAATAATTTCTAAAACCTTTGGACTTCACTCTTATGTTTTAAACATTATTTTTTTTTATTATTATAATTTACAAATGGGTTCGAGCAAAAAGTATGTATTTTATCACTTAACCATTTAAATGTTGCTTTACATACATGCTTGTCCATAACCGTCTTTTAATTCTATACTAAATATGCGATCAATTTCGGCAACCCTTGCACTTTTATCTCGATGTTGTATATATGCTCATGCACATTTTCTTGAATCAATTCGCACATGTGAGCTACATCATAAACTAATCACGCTAAAAATTACATTTAACCATTTAAATGTTTCTTTACATACATGCTCGTGCACATTTTCTTGAATCAATTCGCACATGTCAGCTACTGATGCGTGTGAATTGCACCAGCTTTACCTCTCGAGGGATCTCGAGAAGCTTACAACCCCCACCAGGCATTGTACCTGATCGTTGTAGTATAGTATAGTGACAAGTATCAGGGGATTGATCGTTCAACTCAGGAATAGTGTCGCTAGGATTAGAAAGCCTAATAACTAGATCTAGAGGTGAGGGATGATTCTTTTTGTATTTTTATATTTTATAAAAGCAAATAAAATTCTCGGGTATTGGAAGAGTGAGCGGAATTAGTTGCTAATCAACTAACCCAATAACTAAGATGCAGTCAAAATAAAATAACAGAAATGAAAATAAAGCTAATTAAACTAGTGGTGTGAACAATAATGGGAAATTTGTGTTTACTTAGATTTCATTACTCCCTAGATATCGTTTACAGGTTGATAGTTTGTTACAATTGCGTGGATGACGGGTTATATTCCTTAATACCATTCGTGGGGTGGCGTACGTACTTCCCCAACTCTATAAGCTCCTACTTCACTCCTATGTCGAGCCTGCAAGAAGCTCCTAACATGGGATCATTAGAATTCGCTCATGCATTAAATACAACCATAATAACCTAGTACGCATTGGTTCATGTTTCTTAAGACGTTCAAGCATGTTACCCTATGGAAGTCTGCCAGTTTTCTTAAGCCTAACATCGAAATCATTCATCCGTAACAACTATAAGCAAACAATCAACCCATAATCAACATCTAGGTTTCACTACATCTAAGCAAACACACAAGAGATCTAACCTAGCATGTTAAATTCAAGACAAGCGTAAGATATATTCAAACAACACATAGACATATTGAATGAATTGAAAGGATACTTATCTTAATTGAACATTAAAAGTTTCAATGGGTAAAAACCCTTGAAAGAACAGTAAAAATCGTGCTAGGGTTTCTCCAAGTTATCCCTCTTATGTTACCTCCTTTAATGAATGAAAATTGCAAAACTATATATAGATTTTCCATAGTGACGACGTCAAGAAGAAATATCTGACGCCGTCAACTCGCCATCCATAATAATGTCGGATTGCCTAGATCCAAGTTTGACACTGTCATGTGCAAAGCTACTCTAGGCCGTCACATGCAATTGGACCATGACGGCCTATGGTGACGCCGTCATGTCCTTAGTGTAAAACTCTCTGGACCGTCACGGACTTTATCCACTTCACCTCTTGTTTTACTCTTGACGCCGTCATGTAGAACCTTGTGACGCCGTCAGGTACTGTTGCCAGCAAGGGAAATTAAGACTTTGCCGTTTTCTTCACTTTTATGCTCCAAAAATGTCCAAAATGCTTCCTTTTCCAGAATTCACTCCAAAAGTACCTAAAATCACAAAAGAAATGATTTAGGGCAATATTTGATCAAATAAATTCAATTCTGGGCTTAAATGACCCCCTAAAAACGGATCATTTTTCGCCTCATCATATACCCTTACACTTGAGATTTGCTTGTCCTCAAGCAAATGCGCTTTTATTCTAATCAAAATACAAGTTAGGGGTCATTTAACACTAATATAAAAGTAATTACAACATATAATCGTTCCACTAAAGACCAAAGACAAGCACGGAGGTCATATACTAGCACCTCACAAATAGTGTTTAGATACTCACATCTCTCGGGTGTAATAAAGTATATATCACAATATGGAAAACATCTCTCACTACCTGTCATAGCAAAATAGATTACCATAGGCTTGGGAAATGATCAAACCTCCACCACATGGCGTAAGCACCTAGGATAAACTATCAAAGAGGTCTTTTAAAGGGTTATAACGTTAGGTGTAGCGATATGGAATACACGGTTTTGTTGGATAAAGGCAATCTTTACTGGTAGTGAGTTAATCATCTTGGTTAATTACATGTACAATATGGTGTTGCTAAGCCAAGACTAGACTCGACTTAAGCTTACAAATCAAAAATAAAAACATAAAATAAACATAGAATGAAACGGGATGGTAGTCCGTATGTTTTTTTCTCTTTTCCTTTTTCTATATATTTTTTTTCTTTTTCTTAATTTTTCGATGTTTTTTTTTTTTTTTTTTTTTTTTTTTTTTTTTTTTTTTTTTTTTTTTTTTGCATACACTCTTACCCTACCATCCAAAATAATACATCATAGGGAATGAACATTCCCCTTACACTTGAATTTTTACATACTTTACAATAAACTAATCTAATGACTCGAATCAAGATAATCAAAACACTTGGAGTACTTTTAAGATTAACGCACATATGGGGTAATATATGATGTTCTTCCCCATTACTCCATAACATAAGTACTTTACCCGTGAGTCCCAATCGTCCCAAAACAATATGTACAAGGTATGACTCGACTTAGCAACCATGTAATCAATTAGATAATTAACTAAGGGTTTAAACATGTAACAATAATGCACTAAAGATGAGTGCATACACAAAAGGCTAAGGCGATTTGGGTGTACATTTAAATGGGTTGTAACAAATTCTTCCTTTAAGTAAGATGCTTAAAGTTAGAAATGAAAAGATAGGCTCGGATTGGTGTACTAGGGGTTTCGTGTACTAAAAATGAGTACAACGCTAATGGTGTGGGAAAAATTAGTTGACTTTACTAGCCAAGTAATATGACTTAAATGGTCAAGTAATTATGATACGGGTTTAACACAAGGGTGATCCTAATGCCTCTTATCATGTAGTAAATCCTACTACACGAATGTAGTCTCACTAGCGGTCTCGGGATGCATCACTAACGCAAGTTCTAGAATCTAAATGCTACCGGTACACTCATAAGCACTAATAGTAAATGCTTTTCCTATCAAATCTAAAGGCGAACCTCACATATTTGGGTGGAAAATTTTTCTGAATAGTACGGTTTTGTGCTAGTCATACGACTCCTATCCATGAGAGGCTTGCTAAGGCTAAAGTTTCACTCCTAAATGTTGTAAAAAAAAATTTGGCGCTAAAATTAAACTAACAAGTATTTCTCATAGTTTTATTACACACCTACCATCAAACAAACAAACTCAAGTGAAAGTGTATCTTATAAGGTATCATCATTTACCCTCCCCTTACACTTAGGATGAACATTGTTCCCAATGTTCAATTAAAGAATGTAAAAGTGAAATAGGTAAAAGAATGAAATCAAATACTCCCCTGATTCGCTCGGTGTGGATAGTGTGTCAACAAGGTTAGATCTTCCTCCAAGAAAATGAACAATCAAAGCTTCCCTTCCAGAGTATAAATCATCTTCTTGTCATATGTAACCTGTTAAACCTGAAAAAACAAACAAGGCAACCTCGCGTAAAATCGACGGCAGTCTATATATACTAATAAATCCTAGAAAACAATGTAAGATATAATGCTTGTGGAATGAATGTTTGCAGATTTCCTGGAGTTTATAAAACTAAAGAATTAACAAAAACTTTAAGACTCCGTTAGAAAAACAAAACTATCAAAATTTCCAGAATTTTACACATGACGCCGTCAAGAGTAAACTCATGACGCCGTCAGAGGTGATCTGCAGAAATCTTTACGTTAAGTTTCTGGAAAAACTTATGTCCTATTTCCTGGAAAATCCTGCAAAACATCATTATGACTCGATACAAGCATTTGACTCTAACAAATACTAATACACATGTCCATTTAATATTGTGGAGAATCATGATCAATATCGTTCTTAGAAACAAAGTTGGGGTTTTCCCTTACACTTATCTTTTGCGAAATACCTTTGTATGAAGTTAAGACGAAGTCAAATGACAAAATAAAGTACTTTCACCATTTTATTTTTGAAACATGATCTACCAACAATAAAAATAAAGCATGCATACGGAAACAAATAACAATCAAACAAATAAAAATCACACAAAGCATGGGTTGCCTCCCAAGAAGCGTTTTTCTTTATTTACAAGTCTTATAGCCAGACTCAAGGTCATGGGCAATTACGTGACCTCATCGTTGGTCTCATTTGTCGATTGTAAATGTTCTTTATAGAGACCAAATACCTTTTTCTCAATTGCTCCTATAATCCTATTGGCAAATTCCTTATCAACTTTATATTTCGGTCCTAAAGTCAAGCAATCTTTGTAGAAAAGTCTCTTCTTCTCCCATACATAGTCCATGCCCTTTTTCTTATCCTCTTCATTGATGTCCTCAAAAGCACCAATGTTATCCATGTCAAATTGAGGCACAAAACGAAATTCCTTCATTCTATTAGGCATCCTATATGTGATCCTATCGGTTTTACTAGCAAATCGGATTGTCCCTTCTATCTCATCATGTTATAACTTGGATTCTTTAACAAATGGTTTACCAAACACAACATGGGATAAGCGACAATCAATAACACTAGCTAGGTCTTCAACAACCAAAAAGTCAGTGACATAAGTAAAGTTCCCAACAAATACATGTAGACCTTTAACTCTCCCGACAAAGTTACAAACTCCACCGGGGTATTTAGTATCCTTTCTAGGTCCAAGTCTTGTTTTCACTATATCATTATAAACACTTGAGGACATAATGTTGATTGGGGATTTAAAATCAATGTAAGCATTATCAATATGTTTATACCCAATCATACATGATATCTTTGCACTCTTAGGATTGCCTCTCTTTATCTTAGGCTCAATTCTAGTGAAAGGAGGTCGAGGATTATCAATAAGATTATTATAGTACGCAATCTCCTCCTTAGTGGGGTATAGATTCAAATAGTCATCAAGCTTTGGATCTATCTCCCCTTCCTCAAGTTCCTCAATCACATTCTCAAAATCATTAGGTCCTAGGTCCTTATTTGAATACAAGGCGGTCGCTAGGTCACTAAATGCATGGTCGAGCTCAACATTAATCAACCTATTAAGCTTCCTAAGTTCCCTAATCTTATTCTCAATTTGTTCACGCAACAGAGCCACTTCTCTAGGGGAAAGGGGTGGATTCGCGTTTTCCATAATGGTCAACGAAATAGTCAATGAATTTAATTTACTAACAAATGCACGAAGAAATAGATAGACTAAAGAAAACCTAAAAATAAAAATAAAATCTTACTAGGAAGGAATCTAGCAAGTAGACCTAATAAAAAGAAATCCTAACCTAGACAATAACTATTTCCCGGGCTGCGGCGCCAAAAACTAGATGCGTGGGAATTGCACCAGGCTTTACCTCTCGAGAAGCTTACAACCCCCACCAGGCAGTGTACCTGATCATTGTAGTATAGTATAGTGGCAAGTACCGGGGGATTGATCGTTCAACTCAGGAATAGTGTCGCTAGGATTAGAAAGCCTAAAAACTAGGTCTAGAGGTGAGGGATGATTCTTTTTGTATTTTTATATTTTTATAAAAGCAAATAAAATTCTCGAGTATTGGAAGAGTGGGCGGAATTAGTTGCTAATCAACTAACCCAATAACTAAGATGCAATCAAAATAAAATAACAGAAATGAAAATAAAGCTAATTAAACTAGTGGTGTGAACAATAATGGGAAAATTGTGTTTACTTAGATTTCATTACTCCCTAGATATCTTTTACAGGTTAATAGTTTGTTACAATTGCGTGGATGACGAGTTATATTCCTTAATACCATTCGTGGGGTGGCGTACGTACTTCCCCAAATCTATAAGCTCCTACTTCACTCCTATGTCGAACCTGCAAGAAACTCCTAACATGGGATCATTAGAATTCGGTCATGCATTAAAGACAACCATAATAACCTAGTACGCATTGGTTCATGTTTCATAAGACGTTCAAGCATGTTACCCTATGAAAGTCTGCCAGTTTTCTTAAGCCTAACATCGAAATCATTCATCCGTAACAACTATAAGCAAACAATCAACCCATAATCAACATCTATGTTTCACTACATCTAAACAAACACACAAGAGATCTAACCTAGCATGTTAAATTCAAGACAAGCATAAGATATATTCAAACAACACATAGACATATTGAATGAATTGAAAGGATACTTATCTTAATTGAACATGAAAAGTTTCAAAGGGTAAAAATCCTTGAAAGAACAGTAAAAATCGTGCTAGGGTTTCTCCAAGTTATCCCTCTTATGTTACCTCCTTTAATGAATGAAAATTGCAAAACTATATATAGATTTTCCATCGTGACGGCGTCAAGAAGAAATATCTGACGCCGTCAACTCGCCGCCCATAATAATATCGGATTGCCTAGATCCAAGTTTGACATTGTCATGTGAAAGATACTCTGGGCCGTCACATGCAATTGGACCATGACGGCCTATGGTGACGCCGTCATGTCCTTAGTGTAAAACTCTCTGGACGGTCACGGACTTTATCCACTTCACCTCTTGTTTTACTCTTGACGCCGTCATGTAGAACCTTGTGACGCCGTCAGGTACTGTTCCCAGCAAGGAAAATTAAGACTTTGCCGTTTTCTTCACTTTTATGCTCCAAAAACGTCCAAAATGCTTCCTTTTCCAGAATTCACTCCAAAAGTACCTAAAATCATAAAAGGAACGATTTAGGGCAATATTTGATCAAATAAATTCAATTCCGGGCTTAAATGACCCCCTAAAAACAGATCATTTTTCGCCTCATCAGCTACATCAATAGAAATCGCACATAAATTACTTCTATATGAAAATGCATTAATATAATACATATATCTATATATATGCTTACCTATAAGAATCACCTAAATATGTAAGAAACAAATAAAATAGTTGGTATCCCAATCTTTGGTTCCATTTATCTGAGTGATGTGTGTTTTATTAGTACAAGTTTTAAAATTTATAAGGATGAGTTACCAAATCTAGAAACAACACATACGAGCAAGTGTACTCGCCCGTTATGGCAAGATATGATGGTTAGTCGGGATCGTTCGCAGGGATTTGTGAGTGAATCGAAATATAAGTCTAAAAGTAAATCTCTAATGTACGCAAATAGAATAATAAGCAAATTCAATAAATTAAAAACTACACTTGTTTAGATTAGTTTTCTACTTAATGACACACATGATTGTGATAACTTTTTATAACATGTTGGTTGAGATAATTAGATGGTGATCTAATCTATTGTTTCTACAAGTTAAAACTTCGTCAAGATTTTAGTTCATAAAAACAAGCCTTAGGTGTAAACCAATCAATTAAAGATCTATCCAAGGTTCATAAGGTATGGTGGATATATTAAACACAAGACAAACTTTTATTACAAATCAAATACTCTTAGGAAATGATCAATACAAAAGGTAACCTCTTCATAGACAAAAAGCTCACAATTGTTTATAAACATTTAAACTTTCGTCCTACTAAAGGTTTACAAACAATCCGATTTGATGTTATAAAAGCATTCTCATTACAATCATACTTCTTGTTTCTTTGTTTAGTCAAGAATAATTATGGTGAAAAACAATCATTCATAGACAAATGATTATAACTAGTTGAGTAATAACAAATCTTTTGACCTTTGAAACTATTATCAATTAGTTAACATTGGCTAAACAAATGTCACGATAAAACTTAAGGTATAATTGGTTCTTAGGATTGACTTGAAATTGAATTAAAACATGTTATCACAATCATCACTATCACTAAGTATAAAACATCATCAAAACAAGCGTAAAAAGATTACTAGCCACTCATAGCAAACATGCAAATAAACTCAGAATATTTAACATTAGAATCCATGGTTATAAGTCTTACAATGCTTTGAAATTGATAACAAATGACAAGGTATTGATAACCTAAGTGTTGGTGATGATTTCTTGAGGTTTTCGGACTCCAAATGTTGCTTCCTTGGTCCTCCAAAGTTCCTGGTTCTTTCTGCATGAATTTTCCTCCTTAGAGAGCTAGAAGATGATAATAATTGTATGTAGTAATGAGAGTAAATGGTATATTGAATGGTTTTTTAAGTTATGCACTTTTGAGGTCCTTATAAGCTTGTCCAACACTCTTGGTAATAAATAGGGACTTAAATGCTTGAACTTAGACAATAAGACACTTCAAAAAAAGCCTAGAACCATGGAACAAAAGACCAAGATTCGTGCACAAGAGTTGGCAAAAACATGCAGAAGTGGCCATCCGATCGGTTACGGGTTGATACCGATCGGATGGAAAACGGTCATTATGGCAATCCGATCAGTTAACCTCCAACCGATCGGATGGTAATTCCTGACTTCTTTGGACTTTGACTTTTCCTTGTGTAGTTCTTTATGCACTATTCAAACTTGATTAACTTCTGAACTTGGAACTTTGAGATGACAAAACTTAGGTTCTTATATGAATTACTTCATAGATTGGACTTTTGAGCTCGGGAATCTTCTTGTAATCGCGTATACTTCATTTTCTTCACTTTTTCTCCATTTTTCCTGCATTTCGCTACATTTGCTACAAAAACATACTTTGATACGATTTAGTGGTAAAAGCATATAAAAACAACCAAATAACATACACAAAAATACTAATAACGCTTATAAAAACATGTTAACTTTGAGCGTTATCAAATCCCCCACACTTAAACTTTGCTTGTCCTCAAGCACATCTAGAAGAAAACTAAATATCCACATGGTAACCAAAAATGATTAGAAAAATGTGATGCAAATCCACCTAGTACAAGTACAAGATAAGATTCATCCTTTTTAAGCTTAAATGGTGAAAAATCGAGATGTTTGACAATACCCAATGATTTTCTTTCTTGATTAACATTTCTACACACCTTACGAAAAAGGAACGAAGTATAATTCACTCAATCACTCATTTATTTAAGAAGTGGAGTATATATAAGAGAAATCACACTCATTGCTCAGTCATGATCTAATTATTACCATAGGCTTGTACAAGAAACAAAGCTACACCGCAATGGCATAAGCACCAAGTCTACATATCAAAGAGGTCTTTTATTTGGGTTGTAATGTAAGGCTTTGGGTTGTACCAGGCTTATGTTCAAACATCTCATACAAAAACAGAATAGATTACTGGCGCGAGTTCTTGATTACTCAAAAACCGGATGGTCACTACAATATTCTTGCACTTGACATTCTCACAAAGCCATTACTATATCCGGATAGATAGAGTAATTTGGTAAGGGTAGGGATAAGGCATGGGAATATTTATGAAATTGATTTTAAAGAAAAATAAAATAAAGTCTAAGTCTCATTGTTGCTAGTCACCGAACAAAACCACGAACCCGTAAATGATTATACTTACAATCTTCCTCTTCTTCAAATAACGATACATCGATTCGCCATAATAATATTCTTCATACGTAGCACATCGGCTAACAACATATCACAAAATTTCCTTTATATAGCACATTTTCTATAATTGTCACCTTATAGTTACGATGACTTATTATTATTATTATTATATTTTATTTTATTTTTTATTATTTTTTTATTGCATTCCCCCACACTTCGCATGAGCATCACCACAACAATACAAATAAGAAGTTGCAGTCTCCGTCTTTGTCGGAATGGCACACACATAATTGGTGAAGTGTGGCTAACTAATAATCATCAGAAACTATCCAACAACCAAGCAACTAGCATCCCACCATTTGGACTTTGACAAGGGTTAGGCTAAGGTTTAATGTGTAAAATATTTTTGTATTTTTCTGGATTTATCAAAAACGAAAAGGATGGCTCGAAGGGTGTAACTAAGGGTATCTAGCGCTAAAAATGAACGCTAACAAAAGGGTTAAAAATTGGAAATTAACTAATCAATGTGACTAGCTAAAAATCAATAATGAATGCTATTTGGTTAAAATCCTAAGGTTGCCTCTTATCACGTATGTATACTTATATTACACCAGTGGATAGATCCAATTATTCTAATAAATTATTCCTAAAAGCGTGAAAACAACTAGATCATAAGGACAAACAAAATTTGAAAATTAAATCAATATTAGAGTTAATTTCTTATTTTACCTACTCACCCCCCCCCCCCCCCCCCACACTTAAGTTAAACATTGTCCTCAATGTGATAAACGAAAAAGCATGAAAGTAGGGAAAATGAGAAAATAAACCATGATATCCGGTGTTATCTAATCTTCTGTTTCTTGCAATCAACACCTGCATTATTAGAAACAAAAACAAACAAACAAAAAGCATTGCAGTTTTATTCAAATTAGTGGCACACCCCCACACTTAAGTTCGACCAAGTAGTAAAACTTTGGGGTATAAACACTGAAAATTAAAATAAATCAAAAACAAAAATAAAAATAAAATACACGGGTTGCCTCCCGAGAAGCGCTTGTTTTATTAACGAGTCCTCAGCCGGACTCAAACTTCGAAATAGATTATGAAGTTTTAGTGTTATGTTTCCTTTTAGGGATATACAACACATTTCCTATCACAATTCCATCTCCTGTTTCATCTATGTTTTCCAATTTAATATTTTCCCATGCTCTAGGAAGAGCATCATAGATAAAACCATTATTGTGTGCCCAAGGAACCATTTCCTTGTGTCGAGCCATGAATGTGATAGCTTTATATTCAAATTCGGATGAAAGTTCTTCATTAGAAATCATGTTTAATTGCTCCTTATCATAATAGAGTTTAATTCGGTGCCCATTTATAATGAAACTTCCACCATGTTTGTCATAAAGTTCAACATAACCTGATGGAAATCCATGTTTCACTACATATGGTCCAAACCATTTTGGCTTGAGTTTCGGAGCTTTAAACTTGTATTACATATTGAAAAGCAGAACTTTATCTCCAGCTTTGAATTATTTTCGAATTCTTAGCTTTCTATCGTGATATGCTTTGGTTCTTGCTTTATATAGCTTGGAGTTTTCATAAGCTTGAAGTCTTAACTCATCAAGTTCATGTAATTGCAAAAATCTCTTTTCTCCAGCTCTTTTTAAATCAGGATTACAGCTTCTTAACGCCCAGTAAGCATGATGAGGCGAAAAATGAACCACTTTTAGGGGGTCATTTAAGCCCGAATCCGAATTTATTTGATCAAATATTGCCCTAAATCGTTCCTTTTGTGCTTTTAGGTACTTTGGGAGAGAAATCTGGAAAAGGAAGCAATTCGGACGTTTTTGGAGCATAAAAGTGAAGAAAACGCCAAAGTCTTAATTTTCCATGCTGGGAACAGGAGGTGACGACGTCAAGAGCAAAACCTTGACGGCGTCAAGAGCAAATTTCATGAATTTCCATGACGACCCAAAACAGATTTGACGGCGTCACGTAGGAAGGGTGTCAAGAGTAAAAGAGTCATGACGGCCTGGAAGTGTTTAAGTCTTGACGGCGTCAGAAGTGGATCTAGGCAGTCCGAGGAGAGTTTTGGCGGCGAGGTGACGGCGTCACATTGTTTGTCTTGACGCCGTCATACCTGTTTTTCTATATATAGTTTTCTAATTTTCACACAAAGAAAAGAGAAGTTTTGGGAGAAACCCTAAGTACGATTTTGGTGTAACTTTACAGGTTTATCAAGGGTTCCAACCCCTTGATACCTTGCATGATTAATCAAGATAAGTGTTCTTCTAATTCAATCAATATGTCTATGTGTTGGTTGTCTATATCTTGTTCTTGTCTTAATTCCATCATGCTAGGCTAGATCTATCTTGTGTTTGCTTAGATCTAATGAAACCTAGATGTTAATTATGTGTTGATTACTTATTTATTCTTGTCTTGGATGAATGATTTATATGTTAGGCTTAAGAAAACTGGCAGATCTCCACTTGGTAACATGCTTGAACGTCTTAAGAAACATGAACCGAGGCGCACTAGGTCTTTATTGGTTGTATTTAATGCATGAGCCACTGTTTACAATCCCTATAGTTGTGCTGGGCATGGTGTAGGAGGAGATAAGAGCTCATAGAATTGGGGAGTTATGTGTGTCACCCCATGAATGGTATTAAGGAATACGATCCGTCATCCATGCAATTATAACAAGTAATTAACGTGTAAAAGATGTCTAGGGAGTAGTGAAATCTAAGTAAACACATTTTCTCCAATTACTGCTCACCACTTTAGTATAATTTAGCTTATTTTCATTTTTAGTATTTTATTTTAATTGCATCTTAGTATTGAGTTAGTTGAATAGCAACTAATTCCGCCCAAATCTTTCAAACCCCGAGATTTTACTTGCTTTCATAAAAATATAAAAACACAAAAATAATCATCCCTCACCTTTAGAACTAGTATTTAGGCTTTCTAATCCTAGCGACACTATTCCTAAGCTGAACGATCAATCCCCCGGTACTTGTCACTATACTATACTACAACGATCAGGTACACTGCCTGGTGGGGGTTGTAAGCTTCTCGAGATCCCTCGAGAGGTAAAGCCTGTTGCGATTCCCACGCATCAAGTTTTTGGCGCCGCAGCCCGGGGAATAGTTATTGTCTAGGTTAGAATTTCTTTTTATTAGGTCTACTTGCTAGATTCCCTTCTAGTAAGATTTTATTTTTATTTTTTAGGTTTCCTTTAGTCTATCTTTTTCTTTGTGCCCTTTGTTTGTAAAACCATTTTCATTTGTCTTCATGGCGGATGAGATTCCATTTAGATCATTAACAATAGAGGAACAATTAGTTTACTCGGATAGATTTGCTTCCTGTTGTTCCAATGAATTTTTAAGTGATCTTAGATATATACAAGAAGAGATGAGTGTAAAGTTTCATAGGTTTGATGAGTTATGCGCATGTGTGGCCTATATTAAACAATCATTGTTAGGATCAATTCCTTTTAGTAAGACCCTTTGGAAAAATTTTGAGGAAAGCCTCCTAACCGTGAACCATGAGTTCAATGAATTGATGGGTTTGTATGCATCACAACTTGAGGAAACAATTAAGGAGGATTTAGCCGAACATGATCATATTGAGCAAAAAGATGAATCCTTTAGGCAAATTGAACATTGTAATCAAGTTATTGAGGAAGGTTCTTATGAATCAGACTTAGAACTTGAAATGGCTAGAGAAGGATTTGAGATACTTAGCAACATGTTTAGGTTAGATTCTACTAAAACACGTTATGAGCATATAGGTGATGTTGAGAAAAGGAAGGATGGGGTAAATAACACAAACCTACAAAGTACCCCACAACTTCCACCATCACTTGAGGAATACACACCACCCGTGACTTACCCGGAAGAAGTAGAAGAGACTATAGGAGCCCAAATAGAGGTAGAACCCTTGTACCAAACATAACTAGAGGATATAGGTTTGAATACCTGTAGTGATAACCTTACTCTTAGTTCTAGGGAATTACCTAGTGTTGATGAACCGGAACCTCAATCTTCACATAACTTTCCATCCTTAGATATACATCTAGGAGACAAAAGAGGGGCCGACCCACCCATCAACCCATGTAGTCCGGGTAGTCTTAGGATAAAGGTAGTGGACTCTAAGCCTTGTAGAGAGGAAGCCAATATAGGAGTGGAAAATGACCTTACATGCTTACATCACCCATTCATGATTGATCATAAAACACATTATGGGTTTAAACCGGGTTTATTAGGTCAAGATGGATCCCCAACTAGTAGTCTCTTGAAGATGATAGAAAATGATCCCTTTCTAGGAGAAAATCTTAATCCACCCATTAACCCGATTGAATTTATTAAGGTTATGATGATAGGAGCACACCCCTTTGAGCATATAATTCATCCACCACTATTTTCTCACGTGGCATACTTCCACCCGCACCTAATCCTAAGTGTAGGGAAAACTTCCCTTTTATCCGTTGAATAAGGGTAGAGTCAGGCTCGTGACTCGAACAAGAACAAGCGCTTCTTGGGAGGCAACCCATGTTTTGTGTGATTTTATTTTGTTTGTTTGTTATTTGCTTCCGTATGCATGCCTTATTTTTATTGTTGGTAGATCATGTTTCTCAATTAAAATAATGGAGATACTTTACTGTGTTGTTTTGGCCTAGTCTTAACTCCACCTAAAGGTATTTTTGCAAAAGATAAGTGTAAGGGGAAACCCCAAATATGTTTTTAAGAAACAACCGATCATGATTCTCCACAATAATAAATGAACATGTATATTTGTATTTGTTAGAGTCAAATGCTTGTATTGAGTCATAATGAAGTTTTGCAGGATTTTCCAGGAAGTAGAACCAAGTTTTTCCAGAAATTTTCCGGAAACTTAACATAAGAATTTCTGCAGGTCAATTCTGACCGCGTCAGGGGTTTACTCTTGACGGCGTCAGGAGTAAAAATCTGGAAATTTAACGATTTTGTTTTTCTAACGGAGTCTTATGGTTTTTGTGAATTATTAAGTTTTATAATCTCCAGGAGATCTGCAAACTTCATTCCACAAGCATTATATCTTATCTTGTTTTCTGGATTTAGTAACTTATATAGAATGCCGCCGATTTTACGCGAGGTTGTCTTGTCTATTTTGTCAGGTTTTACAGGTTATGTATGACAAGAAGATGATTTATATTCTGGAAGGGAAGCTTTGATTGTTCATTTTCTTGGAGGAAGATTTAACCTGGCCACCCTATTATCCATACCGAGCGAATCAGGGGAGTATTTGATTTCATTCTCTTTACTTTTTCACTTTTACATTCTTTACTTGAACATTGGGGACAATGTTCATCTTAAGTGTAATGGGAGGGTAAAAAGATGATACCTTACATATGCACTTTCGCTTGGGTTTGCTTTGTTTAATGGTAGATATGTAATAAAACTATGAGAAATACTTGTTAGTGCAATTTTAGCGCCAAATTTAAAATTTTTTACAACATTTAGGAGTGAAACTTTAGCCATAGCAAGCGTCTCATGGATAGGAGATTGTATGACTAGTACATAACCGTATATTCAGAAAAATTTTCCACCCAAATATGTGAGGTTCGCCTTTAGATTTGATAGGAAAAGCATTCATTATTAGTGCTTATGAGTGTACCGGTAGCATTTAAATTCTAGAACTTGCGTTAGTGATGCATCCCAAGACCGCTAGTGAGACTACATTCGTGTGGTAGGATTTACTACATGATAAGAGGCATTAGGATTACCCTTGTGTTAAACCCGTATCATAATTACTTGACCATTTAAGTCATATTACTTGGCTAGTTAAGTCAACTAATTTTTCCCACACCCTTAGCGTTGTACTCATTTTTAGTACACGAAACCCCTAGTACACCCCTCCGAGCCTATCTTTTCGTTTCTAACTTTAAGCATCTTACTTAAAGGAAGAATCTGTTACACCCCACTTAAATGTACAACCAAATCGCCTTTGCCTTCCGTGTATGCGCTCATTTTTAGTGCATTATTGTTATTTGTTAAACCCTAAGTTAACTATCTAATTGATTACATGGTTGCTAAGTCGAGTCATATCTTTGTACATATTGTTTTGGGACGATTGAGACTCATGGGTAAGTACTTATTTTATGGAGTAATGGGGAAGAACATCATTTATTACCCCCATATGTACGTTAATCTTAAAAGTGCTCCAAGTGTTTTGATTTTCTTAATTCGAGTCATTAGATTAGTTAAATGTAAAGTATGTAAAGATTCAAGTGTAAGGGAAATGTTCATTCCCTATGATGTATTATTTTGGATGGTATGGTAAGAGTGTATGTAAAAAAAAAAAAAAAAAAAAAAAAAAAAAAAAAAAAAAAAAAAAATCGAAAAAATCAAGAAAAAGAAAAAAAAATAGAAAAAGGAAAAGAGAAAAAACATACGGACTACCATCCCTTTTTATTCTATGTTCATTTTATGTTTTGTTATTTTTCATTTATTAGCTTAACTCGAGTCTAGTCTTGGCTTAGCAACGCCATATTGTACATGTAATTGACTAAGATTGTTAACTCGCCACCAGTAAAACTTCCTTTATCCAACAAAACCGTGTATTTCATATCCCTATACCTAACGTTACAACCCTTTAAAAGACCTCTTTGATAGTTTATCCTAGGTGCTTACGCCATGTGGTGGAGGTTTGATCCTTTCCCAAGCCTATGGTAATCTATTTTGCTATGACAGGTAGTGAGAGATATCTTCCGTTTCCATATTGTAATTTATACTTTATTACACCCGAGAGTTGTGAGTATCTAAACACTATTTGTGAGGTGCTTGTGTATGACCTCCGTGCTTGTCTATTGGTCTTTATTGGAACGATTATTTGTTGTAATTACTTTTATATTAGTGTTAAATGACCCCTAACTTGTCTTTTGAGTAGAATAAAAGCGCATTTGTTTGAGGACAAGCAAATCTCAAGTGTAAGGGTATATGATGAGGCGAAAAATGAACCACTTTTAGGGGGTCATTTAAGCCCGAATCCGAATTTATTTGATCAAATATTGCCCTAAATCGTTCCTTTTGTGATTTTAGGTACTTTGGGAGAGAAATCTGGAAAAGGAAGCAATTCGGACGTTTTTGGAGCATAAAAGTGAAGAAAACGCCAAAGTCTTAATTTTCCATGCTGGAACAGGAGGTGACGGCGTCAAGAGCAAAACCTTGACGGCGTCAAGAGCAAATTTCATGAATTTCCATGACGACCCAGAACAGATTTGACGGCGTCACGTAGGAAGGGCGTCAAGAGTAAAAGAGTCATGACGGCCTGGAAGTGTTTAAGTCTTGACGGCGTCAGAAGTGGATCTAGGCAGTCCGAGGAGAGTTTTGGCGGCGAGGTGACGGCGTCACATTGTTTGTCTTGACGCCGTCATACCTGTTTTTCTATATATAGTTTTCTAATTTTCACACAAAGAAAAGAGAAGTTGTGGGAGAAACCCTAAGTACGATTTTGGTGTAACTTTACAGGTTTTTCAAGGGTTCCAATCCCCTTGATACCTTGCATGATTAATCAAGATAAGTGTTCTTCTAATTCAATCAATATGTCTATGTGTTGGTTGTCTATATCTTGTTCTTGTCTTAATTCCATCAGGCTAGGCTAGATCTATCTTGTGTTTGCTTAGATCTAATGAAACCTAGATGTTAATTATGTGTTGATTTCTTGTTTATTCTTGTCTTGGATGAATGATTTATATGTTAGGCTTAAGAAAACTGGCAGATCTCCACTTGGTAACATGCTTGAACGTCTTAAGAAACATGAACCGTGGCACACTAGGTCTTTATTGGTTGTATTTAATGCATGAGCCACTGTTTACAATCTCTATAGTTGTGCTGGGCATGGTGTAGGAGGAGATAAGAGCTCATAGAATTGGGGAGTTATGTGTGCCACCCCATGAATGGTATTAAGGAATACGATCCGTCATCCATGCAATTATAACAAGTAATTAACGTGTAAAAGATGTCTAGGGAGTAGTGAAATCTAAGTAAACACATTTTCTCCAATTACTGCTCACCACTTTAGTATAATTTAGCTTATTTTCATTTTTAGTATTTTATTTTGATTGCATCTTAGTATTGGGTTAGTTGAATAGCAACTAATTCCGCCCAAATCTTTCAAACCCCGAGATTTTACTTGCTTTCATAAAAATATAAAAACACAAAAATAATCATCCCTCGCCTTTAGAACTAGTATTTAGGCTTTCTAATCCTAGCGACACTATTCCTAAGCTGAACGATCAATCCCCCGGTACTTGTCACTATACTATACTACAACGATCAGGTACACTGCCTGGTGGGGGTTGTAAGCTTCTCGAGAGGTAAAGCCTGTTGCGATTCCCACGCATCAAAGCACGGTGTTCAAGTTCGAACGGTAGATGACATGTTTTCCCATACAAGAGTCTGTACGGTGTCGTACCAATTGGTGTCTTATATGCCGTACGAAATGCCCATAGAGCGTCGTCTAATTTCCTTGACCAAATGGAAGGATTGTCTTTAACCGTGTTTTCAAGTATTCTTTTTATAGCTCTATTGGCATTTTCGACTTGACCACTAGTTTGTGGATGATAAGCTGTAGCAAAACGATGATGAACTCGATATCGTTTCATTACTTTCTCCATTTGTTTATTACAGAAATGGGATCCTCTATCACTTATTAAAGCTTTAGAAATTCCATAGCGAGCAAAAAGCTTTTTGAGAAAATTGACAACAACTCGTGCATCGTTAGTAGGAAGAGCTTCAGCTTCAACCCATTTGGAAACATAATCGATTGCAACGAGGATATATTCGTATTTGTGTGATTTAGAGAAGGGTCCCATAAAATCAATTCCCCAAATGTTGAATATTTCACAGACTTGAATGCTCTTTTGAGGCATTTCGTCTCTTCGAGAAAGGTTACCGGATTTTTGGCACGCATCACAGTTTTGAACAAGAGTATACGCTTCTTTGAAAATTGTAGGCCAATAGAATCCAGCATCAAAAACTTTTCTAGCTGTAGTGGAAGGACCATAATGTCCCCCAGTTGGGCCATGATAACATTCATCAAGAATTTTTCTTGTTTCGGCACCCGAAACACATCTTCGTATCATTCCATCCTTGCACATCTTAAAAAGGTAAGGTTTCTCCCAATAATAGTGTTTTAGTTCTGAAAAGAACTTACTACGTTGGTAGTGACTCCTCCCTTTTTTAAGAATATCTCCTGTAAGATAATTTGCGTAATTTGCAAACCATGGTATTTCCTCATCATCATCTTTATCTATCGTCATGAGAGTTTCTTCTGGAAAATAATCATTAATTTCATTTTCTTTTAATTCTTCCAAATTTGGATTCTCGAGACGTGATAAATGATCTGCTGCAAGATTTCCTGCTCCTTTCTTGTCTTTTATTTCGATATCAAATTCTTGCAGTAATAAAATCCATCTGATAAGACGTGGTTTTGCATCTTGTTTGGTAAACAGATATTTGAGTGCGGAATGATTGGTAAAAACTATCGTTTTTGAAAGCACGAGATAAGATCTGAATTTGTCGAATGCAAAAACTATGGCTAATAATTATTTCTCCGTAACCGTATAGTTTTGTTGAGCATTGTTGAGTGTTTTACTAGCAAAGTATATAGGACGAAAATGTTTTCCCTCACGTTGTCCTAAAACAGCTCCAACAGCTAAATCGCTTGCATCACACATGATTTCAAATGGTAGTGACCAATTAGGTGCAACCATAATTGGGGCACTAGTCAATTGACTTTTCAATGTTTCGAAAGCTTTAATGCAGTCAGCATTGAAATCAAATACAGAATCTTTTTCTAAAAGTTTAGTCATAGGACGTGATATTTTTGAAAAATCTTTGATAAATCGGCGGTAAAAACCGGCATGTCCTAGAAAACTTGTAACAGCTTTAACGTTAGTTGGTGGTGGTAATTTGGTGATAACATCTATTTTAGCTTTGTCAACTTCCATCCCTGAACTTGATATCTTGTGTCCTAACACAATTCCTTCAGTTACCATGAAATGACATTTTTCCCAATTAAGAACTAGATGTGCAGCTTCACATCTCTCAAGCATTTTATCGAGATTGGAAAGACAAGTTTCGAAAGAATCACCAAAAACTGAAAAGTCATCCATGAAAACTTCCATAGATGTTTCAAGCATGTCTTGAAATATTGCGATCATACACCTTTGAAAAGTTGCAGGTGCATTACATAGACCAAAAGGCATACGCCGGTAAGCGTAGGTTCCAAAAGGACATGTAAATGTGGTTTTCTCTTGATCGGCTGGATCGATAGGAATTTGGAAATATCCCTAAAAACCATCAAGGAAGCAAAAGTATTTGTTTCCTGGTAATCTTTCGAGCATCTGATCCATGAAGGGTAAAGGAAAATGATCTTTCCTGGTGGCTTTGTTAAGTTTTCTGTAATCAATACATAGTCGCCAACCAGTGACAGTTCTAGTAGGAACTAATTCATTCCTTTCGTTTGTCACTACAGTCATTCCTCCTTTCTTTGGAACACAATGAACTGGACTCACCCATGGGCTATCCTCGATAGGATAAATAATTCCTGCGTCAAGAAGTTTAATGATTTCCTTCTTAACAACCTCTTTCATATTTGGGTTGAGTCGACGTTGTCTTTCTACAACGGGTTTAGTACCTTCTTCACAATTGATTTTGTGTTTGAAAAAATCTGGACTAATTCCTGGAATATCAGAAGTTTTCCACGCAAAAGCGCGTTTATGCTTCCTAAGAACAGAAACGAGTCTTTCTTTTTGATTTGTTTCGAGCAACGACGATATGACTACTGGAAGAAGTGAATTTTCTTCTAAGTAAGCATATTCGAGATTATTGGGAAGGGTTTTGAGTTCCAAATCAGTGGGTGGTTCTTCTAGAGATGATTTGATTTTCAATTGATCTTTCTCAATGATATCTTCAAATTTCTCTTCTTCCTCTCCTTCTAATTTTATTTCCATGAATTCCTCAAATTCTTTATCAG
Organism: Artemisia argyi; assembly: GCA_030686995.1. Taxonomy (NCBI): domain Eukaryota; kingdom Viridiplantae; phylum Streptophyta; class Magnoliopsida; order Asterales; family Asteraceae; genus Artemisia; species Artemisia argyi. The sequence continues at coordinate 39,110,500 of CM060689.1, forward strand.
AATCTGTTTCACTAATCTTTTCTGAAGTAGTCATGAATGGTTTTGAATCGTCAAGTAATGCATCCAATTCTTCTTCAGTGACTTCATCAATTACATCGATGTTATAGCATGTGTCTTCACTGGAATTTGGATATTTCATTGCTTTATCGATTAAGAATGTGATTCGATCTTCTCTTACTCCAAGATTGAGTTCTTTACCTTTAACTTTAATCATTGCATCAACAGTGTTTAAGAAAGGTCTTCCTAAGATTAAGGGTACTCGACTATCTTCTTCCATTTCTAAGATAACAAAATCCGCAAGAAAAACAAATTTACCAACTTGAACAAGCATATTTTCAGCAACCCCAACAGGATATTGGTATGTATGGTTGGCTAATCGTATACTCATCTTAGTAGGTTTCAATGTATTGATGGAAAGTTTAGAATACAACGAATAGGGCATCAAATTGATACTTGCACCTAAATCGGCTAAAGCATCACATGTGATGTTGTTTCCTAATGTACATGGTATAAGAAAACTTCCGGGATCTCCAAGTTTTTTGTGGAATTTTGTTTTGAATTATAGCAGAGCATTCTTCATTAAGAACGGTAGCGGAAATTTGTTCTAACTTGTTTCGATTATTAAGTTCTTTCAAAAATTTCCCATAATTAGGCATTCCAGCTAGAACATCAACGAGGGGTACGTTAATTCTAACTTCTTTAATCATCTCTAAAAACTTCTTATTACGCTCCTCTCTTTTCTCTTTTCTTAGGGCTTGTGGATATAGTATTTTCGGTGTATAAGGCTTTATTGGTGGAACTGTTGGTTTTTGGGTTGGTTCTTTTTCAACTGCTTCTTCTTCAGCTTCTTCTTCCTCATCTTGAATAAGAGTATTATCGGTAGGAATGGGTGGTGGATCATATGAAAGACCACTTCGAGTGAATACAGCATTGATATGCTCATTTCTGTTTTGTGGTGGACGATAATTCTTATCGTTTGATCCAGATGGTTTTGGATTGGATTGGGTGTTACTTGGTAATGTACCAGGAATTCGAAAAGAAAATTGACCAGAAAGTCTACCAAATTTTTGTTCAAGATCTTGGATAGAAGCTTGATGATTTTTCTGACCTTGCTCAACTTTGGTTTTGAGATTAAAAAATTGAGTTTTTACAAACTCATTTGTGGTTCTTTGAGCATTTACGAATTCTCGCATCATTTTTTCGAAATCAGATTCTTCCTTTTTATCTGAATTTGTTGGGTTTGGATTGTCTGTTCGGGGTTGAAAATCACGGTTGTTATCCCTTTGTTGGCGATCTTTCCAATTTCCAGAACTTCTTCCGTAATAATTACCACGAAAACCTCCTCCATGATATCCTCCTTGGACATAATTGGCTTCCCCTTCGTTGGGTCCATTCATAGGTTGGTCATCACACTCGGATGATGTGTGATTTCCTCCACAATTATTACAGCCATCTCGCATTTCTTTCATTTCTCCTTTTATATCTTTGTATTGCGAATCCATTTTAGAAGACAAGGCTTCTATTTTGTCCATGAGTTTTGAATTATCTGAACTTTCGGCAAAAGCAACGGTTTTCCGTAAGGGTTTGGTTTTGGAATCTTTTGACCAATCGAGTTTAAGAAGTACTCGATCTTCAAGAAGTTGATATGCCTCATTAGGTGTTTTGTAAAGGAAAATTCCTCCAGCATCAAGGATTGCTTGAGATGCTTCATCAAGACCATGATAAAAGATTTGGATTATTGTTCCTCGTCCTAAATTATGACTATGACAACTTCGAAGCAAATCTTTCATGCGAAGCCAAGCTTCAACAAGAGATTCATTAGGATTTTGTGAAAAAGCACGGATTTCTCCCATTAGTCTATCATACATGGCATGTGGAAAGAATCGGCTTACAAAAGCTTGCCTCATCTCCTCCCAAGTATTAATAGTTCCTGGGGTTAATTCGTTATACCATACTTTGGCATCTCCGGCGAGTGATGATGGAAAAAGTTTGAGCTTGATAGCATCGACATTAGTGTCTCCATAACGAAACATGCCACAAATTTCAATGAATTCGGCAATGTGTTTATGCGGATCGGCTCGCGAACGGCCATCAAATTGACGGTCTTTGATCATAGAAAGATGGTGACCTTTAACGGTAAAGTTTTCACCAAGGTCGGCGACAATAATAGCAGCTCCAGGAGTGGGTGCTACGGTTCTATTGGCGGCCCACATGGGTAAATCGTCAGCCATGGGTATTGGTTCAAAAAGATTAGAAATTGGGTGTTCTTCGGAAAGATTATTAAACCAATTAAGAATAGTTGAAGATCTCTTCTTACGAAACAAACTTTCGGGATCGGATAAAGGTGTACTAAGCTTTTTAGTAGTAGAACAAGTGTTCATACAACTATCAAGAGAATCGAGTCAATTACCTAAACAAAAGAGCAAGAAAAATAAAAACAGAAAAACAGAAAAATCAATCCGAATCGGTTGGGAACCAAACCGATCGGATGGACGCTACGGTAAAATTAAAAATGTGAGAAACCGATCGGTTGGAAGTGAATCCGATCGGATGGATGCTACGGATTTTTTTTTTTTTTTAGAAAACGAACATGAAAAGAAACGGACTTTTAGAACTTTAAAGAAACACGATCAAAATCCCCGGCAACGACGCCAAAAACATGATGTGCGTTTTATTAGTACAAGTTTTAACATTTATAAGGATGAGTTACCAAATCTAGAAACAACACATACGAGCAAGTGTACTCGTCCGTTATAGCAAGATATGATGGTAAGTCGGGATCGTTCGGAGGGATTTGTGAGTGAAACGAAATATAAGTCTAAAAGTAAATCTCTAATGTACGCAAATAGGATAATAAGCAAATTCAATAAATTAAAAACTACGCTTGTTTAGACTAGTTTTCTACTTAATGACACACATGATTGTGATAACTTTTTATAACATGTTGGTTGAGATAATTAGATGGTGATCTAATCTATTGTTTCTACAAGTTAAACCTTCGTCAAGATTTTAGTTCATAAAAACAATTCTTAGGTGTAAACCAATCAATTCAAGATCTATCCAATGTTCATAAGGTATGGTGGATATCTTAAACACAAGACAAACTTTTATCACAAATCAAATACTCTTAGGAAATGGTCAATAGAAAAGGTAACCTCTTCATAGACAAAAAGGTCACAATTGTTTATAAACATTTAAACTTTCGTCCTACTAAAGGTTTACAAACAATCCGATTTGATGTTATAAAAGCATTCTCATTACAATCATACTTCTTGTTTCTTTGTTTAGTCAAGAATAATTATGGTGAAAAAAAATCATTCATAGACAAATGATTATAACTAGTTGAGTAATAACAAATCTTTCGACCTTTGAAACTATTATCAATTAGTTAACCTTGGCTAAACAAATGTCACGATGAAACTTAAGGTACAATTGGTTTTTAGGATTGACTTGAAATTGAATTAAAACATGTTATCACAATCATCACTATCACTAAGTATAAAACATCATCAAAACAAGTGTAAAAAGATTACTAGCCATTCATAGCAAACATGCAAATAAACTCAGAATATTTAACATTAGAATCCATGGTTATAAGTCTTACAATGCTTTGAAATTGATAACAAATGACAAGGTATTGATAACCTAAGTGTTGGTGATGATTTCTTGAGGTTTTCGAACTCCAAATGTTGCTTCCTTGGTCCTCCAAAGTTCCTGGTTCTTTCTGCACGAATTTTCCTCCTTAGAGAGCTAGAAGATGATAATAATTGTGTGTAGTAATGAGAGTAAATGGTATCTTGAATGGTTTTTTAAGTTATGCACTTTTGAGGTCCTTATAAGCTTGTCCAACACTCTTGGTAATAAATAGGGACTTAAATGCTTGAACTTGGACAATAAGACACTTAAAAAAAAGCCTAGAACCATGGAACAAAAGACCAAGATTCGTGCACAAGAGTTGGCAAAAACATGCAGAAGTGGCCATCCGATCGGTTACGGGTTGATACCGATCGGATGGAAAACGGTCATTATGGCAATCCGATCGTTTAACCTCCAACCGATCGGATGGTAATTCCTGGCTTCTTTGGACTTTGAATTTTCCTTGTGTAGTTCTTTATGCACTATCCAAACTTGATTAACTTCTGAACTTGGAACTTTGAGATGACAAAACTTAGGTTCTTATATGAATTACTTCATAGATTGGACTTTTGAGCTCGGGAATCTTCTTGTAATCGCGTATACTTCATTTTCTTCACTTTTTCTCCATTTTTCCTGCATTTGGCTACATATGCTACAAAAACATACTTTGATACGATTTAGTGGCAAAAGCATATAAAAACAACCAAATAACATACACAAAAACACTAATAACGCTTATAAAAACATGTTAACTTTGAGCGTTATCACTAAGCATGCATGATCTTGTGTGATTTTCATGGTACCTGCGTATGATAACAAAATTAAGAAAAAAAGAAGACCAAGTTAATTACAAAGATCTAAAAGATGTGTGAATCATCTCTAAAATGTTGCAAAATAGAATTTACATACCGCTACCAACAATAAAAGATTTAAAAGATGTGTGACTCATCTTAAAATGTACATACTATATGTGATTTTGGCCGGTTTATATAGGCATGAATTAGGTTAAATCATTAATTATTCTTGCAATATTTCGCAACCCTTGCACTTCATCTAACCGACTTTTAATTCTATACTAAATGCTATGTGATCAATTCGGGCAACCCTTGCACTTCATCTCATTTCATGATTGTATAGTTATTATGAGGCTGCATTGAATTCCGAGCGTTAGCAATTTGTACTATATGCAATCTTGACGCCTCCACATTAAATTTTAGGATTCAATCTTATATGTTTACGAGGCATGCAGAACCCGTGCTACGCACAGGCTTTTAATCTAATTGTTAATCGCGCGTATTGTTTTTGTGTATTGTTGATTGGATTTGTATTTTTAGTTTAGTATGTTGTATGAAACGTTTTTAGTTTGTTGTTTAAAAATATAAAAATGGTTGATATTGTTTTGGTTTTTTGGTCTTTATATTTTCTAAATGGGGTTGTCGTTATTAAATTGTCATACGCTTGATGTAATTTCCTTTGATTGTTTTGCCCTATTACGTAACCCAACAATAATTTTGCATTATATGTTTTTTGCATGGTAATCCGAAGCACACTGGCTTTTTCTTATTTGTTATAGTGTAATTTGCGTTAATTATTTTTGTTATTAGGTTCGTAAGTTGTGATTGTATTACATATGTTGTAAGTATGCCATTAGTTGTTTGGTGATTTTTATATTTAATCTTTTTATAACATATTAGTATTTATTTATAAAGTTTATGATTAAAAACTAAAGTTGGCTTCATCTCATTTTATTGTACAATTAATTTCATTAAAAATTAACATTGAAGTCTAACTAATAATAATAAATTTTATCAATAAACTCAATTCAAATAACTAACCAAATGAATATTAATTAACACACTATTAATAATTCCTAAAACCTTTTGGACTCCACTATTATGTCTTAAACTTAATTTTTTTAATTTACAAATAGGTTCGAGCAAAAATTATGTATTTTTCCTTTTATATTCATTATTCAAGATGCATGCTTACATATACTAATCACACTAAAAAGTATCATTTAACCATTTAAATGTTGCTTTACATATATGCTCGTGCACATTTACTTGAATCAATTCGCACATGTGAGCTACATCAATAGAAAACACACATAAATTACTTGTATATGAAAATGCATTAATATAATACATATATCTATATATATTACATTAGGTTAAATCATCAATTATTCTTGCAACCTTTTCAACTTCATCTAAATCCATAACCGACTTTTAATTCTCTACTAATTACTAAATATCATGTGATTAATTCCGGCAAGCCTTGCACTTCCATCTCGATATTGTATATACTTCACATTAAATGCACCAGTTTTGTTTTTCGATAAAAGATTGAACTTTTGCTTATGTTTAAAACTCAACTTTTTTATTTGATATTATAATTTACAAATGGCTTTAAGTCAAAATTATGTATTTTTTTCATTTCTATTCGTTATTCAATGTGATATTTTTAATATGTTGTATTTTGCTATTATGGCAAACTCATTTAATGGGCGTAAATATTGGTTTCTTACTAATGATTCTACATATAGAAAAAGAAAAAACTTTGCGATGCGCGGACCTTCTTCAGTTCAATAATAATTCAATTGCACACAATAAATTCATTCTAATATTTCTCAAAGAGCATTCGAAAGCAACTACTTACATAAACTAATCACGCTAAAAAGTATCATTTAACCATTTAAATGTGGCTTTACATACATGCTCGTGCATATTTGCTTGAATCAATTCGCACATGTGAGCTACATCAATAGAAAACGAACATAAATTACTTGTATATGAAAATGCATTAACATAATACATATATCTATATATATGCTTATCTATAACAATCACCTAAATATGTATGAAATAAAGAAAATAGTTGGTATCCCAGTCTTTGGGTCCATTTATCTGAGCATGCATTATCTTGTGTGAGTTTCATGGTACCTGCGTATGATAACTAAATTAAGAAAAAAAGAAGGCCGAGTTAATTACAAAGATCTAAAAGATGTGTGAATCATCTCCAAAATGTTGCAAAAGAGAATTTACATACCGCTACCAACAATCAAAGATCTAAAAGATGTGTGAATCTGTACATACTAAATGTGATTTTGGCCGGTTTATATATGCATGAATTAGGTGATATCATTAATTATTCTTGCAACCTTTCGCAACCCTTGCACTTCATCTAACCGACTTTAATTCTATACTAAATGCCATGTGATCAATTCGGGCAACCCTTGCACTTCATCTCCTTTCATGATTGTATAGTTATTATGAGGCTGCATTGAATTTCGAGCATTAGCTATCTTGTACTATATGCAATGGGACTCCATCTTGAGTATCCTGATTACTCCATATTAAAATGAATTCGACACAAAAAATGGAGCCTAAGATTACCCCTTCTCACTAATTACGACACACTCTCACTTTCATGTCCCTACCAACATACCAAAACTCATCTTTTCATGAATAACAACATCAAATTTTATACATATTTTTAAGATAAAAAAATTAAAACAAATAATTTGTGAACTTCAATTAATACCATATAGTAACCATTGGTAAAGAGGCCCTCAAATCCCTATCAAAAAACATAGATTAAAATAAATTCTCAAAATATTAATTTTGTCTAGTTATACTTTCCATCAATTCAACTTTGATTTTGTATTATTTCTAATGTCATGGGGTGGATACATTGCAACCTCTTAAACTGCTTAAGTGGAAGGGGAAAAAAAATAAAAAGCAAGATTCAAGCCACCATTAATATTCATCAAAGCTTTGTCACACTAATTATAAACCTTGTTTACATATGATTTTCATTTTCTTGCATGCCTAATTTTTTGACAGTTCTTTCATAAATGTGGAGATATTATCCACTCCGTCTCCATTTTCCACTTTGTTTTGTTATCAACATCTTCATATACCCCGTTAGCGTCACCAACTTATCAATACCTGCAAGAATAACATTAATAAACTACTAACCAACCCAACATTTTAAAATAGGTTAGCAGATCTAACCCTCGGTTCCTTCTCAGGCAACAACACATCCATTTGTCTTCCATAAAATTCAAAGCTGGACTATCAACCGACTTCACATGCACGAAAGTTAACCATTAGGCGGCCCCCTTAATTAATTAAGGGGACCGGCTAGTAAATTAAGGGGACCGGCCACACAATTAAGGGGACCGCCCACGCTCCCAAACAGTATTTTTCCCCCTATAAATACTGGTTCATTCCACAGATTTTTCTCACCTTTTGCACAAAAATTTTCAGTCCCAATCCCTTCAAAACATCCTTCTAAATCCTTTGATCATAAGATTATAAGTCTTTGTTTCAAGTGATCCAATCCTTTACCACTCAAAGTGCAAGAGAAGAATCCTCCCTATCATAAAGCCACAGATGTATTAGGATCTAGTTAGTGTTTATGTAATGTTGTGAGTTATGTATATGTAATAAGTAGATCAAGATGATCTTACTTAGTAGTGAGTTTATGAGTGAGTAAGAAGTAGTGGGAAGAAGTAGTAGTGTGGAGAAGTCATGAAGTTGTGAAGAAGTAGATGTGTGAATATGTAGTGGAGTATAGAAGAAGTTGTGAAGTAGTGAAGAAGTCGTGAAGTCGTGAAGCCATGAAGAAGTCGTGAAGTCGTGAAGCCATGAAGAAGTCGTGAAGTCGTGTAGAAGTAGTGTTGTGAGATTGGTTCTAGCTACTATTAGAACTCGACATTTAGCTTAGTGTCATTAAATGGTGTAAGCAAAAGTTGTGTACGGTTTTCTCCGCCAAAAGGGAGCTTGTTTAGTTGTGAAGAAAACTCTCGAGTAGGTGACTCGGGGAGTGAAGTAGGGCAAGGAAGGTGTCCTTGTAGCCGAACCACTATAAATCATTGTGTCCGGTTTGCATTTCCTCTCTCTTATCTCTTTTCATTTATTCTTGCATTTATCGCTTTACATCTATGCTTGCCTATATGTCTTAGTTGTTGCTTATATAGTTGTGATGATTGATTGTGCTGTACATAGAAGTTAATATTGTGATTGTGTGTATAATTATATGATATGGTCAAATAGATTATTATTCACACTTCTCATATTAAGTTTAACTTGATAGATAATTTGATACAAAACGTTTTAAGATTTTAAAAGGAAAACGTATTCACACAAAGACCGACCAAAGCTCCATTCATAAAACTAAGTTTTTCCAAAAGCTTACGTATATAATTGATCATATTGATTATATGGTGTTTTCATACTAAACTCTAATTAAAGGTTTTCCAAACAAACAATTGAATAAATTCGAATCAACATTTTGAAACAAAGTTTTTATAAAATGAAAAAGAGGGGAAAACTATTCAACCCCCCCCCCCCCCCTTCTAGTTTTCCACAATTGGTACCAGAGCCACGTCGCTCAAATTTTCAAAACAAATGGTTTTAAAAATTGAGTACGATCCATGTATCAAATTACCCATTAAGGAGAAATTAAATATGAAAAGTGTTTTGTTGATTAACTTGTATTAGTTTTGATGATATATACACTGATTATACTAGCTCGAAATAATATTATGCTTAAAATAAGTGTTATATGTTCGGTATCAAAATCAGAAAGTTACACACATTTCCGAAAAGTCAGAAAACAATTTTTTACAAAAAATGAAATTTTGAGTACCAGATGGGCGGCCCCCTTAAATACTGGGCGGTCCCCTTAATTATTTAAGGGGTCCGCCTGTCTGTTCGACAGTTTTTCGAAAACTTTGAAAAATCATATAAAATTAACCGTAACTCTGTAGAAGTCGTGCCACTCGGCGTTTTAAAGGTAATTGAGTCTAATTTCATTTAAAAATACTTACAAGTAACCATTACAAACTTAAATAAGTAAGAAAGTCAAAATACTATACGGTGGTCAAAAATTTGTGTTTCGTTTTAACGTAAAACTTTTGTTTTACCTTTTCCTTCAAGTCGGGCATTCCTAGTTGATATACTTTTGAAAAATTAAGTATTTATGTTTTCAAAATATTGATCTAAATTAAATTATAAAATAGGGAGAAAACTATTTTATTTTCAAATAAATTCGAGCTAAGTAAACATTGGTGTATATAATACACAAAACGACGACAAGTGTTTTATGTGTTATGTGAACTTCTTTGTGATTTTATTTTCTTAATTGAATATATTAAATGATTGTTGCTATTTGAAGTTTAGCTATGTGTATATCTATGCATATGTGCCCTATTAGTTTATAGCTAGTTTTCCGATTTATACTTAACTAGATCTTATGCTAGATTTCTTGCGTTAGGATTGTTATAATATGCTTGCATTGCATATAGGTATAGATGGCTTAATGTTACTCAAACATCCTGTAAATGAGTTCAATCTAGTCACCTAAACATTTCAAACAATTTAATCTATTCTTCACAACACACTTAAATATTTTCTACAAATTAGCTTGTTTTACCTTAAGATGTTTAATAAGAGAAATTGAATCATTGTAAAACATTAATAGTTATATAAAAGAAAAAGTATTTTCAAAATCTAAGTGTGTTCATAATAAGTAAAAATGAAGAGTCATTCACAAAAACAAAACATATAACAATCATGAAATAATAAGTCAACTTTCAATCATTCACTAATAAATAATCTTAGGATTAATGGAACAGACTATTAAAATATATATTTATTTCAAATGAGTGTCTGTGAGGGTCAAGAAAGATCTTGATATTATATCAATTCTTTATTCAAATTATGGTTGATATATTTATCAAATCTAATTGACACATTTTTAAGTGTGGAAAAGAAATTGTATTGCTATTTGTTTAGCTTAAAGATTATATAAAATTACAACAAAAAATATAGTCTTGAATCTACATACTCAATCACACTAGATTGATATGAAAATAGTTACATCTTTTGTAGATGAAAAGAGTATGCATTGGATCATAACTGATGAGTTCATAAAAACTCATCATTTTTGTCCTGTTTAAAATACGAAAACAGTTAAAAACACACAGAAACACCACATAATACTACAAATATCTTTGAATTGTGTTTTTATATGTTTCAGGTGCAAAAGGACTGAAAACAGAAGAAAACGTGCAAAGTTTGCACAATTGGCAAAATCAGTCCCTGAACTTTCAAGAAATGTCAGAAATGGTCCCTGGGAAAATCATTTTGAAGATAAGTCAACAACAGTCCCCCAGGAATCAAGAAATGACAAATTTTACCCTTGAAGTTCAAAAATGCACAAATGGCAAAACAGGTCCCCCAAGTTTCAAAACTTGACAGTTTTAGTCCCTGGAAGTTTATTTTAGAAAGAAAAGTCAATTTTAGTCCTTAGGAATTCAAAAGTTATCAAATTTAAACCTTGGATAAAAAGTTTGAGGAAATTACAAAATTGGTCCCTGAAGTTTCAAAAATGACAAAACAGTCCCTGGGAATTTTTAATTGGAAAAACTTACATCTAAGGCCCTTGTACTATTTATCTTAACAAATCAAGTCATTTTTGATATATTTTTGGAAAATTACATTTTTAACCCTTAAACTTTCAAAATTGGCATAAATGGTCCCCGGGTGTTTTTAATTTGGAAAAATCAAAATAATCCTTATATTATTCCAATATGACAAAAATGGTACCTTTTGCATAATTTTGGAATAATTACAGAATTAGTCCTTGGAAAATCAGATTTGTACACAATTGGTCCTTGGGCTTAAATATTTACAAATCAAAAATATCTAAATCCAATTAACAAAATACCAAACCTGATCCATACAAACCCATCCTTTTACCCAAGCCCAACAAACCAAAGGCCCAACACCTTTTAAATATAAAACCAGGGTATCTGTTTGACCATGGTTGACCTGTCTTCAACCTCCACTCCACCTCATCACCCTGCTACTACCCCTCCTCCACACCTCCACTTGCTTCACCTTTCCACCTCATACAACCTCTGTCACCTCCTCAACCAAACCCACCTCCTAGGTTTACCCTAGGAGGTGCCACCTAGCAAAGCTACATCTGCCACCACCCCTACCCTGCAAAACACCCTGCAACACTCAAACACCACCTCCCCTGCCCACCATCTCACCCAATTGTCCACCTCCACCTCCAAATCCACCAATAAAACCCTCACAGCCTCCCAATTGCAAGAATGACTTTTGGCACCAAAAACCTTTTGAACAGGTGTTGAGGAATTGGACACGTATCAAGGCTACTTTATGGTGGGATTTACTCCTGATGACACATAGATCATTTTGGAATGCTATATAAGGAAGAAGAGGAACAAGAAGAAAAACCACCATTAGTTTAGGCTTTGGTCACATAGTGTAGCTTTACTGCTTTCTTCAATTCATGTAATTTAATGCTTTCAATGTTGTATTTTACACTGACAATGTAAAATTAAAATATTATTTACAGTTTTAATTAGTTTAAATTTAAATTTCAAGTTTTTAATTTATTGTCTTTAATTTTCCAAGCAATTTAAATTATTGTTGACTCATGTTGTTTAGTGGACTCTATAAGCTCATGTAAGCTCCTGACACAAGCTTTAAAGCTTTTAGATACATTAAATCAGTCATAGTCTTAAAAAAATAAAAAATACCAAAAATAATCAAGAAAAAAAAATAGTGCAAAGAAGAAGAAGGTAATTGGAGCAGGGGAAGTTTTGGAATACCCTTGGTAATAGAGCTTTGTGGAAAGCTTTAGGACAGGTGTTGGATCTTGGTTCATACTTTGGAGACTCACAGGATCCATTGTGAGCAATCTTTTAAAGTTCTGTTTATGCTACTGTAGCATAGCTTGTACCTGCTTAATTGTGCTTCAATATTGTTTTCTTTTAATGAATATTAGCTTATTAAAACTTTTGAGTTCAAGTTTTGTTGCAAATATCAGTCCCTAGTAGCTTAAATTCAAAGACAGTCAAGTGAGGGGGTGTTTGGATTTGCATGTAACTCTGTGTTTTTGTTGTTGTTTGTTGTTAGTTAAGATTTAGATAACTCATATTAGGTCATTAGAACTTAGTTCAAACATGAAAACCAATGGTTAATTTAGTGAAAGTCAAAATCCCATATTACTTCCCCAAACAGTTAACTGTTGTGTTCCTAGGTTCCATGATCATGCAATTCAGTTCACTAGTTGTTTTTACAAAAGTTTCTAAATTTTAGGTATAAATAAATTTTGCAAAAAGAAAATCCAGAAAAATCCAATTTAAAATTAAGTGATAGTTTCTATTTAATTTTATTTAAATTTTAATTTTCATTTTTAGATTTTTATTAAGTAAGTTGTGTTTTTATATTTTTTGGCTTAGTGCTTATTTTTGAAATCCAAGCTAGTTGTTTTTACAAAAGTTTATTAATTTTAGGTATAAATAAATTTTGCAAAAATAAAATCCAGAAAAATCCAATTTAAAATTAAGTGATAGTTTCTATTTAATTTTATCTAAATTTTAATTTTCATTTTTAGATTTTTATTAAGTAAGTTGTGTTTTTATATTTTTATTAATTTCCTCTTATATTAAAGTATTTTTAGTAATTTTATTAGATTTTTATATTATCATTTAGTATTTATTAGATTTAATATTAGTTTTATTAATAATTAGTTAATAATTAAGTTTTAAATAGCATAATTAATTTTTATAAGGTAACATCTAGTTTTTATATTTTTTTTAGCTTTTATAAGTCATGAAATAGTTTTAGAAATTTTTCCATAATTTTCTAAGTTAATTTAGTATTATTTGTAATTTAAATTAATTTAAATAGTTTAATTAAGTTAAATAGTTTTTAATTAATAAAAAATCCATAAAAAGACAAAAATATTTATTTTTAATTTTTATACTTTCTTCAAGTTCTTTTTAAGTTTTAGAAATTATTTTTACAAGTTTTTAGTTTAATTTGCAGTATTTATCATTTTTAGGTTAATTTAAATTAGTTTTAATTAAATAGTTAAATAAGTTTTTAATTAAATAATTAATAATAAATAATAAAATAATCTAAAAAATAATTTTTCTTTTTAATTTAATTTTCTTTTAAGTTTAAGTTTATAGAATTTTCATTTTTAACCCCTGTAGTTTATTTTTCTTAAAACTCACCTTTTTCTCCGCACGCAATCGCGTCTGATTTTTAATTTTGTTTACGTTTATACGTTTTAGATATCTAGGTTTCACGTAACTGTTTATATAGCTTATTTAAGCTATTTTATTTTATAAAACCCTAGTGTAATCACTCACACACACTTTTATACCTTTCCTGTTCACATTCACTCGATCACAGATACGTTCTATTACAGTTTACACACCTCGTTGGGACATAACGACCCGGGGATAAAACTATACTCCCTGGATGAAATTGCATCTTCTCCCTGCCTGGTTTGACTAGTACTGTTGGCCATTCACAAGTGGTTGACCGTATTATTTATGACTGGAAATGGAGAGATCAATAACTCACACTTGTGTTGATAATGTCATATTTAATCTACTTGTCATATTTAATCTACTTGTCCAATAATTGTGTTCCAAATATTAGAATAACATTTTAAACACATTTAGAAAATATACAATGAACTAGGATTGACGACTTGGATGTTTCGTCCGAAATATTCAAGCAATTTACATTGCAATGCAATGGATAAATGTATCATATCCGAAAAACCAAACATGAGCAAACTAACAACATATGTAAACTTTGCTCACACTACTTAAAATTATCACCACAAGATAAAATACATATTTAAGAATAATACACACTATATATTCTATATATTTCATTTTCTTTGTAGCATGAATGGTTGTGTTACAAGATAATGCACTACATTTTTTTTAATAATATAAGTTATTAGAATTGAAAAATAACTTGTCACAATCCATAAACAAGTAAAATTTATTTTTTCAAATACTTGTTAAAGTATGATATATAACATTGGCAAAAATCATAGAAAATAATATTTGTTTAAAAATATATTAATGTCTAGTTTTGATATCATTTGAGAATCACAAACTCATTTAAGATAAATAATCTTAATGAGATTCATTTCACAAGAGATGCTAAGGTGCACTCTTAAGTCTAGCACAATTATTAAATCAAGTAATATGTCATCAAAACCAAACAACCGGTAAATCATGAAGAAAAGATTAAAACTTTTTGTTTACTCTTATCTAAACATTCAACACGTCTCTATTAGGATCTTGAATAAAATATATCATGTAGATTTACCTTCATAAAAACATGATGTTTGAGTCACATTAAGCCAAGTATTAGTGAATCAAGCAAACTTCATGTTTGGTAATCTTCGATAGGTAAATTTAGGAACTCAATTTCTTCTAAAAAGAGAATGACTACTGGAGAATCTATTGACTAGAAATTCAATTTAACCTAACGATTGAATTGCTTCTATGTGAGAAGTTGGGTGTGTGTAACCCGTAAAAATGGTCGTGTTTAGCCTGAATTGAGCACCACTAGTAATAGTCTCATACTCATTCTCCAACTTGATTAAATTGCTCTTCCTATATATACCTAACGCTAGTTTACTTTTATGAACTTTGCTTCTCATTAGATTCTTTCATTCCTAGATTTATGGCATATCGCATATATGTTGTTTCTAGATGTTTATTTGCTCCTATGTGATTTGATTGTATGCCTTTACATGCTTAACTCTATGTCCGGATGAGCACGAATTTAATGGGAAGGGAAAACACACTCACTCACATATATTCTTCTACCTTACACTCAAACCTCATAACCCTTCTTTAGGACATCTTCAAACCACCCATGTGAAATGAAAAACCGAATCATCCTTTATACTAGCAATCTCGCGTCATCCACCATTTCCATGCCCTCAAAATTTACCTTCCTAAACCACATCTTTCCTACACTATAAATACATCTCCTTCATCCTTAATGATCATCCAACCAAACATGTCATCCCCCAACAACCCAGGATCTTAACTCTCAAGAGTTGCTAAGATCTCCGTAAAACCCATTTGGAGGAGAAAATTTGACTCTTGTCAAAGCTCAAGTGATGTTGTTCCAAATCAACCAATACCCAAATCTTATGCTCATGCAAATAACTCATTTCACAAACAAAGCCTAACACCCATGCTTGGTTCCACCAATGCTTCTTCTCATGATGAGCATGCACAATCCCAAAACAGCAATCCAAACCTCATCACCAATGCTTCACTTGATGCTCATTAAAAAAAAAAAAAAAAAAAAAAAAAAAAAAAAAAAAAAAAAAAACCATCCACTCATGAAGCCTATCTTCCATCCATCCCTAATTAAAACCGCAATCCACCATCATCACCTTTGTCCAAACACTTGAAGTTCACTGAAGAACTCAAGGAAGCCTATGAGCATTAGTGCTCTTCTTGCCTTACACCTTGCTCAATGCAACTTGGAATAACTTCCCTCTAGCTCTCCTTCATCACCCCACAACTTGAAACAAGTTGCAAAACATGTCAACAATTTTCCTTGTTGCATCTTTCCCCAAAAACAAACCATTTCATTGAAGGAACACTTCACTTGGATTGAGTACCTTCTTGCTAGTTCTCATCCAAAACCCTCGCTTGAACAATATCCAAAACCTCAATAAACCTCTTCCGCTCCTAGCTCCACACCTCTAAA
This sequence comes from Artemisia argyi, assembly GCA_030686995.1. Taxonomy (NCBI): domain Eukaryota; kingdom Viridiplantae; phylum Streptophyta; class Magnoliopsida; order Asterales; family Asteraceae; genus Artemisia; species Artemisia argyi. The sequence goes on from CM060689.1 coordinate 39,126,729, forward strand.
CTCTCCAACACTCATGCACCCAAACATATACCTCCATTAATCCATCAAGAGTATCATCACTCTTTCGCTTCCACCTAGTCATCTCCACTTGACCCTCATTTCCCATCTTCACTAGAAGATTCCACCATGTAACCATTCCCTACATTCTACTAAGTGCATCATCACCACCAAAACTTTAATCCCTAAAAGTCAAGTGAATTTCTTCATGAAATGCATCTTTTCCACTTCCTAGCAAGTGAAGAACACAAAGAAGATATCCAAACTTCAAGTGTTGTCATGTCATCACCACCTCATTCACATATCCATCTTCGGTCGTCAACCAACAAAACACCTAAAAATCCCATGATTCCCAATCATCCACCCTTGTCAAATGATATATTAATCTAAACCATATTTGTCAACCTTTTGTTATTACCTTCCCTTTTCATTCACGCTCATCCTTCTTCATTTTTCTACGTCTTTAAAAGAACGCATCATTATCATCTTCATTTTTTTTCTAACTCTTTTAGAATATATATTTTGGCATCTTTTGCCAAAATACGTCGGTAGAATCTTTGCATTAGGTTCTAATCATTATCATGTCTTAAGCTTTGGTCATGGTAATTTTTTTTGGGAGTTAGGTTGTTCTAATCATTATCATGTCTTCATATACCCCGTTAGCGTCACCAACTTATCAATACCTGCAAGAATAACATTAATAAACTACTAACCAACCCAACATTTTAAAATAGGTTAGCAGATCTAACCCTCGGTTCCTTCTCAGGCAACAACACATCCATTTGTCTTCCATAAAATTCAAAGCTGGACTATCAACCGACTTCACATGCACGAAAGTTAACCATTAGGCGGCCCCCTTAATTAATTAAGGGGACCGGCTAGTAAATTAAGGGGACCGGCCACACAATTAAGGGGACCGCCCACGCTCCCAAACAGTATTTTTCCCCCTATAAATACTGGTTCATTCCACAGATTTTTCTCACCTTTTGCACAAAAATTTTCAGTCCCAATCCCTTCAAAACATCCTTCTAAATCCTTTGATCATAAGATTATAAGTCTTTGTTTCAAGTGATCCAATCCTTTACCACTCAAAGTGCAAGAGAAGAATCCTCCCTATCATAAAGCCACAGATGTATTAGGATCTAGTTAGTGTTTATGTAATGTTGTGAGTTATGTATATGTAATAAGTAGATCAAGATGATCTTACTTAGTAGTGAGTTTATGAGTGAGTAAGAAGTAGTGGGAAGAAGTAGTAGTGTGGAGAAGTCATGAAGTTGTGAAGAAGTAGATGTGTGAATATGTAGTGGAGTATAGAAGAAGTTGTGAAGTAGTGAAGAAGTCGTGAAGTCGTGAAGCCATGAAGAAGTCGTGAAGTCGTGAAGCCATGAAGAAATCGTGAAGTCGTGTAGAAGTTGTGTAGTGATCGAAGTAATGTTGTGAGATTGGTTCTAGCTACTATTAGAACTCGACATTTAGCTTAGTGTCGTTAAATGGTGTAAGCAAAAGTTGTGTACGGTTTTCTCCGCCAAAAGGGAGCTTGTTTAGTTGTGAAGAAAACTCTCGAGTAGGTGACTCGGGGAGTGAAGTAGGGCAAGGAAGGTGTCCTTGTAGCCGAACCACTATAAATTATCGTGTCCGGTTTGCATTTCCTTTCTCTTATCTCTTTTCATTTATTCTTGCATTTATCGCTTTACATCTATGCTTGCCTATATGTCTTAGTTGTTGCTTATATAGTTGTGATGATTGAGTGTGTTGTACATAGAAGTTAATATTGTGATTGTGTGTATAATTATATGATATGGTCAAATAGATTATTATTCACACTTCTCATATTAAGTTTAACTTGATAGATAATTTGATACAAAACGTTTTAAGATTTTAAAAGGAAAACGTATTCACACAAAGACCGACCAAAGCTCCATTCATAAAACTAAGTTTTTCCAAAAGCTTACGTATATAATTGATCATATTGATTATATGGTGTTTTCATACTAAACTCTAATTAAAGGTTTTTCAAACAAACAATTGAATAAATTCGAATCAACATTTTGAAACAAAGTTTTTATAAAATGAAAAAGAGGGGAAAACTATTCAACCCCCCCCCCCCCCCTTCTAGTTTTCCACAATTCCGTTCCTCTTCAAAAAGTTGTTACTAGTAGTTAGTCACGTTCTAAATGAGTTTTCGAACGAGTTGAGCCGAATTTTACTTTTTTAAAACTCGGCTCGTTAAGGTCACCATAAAGAAAAAACATTATTAATGTCAAGTTGAAATATAGACCAATTTTGTTGAACAACTAAGTTAATCAGACACCAAACTCACAATTTTGACTATAGATGAAAAAGTATCATCAACGTCTATACCTTCTTTCTGGTTATAAACCTTAGCAACTAATCTAGCGGTATACTTTTCCACTTCCCCATTTGACTTGTATCTTATTTTAAATACCCGTTTACTTCCTATGGGTTTTCTGTCATTAGGTAAGTTGATGACATCAAATATTCCTGATATTTAAGCGTCAATTTTCACCTAATATGCTCATTATTGTATCATTTTATGTGAATATATACTTTGATTTCTTTATATTTCGTTTACAGGTTATAAGTGATCATAGGAGCAAAAGAGACGTGAATTTGGAAAAGCACTTACAAGATTATACACTTTAGTATGCTTGAAGAAGTTAGGGCGTAACTCTACTCTCCACTTAAGCCGTAGCTAAGGATTTATACGTGAACACCAAGTCAATGCTGATTGAAGATTAGGCTGTAACTACCACAAGAGGTTACGCCGTAACTATTTGAAGACTTAGAAGATTTTATGAGCGAAGAAGGTTATGCCGTAACCAACTCATGAGGTTACGACATAGATGTTACACAGAATGGGATTCAAGATATTAATGAGAGACGGCGTAACTAAGTAAGAAGATTACGACGTAGAGGAAAACCCTAAGAAGATTACGGCGTAGCCATGCATGAAGATTATGACGTAATTGTTGCCGCTGAAGATTACGGCGTAACTAATCATCTAAGCTACCCCGTAACCATTACTAATGGATAAGGTCATCCAAGGATTACACTAGTTACGGCGTAACCACATCTCAAGGTCGTCGTAGCCTTGACGGGCCTATAAATACCAGCCCTAATTCCTACATTTCATACATCTTTCACACCACAATAAATCAGAGAACGAATGGAGGCTTTAGAAGGACGATCTACACCAGCATGCGGAGCATTTCCAATGGAGAGATCACGACATAACATCCATAAGTTTTAGAGATTCATTTTCAATTTACATTTACGATTCAATGTCTTTCATTTAAATGCAAAACATTAAATCCACTGTACTTTTTAATATGATCGACTAAGCACCTTTGATGCTAGCCTAGTTAAGATTCATATATTGTGTTGATTATGTTTTCATGCTTTTGTTATTGTTTCTAGTGTGTGAATGTTCAGTTATTCAATAGATCCTCTAGTTTTGGTAGTTTTGAAGACCGGTTGTACGTATTACACTAGGAGAATTGACCAAAGGATCCTAGAGTAGTAGGTTGCGAGAGTTGGTAAGAATTGACCAAAGGACTACCAAATCCCTTGTGTGCGAATTGACCAAAGGATCACGCTCCGGGATGAATGAACTTAAGAAGTTAGATGTGTGGTCTAAGATCCGAGAGGCCGGATCACACAAAGAATTAATCTAACATGTAATGGTGCTTAATGACTCAAACTAGTCTACCTGTAAGCTTTGACAGCCATAATGATCCAGACTTTTGGTGTCATAGTAGGATTCTAAGGAGATAGGCTAGACGAATTGACCAAAGGAGTCTAGTGAATCTTATGCGCCACTTGAAGCAATAGGAGCTTAATTAGAAAACATAGTCATAACAATGTAGGGTGAACAACTAGGCTAGTAAACTTTCTCCCTACTGCATTCAAATCTATTTAATTTCCGCATTTCATTTCTGTTTATTAGTTTAATTATCCAGACAATTCATAAACCCCTTTAAAAAAACGTGACATAGACTTAAATTAGAATCCAGATACACATAGCTCTTGGGACGATCTCGACTTTACCGAATACTACACTATACACGACCGTGTATACTGCCCGTAAGTGCATAAGGTAGACCATAGGTAGATGAGACTATTATAAATATTAAACCTTGGTCAAAAATCTTGCATCATAAGTCTGTAATTTCCCAAGTATCATTTATATATGTATAAGGCATCCATCTCATTATTCATTACCTCAATCCATTGCTGCTCCTTACTAACCTTTCAATAAGTTTAGGCACTCACTTATAAAACAAAATTTTTCAGAGCTTAAGTTTGCATAACTCACAAATCTTTCAAGACCAAATTTCACTCTAGAATCAAAAAATTCATTATATTTGTTTGGAAAAATAGAATATCTTTCATATCTCCTAAGAGGTTGATTCTGAGAATTTTGAAACACTTAATCAGTTTTTGTGTTTGAACCGTTTTCAATTATACCCTCAAAAATTGCAAATTCATTCTCAGATGTTGCAGCTCTCTCATACTCACTGGTAGAACCATTGGAACCTTGAGGATGTCCCATCCATCCTCTTACTGGTCAATAGTGCGACTGCCAAGATGAGGAGAATTGATGCCCTCATCATGAGAACTTGCATTTATTTCATGATCATCCTAGGGTATGTCAAGATCCTCATATAAAACTTCATCAAAGAAGTTTACATGATCCAGATCTTGACTAGTCTCATTATCAACAGAAACTGTTTTTATCTTTAAGGAAACACTTTATAAAAAACTTGACATCTATGGAAAATAAAATTTGATTCATTTCAAGACTGAACAACTTATATCCTTTTTTAAAAGAAGAATATCCCACCAAAATACACTTTTATGCCCCGCTACTAAATTTATCATGATTATTAAGCACGGTAGAAAAACAAAGGCAATCAAAAGCTCTTAAATGATTCAAAGGCGGTTTTTTATTAAAAACAAGTTGGTAACAAGATTTTCCATTCAACACTGATGAAGGCAACCTGTTAATCAAATAATAGACATTAAGAATACACTGAGACCACAGCTTTAAAGGAATTCCCCCTGAAATCGAAGGGATCTGGAAACATTAAGCAGATGCCTATGTTTCCTTTCCACAATCTCATTTTGTTGTGGGGTATAAGTATATGATGTTTGATGTATTATGCCATTTTCTTCACAAAACATAGAAAATATGTGATTAATAAATTCTGAACTATTATCACTTCTAAAAGTCTTAAAAGTTTTCTTAAATTGATTTTTAGTTAGATTAAAGAAAGCACAAACATAATCAAACACTTCATCATTAGATCTAATCAAATATACTCACACAGCCCTGGTATAGTCATCAACAACAGTAAAAAATACCTAAACCCTTCAACCCTTCCTTACTAACTACTTTGTAAAGCCCTCAAAGGTCAAGATGGACTAATTCAGCAAGCACAGTAGACTTGTGCTCACTCAAAGGAAATGGTTCCCTATTCTGTTTTGCCTTTTGACAGATTTCATAAAATTAAATCTCATTTTCATTGTCAAAATCAATATCATTTTTTAAAACAGACAAGACTTGGTCAGAGGGATGACCAAGCCTGCAATGCCAAGCATGTTCAGATATCCCCCTAGAAAAGATGAAGTTTTTGTTATCTTTAAAACATTTACCTGGATTTTTATCAAAGTACCACAATCCATCAATTTGTCTACCAATCCCTAGAGGATTTACATCCCTTAAATCCTGTGGTATAACAAAACAGTTTGACTCATCAAAAGCCACAATATACCTGTTCACTTTATGAACAGACAACCAAAACATCATACAAGGTTATGAATTCAGTTAGAATTAATTTTTCTACCTTTGTAATAAAGGCTTTTGAGATATGAGATATCAATTACATTTACTAAATCCTTATCAGTGTATGTTAAGTGTTGATTGGCCCCTGAATCAACCATCATCCCAGTCTGCACAACAACAGACTGATACTGACTATTAGAGCAAAAAGATTTGTGAAAATTTTGATTAAAAAATTTACTATTGTTCAAAACAATACCTGCATATTGGCATGTACTTTTCCAACAACATTAACAAAGTTTTCCTTAATCAAAGAAATAAGTTTTGTAACCCGTTCATCAGAGAAAATGGAAGTGGAACTAAAGCCAACAAAATTATTATTATTTATAAACCTCCTATTAAAATTTTGAACATCCTCATTGTTAGTATTTTGAATTATTCCTTTTTCCAAACTCAGAAGGGTATCCAATCAGTTTAAAACATTTGTCAATAGTATGACTATTAAACCCACAGTGTTCACAAACCAAAGAAGGACAACCAACAGGCCTCCTATTCACATTGTTATTAGGTCTAGTCACATTAGTATGTCTAAAGGAGTTGCAAGAGTTTTGGGACCTCTGAACATTTCCTCTATTAGCCACACTGGAATTAAACACAGAAGACTAAGACCTCTGGGAGGTTCCAACACCTGAACCAGTCACAACAACTCTGTGAGACTCCTCATTTGAGATAGTAGCATAAGCTCCTTCAACATCAGACAATGGGTCTCTAAACAACGAAAGCAGTGGAAATCAACTTTACTCTACCCTTTATTCACTTAGTCAAGGGATATAGTAAATACCGGCAATCCTAACAGAACCAGATCAAAAAACCACCAAACCCTAATTTTTAAGAATTAAGCGTTTTAACGAGAACCACAAAATCAACCCATATCTATCGATTAAAACACCTTAATCAATCGTAAGAAGCCTTTGAGATAAAACCCCCCAAAAATTACCCAAACCCTAATTTTTCATAAATTAGGCATTTTTGAAAAAAACTTTTAGATCTAAACAATTAACACAATCTATCTATTAACAAAGTTTAACTGACAGAAAATACAATGAATTTGAAAAATCCCCAAATTTTAAAGAAACTCAAAAAATTCTGAAACAACGATATACACCAGGATCTTAATTTGGCTTTGATACCATGTAAAAATCTATAAACGAAATCAAACTAATCTTGAATCTTAATTCAAGGTTAATAACAATATCTAGAAACTTAACCAAATCAAGATCACAAGATACTAATCTCAATCATAATCAAAACAATCAACCAAAACCCACCATTGCTAATCAGGTATGGGTCTATTATCTATCTTGATAATAGTTCTATTGCAACAACAATACACGGGATGAATCACAAGATCTATAAGATCGAAAATAGAGATAGAATAAAAAGGCTTGATACCTTTTGAGAGAGAAGAGAAGGAAATGGCAAAAGGGTCATGAAAACCCTAGCCGATAACTTCAACCTATATACTCCAACTCTTGTATCTTTTGGAACTTGGCAACTTCCGCCCTTAAACTTTCATTACCTTGCTATCCACAGCCAAAGTATCAAATGTACTACAAAACAGAGTGGAAAAGTGACAAAGTTAGTCCCTCTAATATTCTTCCAGGTTAAAAGATTATATAACTTTAACACAAACAAGAAATCAAATGAAATGTAGTTTAATTTAACTTTGTTTTATATTCGATAAAATTAGAAACAATGTACTTAAAATGTTTGGTTTTGTTTAGATCACTCTAATTTGGTAAAAATATTATGGTTATCTTTAATGTCTAGTTTTGTTCATGGCTCAAAATATTTATTTTATTTCAATATTACGAATGTCTCGGATTCGAGGATTATAATCGCAATAAACTAGTTTTACGTCAAAAAAACTAAAACTAAAAACCAATCGCGAAGCGAGCCGAAATCATGCCGCACACGATTCTGAATGCTAGATCCACCACCGGTTGCAATGCATTACGAAAGTATATTATTGCTAACAAGATATGTTAGTTTAATATCTACTTGTAGAGTGTAGATGAATTATGGTCGTTCACAAGTAAGATATACTAATCAACATACGTCACATGGTTTTAAAAAGAACATGTCGACCAAGACCATTGTTGCAAGTTTAAAATAGTTAATTCAGTTAAATGATTTATTGAGAAAAACATAACTCAATTGTGGTGTCAATTGATTTTATATAGAGTATCAAGTCAAATATTGCCCCTTTTTAAGGGTATAAACATACTTCGTTTTTTTTCTTTTCAATATATCTTGGGGAAACGTATTGTTTTTTTTTATTAAACTTGATAACATTTTCTTTGTCTTCACACATATGACATATTTGTCTTTTTCAAAAATGTCAAACGATTATTTAGTGGCCAATAAAATCATGCTATGACCGAGTCTATCTTTCATTGCATGAAACTTTTTATCGAGTTTGCTTTTGTTGATTTTGCTTTTGCTTTAGTAATTTATTAGCTTTTTAGCAGTGGCGAACACATAAAAAAATAATAATAATAAAATAAAATAAAAAATTATCAAGTTTATTTTAATAAAAGTATAAAAATAATAAGCCAAAAACTAAAGACAATGTTCATTTAAAAAAAAAACTGATATATTATAGTAAGAATAAAAATCAATGGGATTCTCGTACAACCCAAGAACTCTCTTGGTCCGCCCAGCTTCTTTGTATAGCGTATACTTATAAACAACAACATATATCCTTATGTCAATGAAGTTTTGTTCAATATAGACCAATAAGATCTAATGAACAATCCTAATGATCATTTTTTTTTTATCAAAATTTAAATATATATATATATATATATATATATATATATATATATATATATATATATATATATATATATATATATATATATATATATAATAGAAAAAAGCCAATTTTCACTTTTTTATAAAAATAAGATATTTTGCAAACGACAACTCGTTAAACGACAAAAAACATCATCGTGACAGGAACTTTTTATCTTTCAGTAGATTGGCACTTCGATATATTTTTGACGTTTTTTTTCACGAGTTTTGTTTTAGTGTTAAATTATGCGTCTGAAAAAAATATATGTGATGTGTATGTTAGGAACATGTGTGATTTCACAAATCACATATAATTCCATAAAAGCACATGTGATTCTAAAATAACAAATCAAATGTGATTTTTTCATATGTAAATTTCAACAATTACAAAAAAAAGCCAAAAAAAATTTCATAAAAAATATATAGAATTGTCCTTCTATTAAAAGATGATTTAATTCTCGTTTTGATATTATAATTTTTTTTCGCATAACAATTAATGATTTGTAAGATAAGTTTTTCTTTTTTTAAAGATTGAAAGTGTGTTTTTTGCTTTCATAAAATAAATAAATGGCTAAAATTGTTTCATTGGTTCTTTAAAAAAGTTAATTCTATATCGAACTTTTCTATATCGAACTTTTCTCTATTTCAATGTGGAACATGGCTAGTGAAAGTGCAAGTGGACATTTATGTTTAAATCATTGACTCTTCCTAGAAGACCATAACCACCGTCTACCTTGCCTAATTGCTCTTCCACACATGTGACTTTCCTTATCGTTTGTTTTCCTTCACAAAATAAGGAAGTAAATATCTCGTTACTATCTATACTTCCACGGCCGGCTTTAAAGGAGTGCAAGAGGTGTCATTACACAGAGCAATCGCTTAACGAGGGTCACAATATTTCATGGACTTTATTATATGTATATACACAACATGAGGCTTGAGTTTAATTAGTTCACACACTAGTGATACATGTGTATTTTGTATGTGTGTTTAAGGGCCTCTTCGTGGTGATGGCACGAAGCCACCGAAATCCATGAGACGGCCTTGTATACTTCACAATCTGGTATTCTTCAACTAGCATGGCACTCGCGCATAACGATCAGTTTACCCTACTTGCATTCTAGACAAGTTTTACTGTATTTCATCTTCCTAATGTACGAGATTAACTAATTTAAAATGCGTGTAATTATGTTACTAATCATATTACAAACTTATATAAACTACAACCTCATGTCCTTGTATCGTTCCTAAAAGTTGACTGTATTTGTTTATGAATATTAAATACACTTGTTTATTCTTAAAAGTTTTGATACCAACAAAATCCAATATCCAAAAAGTACAAGCGTACAAACTACAGTATATAACTATCATTCCACTGCGGTCTCAAGTTGATCAATCTGTACCCATAAAACAAAAATACAAGTAAATAATACACATGAGCTCATGTTATGCTTATTGTTTAGTAACAAAAAGAAAGTATTAAATAATGCATTGGTTTCTATACCTATTTTACATTACTTATTAGGCAAATACTTTTTCTCACTTAAAATGAGATTTCGTTATAGTAATAGGTACCATGAGTGTTATCTGATTGTGTTATAACACGCAAATAATAAACAAATTAATATAAAAGGGAAATAAAAAAACAAACCGTCTTAGTCACCTACAAATGAAACAATAAGTGATTAAAGTAATCACCTCTACGAGTGCTCACACAAACACGTCAATCAAATACGCTCGGAATGCTAGCCGTGTACTATGTTGGACCTTGTAATTGCATAAATCTTGTATTATGTAAATAATGATAGATGAAGGACCAAAGTCGTTAAGTAGAAAGTGTATAACCGAAAGTTAGTTATTTCGGTTAGTTAAGTTAGTTATTTCAGAAAGTTAGGTATTTTCTGAAAGGGTGTGTCATTTGGTTCATGTCTATTCGAATAGACACAATGGTTCATGAAACTGGTTCGGTGTCAATATATAGTCATTTACATGTAACATTTTAAGTAGTGTCTCAAAATACAATGTAACCACTGTTATATTGATTAATAAATGAATCATCTTCTTGTTAATCTTGTGCATATATCGATCCTGGAAATATCAATTAGAAGACCTGTGAAAAATATAACATGGCATCAGAGCCAAAGGTTGCAAGATTACAAGTATTGATTCAAGTTTTTGATCATACTGATCAAAAGACTTCAAGGGGAAGACACCAAGGATGTTGGGGAAGATAATGCATGATCAGAACCAACGGAAGTTGCAAGATAGCAACGACTTCAATCCAACGAAGATTGAAGGAACAAACATGGACCCCAAATGAATTGGTGGGAGTTTTGTTGTGATCATTGGAGCGCGACAACAAAACAAGAAGGAAGAACAATTGTTACAACCCCTTGTTGGCGACTGAAATAGTGTGAAAACAAAGAAGGGAAGACTCTTGACGCTTAGCGTGGAACAAGAGTAGATGCTGTTTGAAGCAAGAAGAAAAGAACAATTGTTAGGGAGCCTTTGTTGGTGTCTTGCACACGACAACAAAGAAGGAAGAAGAGGCTTGTTGCTTTACAACGCGACAAGAAGAAAGGAACGACGTCAAGTAGAAACCATTGTGTATAAATAACGAGATACACAAAGAAGAAAGAAAGGCGTTGCTTGTAGATTTAATAAGGTATACCGAGACAACAAAACAATCAAGGATTGTTTGGAGAGACGTTTTAGAGCAATACGGAACAACAACAATAACGAACGAAGGAAGGCAAGCCAATCACTTGCTTTGTTGAAAAAAGAAATACCGACGGGTATTAAGGAGTTGTTGAAGAACACGGTGTGGAATTAAGAAAGAAACAAGGAAGTATTGTGGTAAAACGCAGGAAAGGAACAAGCAACAGCAGAACAACAAACAAATTCTCATTTGTTTAGACGTTGAAATTAATACCGTGGGGTATTAGTGAAAGAAAGGAAAGCAATCGAATTTCTTTGGTAAATACCAAGAGGTATTTGTGAAGAACTTGTGAAGAACTTGGAACGAACCAACAACAAACAACAAAGTTTGATTTTGGCCAAGAACACGTTGGGTGTTTTTTGGAGAAAGAAGCCGAGACAAAAAGGTCTAGGGCACACACTTGTTCCAAGTCGGACGCAAAAGAAAGAGAAAGACAACGTGACAAGAAGCAAACAACGAAAAACAACAACACGTTGGTAAGACAGGAAAAAGGAAAGAAAGAGACACGGGGAAGAGCATGAAGACTCGAAGAACAAGAATTAGGGGGAAAATGTTGGACCTTGTAATTGCATAAGTCTTGTATTATGTAAATAACGATAGATGAAGGACCAAAGTTGTTAAGTAGAAAGTGTATAACCGAAAGTTATTTCGGTTAGTAGTTAAGTTAGTTATTTCAGAAAGTTAGTTATTTTCTGAGAGGGTGTGTCATTTGGTTCATGTATATTCGAATAGACACAATGGTTCATGGAACTAGTTCGGTGTCTATATATAGTCATTTACATGTAACATTTTAAGTAGTGTCTCAAAATACAATGTAACCACTGTTATATTGATTAATAAATGAATCATCTTCTTGTTAATCTTGTGCATATATCGATCCTAGAAATATCAATTAGAAGACCTGTGAAAAATATAACATACCATGTAGTTATAAAAGTCGTTAATTAAAAGTCGAATTAAAATTTGAAAAGGACTAACTTTGCAAACGTTCGTATAAAAGGACTAACTTTGCAAACGTTTGTTGACTAAAATGACTAACTTTTTCAAACATTCGTTGCTAAAAAGACTAACGTTGCCACATGATGAGTAACGGTATAAAGAAATGTTTCAAGTCGAATTAAATTTTGAAAGTTCGTTCATATAGCAGGCAATAAAAAAGTAAATGGTTCAACTCGATAATTTTTTGAAAGTGCATTGGTATTCTATAGCTTTTACCTTTTTATTTTAACTAAAGTTGCCTCTCATGTGGTAAATGAAAGTTTCAAAAAATACATTGATAGAACTGATCTGATCTATTAATTTTAGCTCGTAAATTGTAACAAAAATTTCAACAAAAATACTTTTTATATAACTATTGTCAAGAAATAACCAAAAAACATTTACTATGTTTTAATTTTAAAAAACCATTAGTGTTTTAAAACAAGTAGATAAAAGCTAGATTTGTTCATCATAATACAATTGATTGGATCACTCATTCACTCATGACACACAAAAACAAAGATACAAAAAAGTACAACCATAAAAATATAAAATAAAAACCACCACATACCCCAAAAGTATTCACTTTCTTCATTCCATCCATTTCTCAGTCAAACACAAACACAAACACAAACACAAACACAAAGTCACAAACACAAAAACACTTCAACTGTATCTACATTGTTGCCATAATCCTATTATAAATATATTTATTATTCTTCTACCTTTCTTGTTGAAAAACATAACTCTTCTTCATTAATATCCCACCTTCATTAACAAAAACACACACACACACAAACATGTTCTTGTTTAGATTTCATTTATGTCCTTAAACTTTGCTTCTTTTTTTTTCTTTTTCTATACACATACTATGTACACACACTAGTATACTACTTATAATAATAATAAGAAGAAGAAATGAGGGTTTTGTTTATTTTATGTTTTGTGCTGTTACTAATGGTGAACTCGGTGTTGACTCAGCTGAGTTCACGCGATGAACGCGTTGCGTTATTCGATCTTCGAGCTTCCTTAGGCATACGGGCCAAAAACTGGCCTAGGAAAACTGACCCATGTACAAACTGGACCGGTATAGAGTGTACTAATGGTCGGGTTACTGGTGTTAGTTTAACGGGTCTAAAAAGGACTCGGGTCGGGGGTATGGATCCTAAGTTTGATATTGAGTCATTAAGGAATTTTACCTTTTTGGTTAAGTTTAATTCATCAGGGTTTAGGTTACCTGGGTCGATACCAGATTGGTTGGGGGGTAGTTTTAGTAGGCTGCAGGTGCTTGATTTAAGTTCTAGCGCGGTTTTGGGGTCGATTCCGGGGTCTATTGGGATGTTGAGTAGCCTTGAGAATTTGGTTCTTAGGGATAATAGGCTTACTGGGATTATACCAGATTCTTTAAATGGGCTTCGAAATTTGTCTGTAGCTGATTTTTCGCATAATATGTTGACAGGGTCTTTACCTACTGGTTTTTCGAATATGAGTAGGTTAAAGACTCTTGATTTATCGTCGAATTCGTTATCTGGGCCTATTCCAGATGAGTTTCTTAGGTTGATGAGTTTGGAGAGGCTGAACCTTTCTAATAATAGTCTTGCTTCTGTTGTGCCTGTACAGTTTGGGAACCTTTCTCAGCTGGTTGAGCTTGATCTTTCGTTTAACTCGTTGTTTGGTAACTTGACGATAAGCCTGCCGGAAAGGATAGTTGTTTTTGATGTATCTAGTAACAACTTAACTGGCAATCTTCCTGACCTGTCAGCATTTTCGAATGATTCTCGTGTCATGTTTAACTTCTCAAACAATAAGTTCTATGGAGGTGTGAATTTGAGTGTTTTAAATGGTTCGATTGATTTATCCAACAACTATCTTCAGGGTTTAGACGGTCAAGTTGGAAATGGAACTTTGGTATCAGTGAACTGCTTTCTTCGACTCCCAGGACAAAGGAGTTTGGCTGATTGCCAGACGTTTTATGCTCTGACTGGTATACCTTATGACGGTGGTCCCATAGCTCCGGTGCAGCCTCCAGTATCTAAAAAGAGCAGCAATCGTTTGAAGTATGTGTTGGTAGGGGTTTTTGGTGGACTTGGTGTCGTTGTAATTATAATTTTCATATTGGTTTTGGTGAAAAAGTTGTGTAACAAAAGAAGTCTAAGCCAAAGAAGTGCAAATGTAGAACCTGTTCAAGAAGATGTAAATGTGAACGGTGAAATTGTTACAGTCGATTTGTTAAGCTTGGCGAACACATTTACATATGAGCAGATGCTAAAAGCTACTAGTGGTTTCGGTGATACGAACCTTTTGAAGCATGGTCACAGTGGCGACATCTTTTCTGGGAAATTAGAAGATGGAATTTCTGTAGTTATCAAGAAAATTGATATGCGTTCCTCAAGAAAAGATTGTTACATGACAGAGGTGGAGTTTTTTAGTACGTGTACGCACACAAGATTTGTGCCGTTTTTAGGACATTGTTTAGAACATGAGATTGAGAAGCTTTTGGTTTACAAGTACATGCCAAATCGAGATCTCTCGAATTCTTTGTACAGGTCTACCAGTTTGGAAGATGATGGTTTGCAATCGTTGGATTGGATCACACGATTAAAAATTGCTATAGGAGCTGCTGAAGCGTTGGCGTACTTGCACCACGAATGCAATCCTCCTCTTGTCCATAGGTATATATAAACTGTATTTTCAGTTGCTAATTTTAGACATGTTTACTGTAAAATATCATTAGCTTTTTTGCTGGTTGTGGAGACTTAAAATTTATTTATTTTAAACATTACAGAGATATCCAAGCAAGCAGTATCCTACTCGATGATAAATATGATGTACGGCTTGGAAGCTTGAGTGATGTTTGTGCTCAAGGAGTGGATAACAGTCAGAACGCTATATCAAGGCTGCTAAGGATTTCATCGTAAGAATCATTTTTGTTTTTCTGTCCCATAAAAATTGCAATGTTACACCAAACTGAATTCAACATTCTGTTACCCAATCCGTCATACAAGAATTTTGAACATTATCATTGACAATTACTTAATTGATTTTCGTACTATGAATGCTAACTTGCTTAAAGTGCTGAGCGCTATGTAGAAAATTTACGTGCCTATTAGTTTGTGTTAAATTATCTTGCAAAAACGTTAATAACCAAAACACTTCTTTGTTATGGTTACTATTAGCACAATTATCTTCCTCATACAACATACTTATAGACTTTTATTCTTTGTGGATATGCAGGAACTCAGAACCACCTCCTTCTGGTACGTGAACATTTTATATCAATTTATATCTGTATTACTCTCTGCTTCCTCTGTATTTTGTTTGTATCTGAGTATTGTGATATGCTGTGCATAAACTTATGTATTGGTTATATTTTGGAACAAACAGGATCAGCACCTCCTATTTGTGCATACGACGTATATTGTTTTGGAAAAGTTTTACTTGAGCTGGTAACGGGTAAACTTGGAATCAGCAATCCAGTAGATACCTCGTCAAAGGAATGGCTTGACCAAACTTTGGCTTGTATCAACAACTATGATAAGGAACTGGTATCCAAGATTGTGGACCAATCCCTAGTTTTAGACGAAGATTTAATGGAAGAAGTTTGGGCTGTAGCCATAGTGGCAAAGTCTTGCTTAAATCCAAAGCCAGCAAAACGGCCTCATATGGCTCATATTTTGAAAGCATTGGAAAACCCTTTTAGGGTCGTAAGGGAAGAAGACTTTAGTTCAGAAAGGTTAAGAAACAACTCAGCAAGGTCTTGGAGTGCGGCTCTGTTTGGTAGTTGGAGGCAAAGCTTTTCAGGGAGCACAAATAGCCAAACGAATAAAGAGGGAACTAGTGGCGGCACATTGCAGTCTGGGAGAGACAAGTCTCAGGGAAGTGGTGCAAATGATAAAAAGTTATCAGGTGAGATTTTCCCAGAACCCGTAGATATCAATAATGATGTCGAGAAGCAAGACGAAACTCGATGATGAATTGCCATTACATTGGTCTTGAAAAATTAACACACTTCATTCTGTTATCGACTACAGTTTGAAGTAGAAGGAAGGAGCGGGAGGGAGGTTTGGAGGGTGAGGGCGAGGTAAGATTATTCTTAAATTGCTTGAGGCCAAATTCTTCTATGATTCTGAGGTTTTGTGCTTCCAGGAGCATGTATTTATTGTTGTTGTGCTTGTTATACATCCAGATCCATTTGAAGGTAAGTGTAAATTGCAAAGAGTGAAGCTTTGGACATGAGTTATTGTTGTAATGTGGCAGTGACCAATTGCAAATTGTGTTGGAAGTCATCATCAATTATGTTTGATTAATTGATTTTGACGCAAATTTTGGAGTACTATGTATGATTGTACCTAATATGTGATATTTTTTTCCATGGAAAAAGCTCCTTTTCAAAAGAAGAAAGTGACAATTCTGATGGGACAAAAGAAGCATTAAAAATCCTGTAAAGTGTGCAATAAGTTGTAACCGGCAATGGTTAAGCTATTCAGAGGTTTAAGAAACAGTTTAAACTTTAAATCACAAAAAAGCTTTATCTTTTGTTTCAACGATAGTAAATCTTATTTATATACATGAAGTATGAAAAGGTCTATAATTATGACATATTCATAATTTAATGCGGGCTGCTCATCGCTGCAGTGTACAGCAGAAAACTTATCTGCAGCAAGGGCAATTTTTTTTTAAATATTTACATTTTTAACCCTTCAATATGTTGAATTATACACAATATACCCTTGGCTATAATGCAACAGCAGATAAGTACCCTGCTGTTTTACAGCAGGGATCATTAAGCCATTTAATGCATGTTTGATTGGAGAACATTTTATCACCTTGTAAAAGGTTTATACACAGGGAAAAAAAAGTTTTTAACATCAAAAGAGAATACTTCTGAAATGAGCTTGGATGATTTGTTTGTGGCCGAAGATTGTCATTGCAACATTGCCTTGATAGATGTTAAGACAAAAACATGTCGTCATGATTTGCGTATGTTAACCAGATGATCAATCATGTTATTTGAAATAACAGCTTCTTTGGTAGGTTTTGTGACGTATTTGATTATTTGTGCTAAATTATGTAAAGCAACACGAGTATTTGATTTTGTTTGGTTAACGTATGACAGTCGTTAACAAGGCTATTTAGCCAGGGATCAAGTCATTATACATCTCAAAGTCTATTTTCCCAAGTAGGTGTCCTCAAATTAAAACTTCAGAAGAGGCAATGATCACAAAATGTAATAATTAAAGTTGGGGACAAAGAAGAGACCTTGTAGATCGTTGGTTAAAGTTATCTCAAAAACCATTTGAATTCTGCGTTGAGAAAGATGGGTTTGTGTAAAGTTGTATTAATCTGTGGTGACGAAAACCGGCCAACTATGTTGGTAACCTGCAGATTAGGACTAATCAAACCATATATGCGTGGTTTCACAAAAATGGAGTTATTCAACTAGTTGACTCTATGGATGGTCAAACCTGCAGTTAGAGACGGATCAAATCAACAATAAGAAGAGACCTTGTACTCCCTCAGAACAAAAATGTTCTGTATTTCTGATTATTTAAAAAAAGTAGAGCTGAAAGGTTTGGAGGTGAAAATTTGTACAAATATCATTGATATTAGAAATTGATGCTACCAGTTTAAAAGTACTAATTTGATTGATACAAATGGATTTAAAGCTAATTAGTCAGGTGACGAATCTTAAACCGGAAAGTTGTTATCCACTAGCCAGTAGCCTCAAACCCTTCAACCCGCATGACCCATGTAAACTGCATCCGTGGTAATTTCTCACAACATCATCTACACAGGACCAAGTAAGTCCTCTAGCCGAGCTCCCAACCCACATAAACCTCTCTGAAAATGGATTCACCAGGCTCCTACGAAATTCTTCAGCTTCTTCACACATAACGCCCTGTAAAATGTGTATATGAGTATAAATATTGAAAGAAAATATAAAATGAAGCAACTAAATGCTGTGAATGGCGGGTGGAAGGCTGTACATACTTCTGCCATGGCTTTGATCTTCAGCGTGAGGTCATTGCTAAGAATAATGGTCTTCCCGTCAGTAATTTCTTTACGTAAATGGAGGGCACTTTGAAGAACTTCAGTTTCTGCTTGAGAAGAGGGCAGGATTTCATCATCCATGTGAATCCACCAGCTTGTATTCATCGTTAATTCATCAATCCATTGCAATGCTAAAGAAGCCTTTACTGTGATGCTTTTATAGAAAGCATATTGGCTCTTTAGGTCCATTAGTTCCCTTATGACTAAAATCAATCAACAGCAAAGAAAACCGTCAGCACAGTTATGCCTACTATATAATAGTTATTTATGTTCACCTTAACAAACAAAAACTGTGACTTAAGTATTACCAATTTTGGGTACGAAAAGCTGAGTCCCTTTGAGGCCTTTCAGGAGTTTTAAATGCTTCAAAGACTCGTCATGTAAAAGAGTGCTAGTATCCACTACCATGGTCCATCTTTTCTTTGCCCTTCCAAGGGAATTCTACATTTTCATATCATGAACATTTCTCAGTTAATGATTAAAAAAAACTATTTTGCAGAACCAACTGGAACACGTTATAAAATGTGCATAGATAACAAATTAACAATTATACTAGAATTATCAATAGTGACATAATATAATATGACACTAACAAACCGTACCTGAGAGGAATCAATGACCTTCTGAACAGTTTCAGGGTAGTTGATGGAGTTGCAGTTTGCTTCCATTTCAACTTGTCCCGATTTAGTCTCTTTTTCTGAAGAGAACAATACTTCTTCATCACAATAGACAAAAGGATCAACCTTATCTGTTGCATCCACCGACCTCTGCTGAAGAGTAGTTGAAACAAACTTCCCTTCATCCCTAGTTAAAATATTCTTGCTCTCATCTACACTCGTTAACAAACTTTTTGAAAAACCAAAAATATCTTTTTCCTCGTTGACAATAGGACTAACAGCTTTCTTCCATCTTTTTAGCAAAGATTTCCCTGAACGAGCCTCGGGATTCTTGTTCTCCTTGTCTGGAGTAAATAACTCAGTTTCATTCTCATTTAAACTGTCAAAAAGATTAGTCGGAACTGACCCATTCATCATTGCCTCCAGATTCATACAAACTTCTGTGACCCTTGATACCGGAGTCAAAGGCTGTTTTTGATCCGAATCTGTTCCATCAGGAAGAGCCTCAAAAACTGATTTTTTCTTCATTATCTCATCATCAATCAATTCAAATTTGATACCAATATCTACCTCGTTGTCTAGACCATCAAATAGAATCACAGAAGCTGATTCATCCATTATATTCATCTTATTCATTTGCTCAAACTCACAGCCCAAATTCACCTCCTCAGCTCCTGCCATATCTGCCACAAAAGGCTCTTCTACATCTCCTTTTATATCATCGTTAGGGGCCACAGAGATTGAACCATTGTCGTTTTCCTGCTGAATTACCGATTCACTTTGATTGCCCATTTCAATTTCATCGCTTCTAGCTACGTCTTGATTTACAACATCCTTTTCATACGTCTTAACAGCATCAAAAGGAGCCACAGAAAGAAGATCATCCTTCATAGCACTATGACTGAGCTGTCCAAATTCATTGCTGATATCTACCTGGTTGTCCAGACCATCAAACAGAATAACAGAAGCTGATTCATCTGTTGTTTTTATCTGATTCATTTGTTCAAATACACAGCCCACATTAACCTCCTTGCCTCCTTCTCTACTTGGCGTAAAAGACCCATCATCGTCTCCCTTTACACAACCATTGTCGATTTCCTGCTGAACAAGCGGTTCATTTTCATTGCCCATATCGATCTCATCGTTTCTTGCTATCTCTTTATCTGAAGCATCTTTTTCACAGGTTTTAATATCCTCAGAAACCATATCATCTTTCATAGTTCCATTACGGAGCTGTTCAAATTCATTGCTGATATTGTCCCTCAACCAATTGTCAATTTCCTGCTCATTTACTTGTTCAATTTCATTTCCCATATCACTTTCATCGCTTCTTGCTATGTCCTGATTCAAAGCATCAAAAACAGCTACAGTGATCAGATCTTCTTTCATAGTCCCATAACCGAGCTGTTCAAATTCATTGCTAATATTGTCCCTCAACCAATTCGACTCATCTTCTGATTTATATAGGCTGTCGAAAACCTCTGCTTCAGGTATAGCTTCCGAGACAACATGTGGAGACTGAATAGAAACAGCCGTGAACAGTTCACCATTTACATTCCCTGTTTTCTTTGGGCTCGAGTGTTCTACCTCAGCATCATCACACAAAGACTTGAAGCAATTCAAAACAGAAACTGGGTCTTCTTTGATGATCCTGTCACTTTGAAGCTCAAATTCATCGCTCACATTATCCCTCAACCAATTCAACTGATCTTCTGATTTGTTTAAACTATCAGAAACCTCCGTTTCAGACATACTTTCTGAGACAACAACTGGCGACTGAACCGAAACAGGGGCAAATATGTCAGCAATTTCATGGCCTTTTCCCCATGGACTCGACTGTTCTACATCAGTATCATCACAGGAAGATTTTGAGCAGGTCACTACCAATTCAGAGACCGGATCTTCCTTATTGACCCCATCATTTTGCGGCTCCAATTCATTGCTCAATTCACCCATGCTGTTGAAATCGTGTACTGCAGAGACAGTCTGCTCGACAACAGATTCAGGCTGATCCAAAACGGCACTAAAGACTTGACCATTTCTGTTGCCTTCATTAGACGAACTTGAGTGTTCCGCCTCAGTATCATCACCCGAAGAACTCAAATACTCCGACACAGAACATATCAACGGATCCAGTTTCTTGAAAGGCGAATCCTGAACCTTGTCCTCCAATGGCCATTCCAAACACTCCAAATCATCATCCAACGAACACGTATCATCTATCTCATCCTACACACACCCAAAACAAACAAAAAAACATTAACAAACATTTCATCAAACACCGGCAGGCACATTACAATAAAATTACATAAACAAAGTTTTAACCTGATTCGCCCCTTCTTTAACCGCGTAAACATCATACGGTTCAGTCACCGCATCCACAGGGACCCAATGCAGCTCATAAACCCGACTCGACCCCCCAATCTTGACCGTATCGCCTTCTTTTAACCTCATGTAAACCCCGGGCTTAACCCTCATTCCACAAACCCATGTTCCATGAACTACAATAAACCAACAAAAGAATTAAAAGTTGTAAAAAAAAACATAATAAAAAGTATAGGAATGTGGAAAATTACCGGAAGATAAGTCGATAACGGAGATCGAATGCGATCGAGGGTTCGAATGGATACGAAGATGGTAACGGCTAATACTAGGGTGACCAAGAGTGATGTTGCAATGTGGGTGACGACCAACTAACAAGATTTGTTCATCTTGTTGATTTTGGGATGATTTGTTTAAGAGGATGATGTTCTTGAGGATTGAACCGTTTTTGAGTACTGTGAATGATGGTATTCTTTCTGTTTGGGTTTCATTTTCATCCATTGTTGAAAGATCAAAAAGTAGTGTGTGTGTTTTTGGGTGTGTGAAGAAGGGGTTTGAAATGGAGATGTTACCGTTTGGTTATGGTTTTGTAACGGTTTTGTGATGATGATGATGTTGAAGGAGGGTTTATGGAGGATTTTGAAATTTGAAATTGTGTAACGGATTTGATATTTTTGTCAATCACAAACGGATACAAATAAAGTACTAGTACTAATAAACATTTATTATACTATTTTTTACTTAATTTGTGGGGAAGGGGTGTTTATTTGATCTAAGGCTTCTCACAGTGGATCAGAAGTTTTCGGTCGAGCTTGGTTGACAACCGATTTGCAAATCGGTTAAGTCCTCTGTGGGGATGGTTTGAATATCGGTCACCGGCCTACAAATGTGACAATCGGTTGTTTTTACGACCCATATTGACAAACTCAAAACTCCAATTTACAAATAAAAAATGGATCGTTTGTAGAAGAAAAAGAAAAATGGATCACTACTGTGACACTTGGGTTGTGGTAGTTGCTAGAGAGAGAAAACTGACATGTCAGTCGGAAAGATGATGCAAATATAAGTCATCACTGTGCTCAGTTTTATATGGCCGGCCGGTTTGTTGCTTATTTCGTTTTGATCTTATATTTTGTAAGTTTACATTTTTTTTCTTATATAACTTTATTATAATATAATAAATTTATATTGAATAAACTTATATAAGCTAAAAAGTTTTAAAATAAACTTACTAAATATAAGTCTAAAACCAAATAAGACGTAAGCCCATATGTAAGCCGAAAAAAACACCCCTAAAGTATTCCACTCGATTCATTGTCCAAAAGAAATTATTTGAACAAGATATTGCGAAGGGTTTATAACTTTTTTGAGTTGCGTTTTTACTATTTGAACAATATTGAATATTCTACTGCAAAAGTTAAAAGTCAACTATTCTTACTGACAGGCCCATTATATTCTATAGGTGACATGTTCAATTTGATAAAACATTGAAAAAAAGTTAATCTTTTGATAAATGGGGGTATGAAATAGGTCAATTTGGTGATTGTTTTTTTTTGGGTAAATTGCAAAAATGATCCTTAACGTTTTACGAAATTGCAAAATAGGATCGAGACAAAAAGTAGCGCAAAAAAGACACCAACGTTCCACATTTTCGCAAAATCGCCACTGAGAGCCATTTTCCGTTAATTTCATCGTTAAGTGCCACGTATTTGAGGGTAGTATCGTCATTTCACTGTTCATACTTATTAAATTTGCCGCCATAAGCACCTCTGTGCTTGGTATCAATGTGATTAGACCTCAATGGCTAAATTTGCAAAGTAAAATCAAACATCTACCCCCATAAACCCCCTACAACCCATATCTTCTCCACCACGACTCGCATTGACCATAGCAGAATCACAACAAGAATGCAATCAACTCAAATGTCAGAAAACACAACCATGATAACCACCACCATAACGACAACGACCACCACCAGCACCAACACACACCAACAAACTTCAACATTTGTGACCACAACAACTGTGACACATCCCCCACAACAACTCCAATGTCCACGTTGTCATTCAGAAGACACAAAGTTCTGCTACTACAACAACTACAACACATCGCAGCCGCGTCACTTTTGCCGTAGCTGCCGCAGACACTGGACCCATGGCGGCGTGCTCCGGGACATCCTTGTTGGAGGTGGAAGCCGGAAAAACAGAAAAAGGAAAAACCCCATGAACCCCACCATCACCTCGGCTTATGTTACCACGTTTTATCAGCCGGAGTACCAAGACTACCAGAGTGTGATGCCGCCTCCCCAGAGCCTGCTGCCGCCTACCCAGGGCCTGCCGCCGCCTGTGGATGATGCCGGTGATGAGAATGGGTTTGTGTCGTCGTTGTTAGAGGATGTTTCTTTTGATGAAGGTGTCTGGCCATTTTGTGGCAATTAGTGTTGTTTGTTTGTTGATGGGTTAGTTTTAGTGGTGTATGTACCCCGATCTTTTGATGGTGAATGGTATGGTTGTAAATGGTAAATGAATGGTAATTCGTAGTAGTTATATTTACACCCAGTGTTGCCCATTTTGACAATCATGTTTGACTTTTGCACATAATTGTATATGCACCAAAAGACCCAGAATTGCGTAAAAATAAATCTAAAAAGAAGGCACAAAAATAATGTGCAGGCACAAAAATACCCAAAATTACCCAATTTGACAATCAATTTTGACTTTTGCAGCTAACATTATGGTTGACTTTTGCAAAAATACCCAATGGTTGACAAGCAAAACATAATAAATCAACACAACAAACCATAGATGATAGAAACATAACAAAATCATAATATATCATTAAAGTTCAAACATAACATTCATAAAAAGGATGGAAACATAAAAGGAACAATCAAAACAAAGATGACCATGAAAGAAACTCTAAAGTCCCTTGACAAATGCGTGCTTGTTGAAGAGCTTGAGCCTCGCTTCTGCCATCTTCTTCTTCAAATCCAAAAGCTCCATAACATCGGACTTTTGAAGCTTCTTCAAGAACTCCAAGCATTTGAACATCTGCACCGAGGGACGCACTAGTTCCATTTCAGTGATCAGCTTGTTCCTTTGAACGACAATATCAAGCAACTCTTGATATGCCACAAACAACTGTTTGGCATACTTGATATCACGCTCTGTCTCCCTAGCAAAAAACACCGTCATCTGGTATGGTAACTCGGTTGAGTTAGCAGCAGCAGCGAGTTCCTCAAGAAGGACAAATTGAGACATTCTTTTGCTAAATCCTTGACAAAATAGTTTTACTGTGTTTGTTTCTGGGTATATGCTTTAAATAGGTGTGGTAAGTACATGTGAAACTGTGTTTTAGGCGTGTTTGGGTAATAAATGAAAAAAGTTTGGGTTACCAAGTTTTTGGCATCCCAAAATTATGCGCATGCACAAAAATACCCAAAATTACCCAATTTGACAATCAATTTTGACTTTTGCAACTAACATTATGGTTCAAACATAACATTCATAATATATCATTAAAGTTCATGTAGAACATTCATAAAAAGGATGGAAACATAAAAGGAACAATCAAAACAAAGATGACCATGAAATAAAATCTAAAGTCCATCAAAACAAAGAGCTTGAGCTTCGCTTCTGCCATCTTCTTCTTCAGATGCAAAAGCTCCATAACATCGGACTTTTGAAACTTCTTCAAGAACTCTGCGATCACTCCTTGGGTTTCTTGTCAGCAGCAACATTGGGTTTTTTGTCAGCCATCAGTCTTCGCCTCTTGATTGATCTTCCATGGTATTCAAACTTGTCCTCTGTGATCACTCCATCTTGCCCAACTCCATTTTTTCCATCTGGTATCACAGCCACATCACAAACTCTTTGTTCACCATCTCCAACTACTTCATCACACTGCTCATCTAGAATCACATCCTCATCACGAACCATTTGTTCACCATCATCACCATCAACATTTGTAACACCCCAAAAATTTGATTAAGCAGCGGAAGTCTAATCGGGGTCATTACAGTTTAGTACACAGTCATACTCATAGAAAACAATTCAAAGATTGTCAATATCATTCCATGAAAACTCAAATATTCAGAGTTACAAACATTTTTCCAAAATGTTAATCGTTTCACAAAAGAGGTGATGAGTTTGTAAAGAATGATATAATTATTGAAATCAAAAGAGAGGTCCTGTGCCCTTTGCCAGCTCCGTGCCGCCATGCTTGCTAATTTCCTGAGATAAACATGCTTAAAAAGTCAACACAAAGGTTGAGTGAATCCATAGTAGTTTAAATAGTAATAGTGTGAACACAAGTCAAGCATTTGAAATAAACAAGCCAATATAGACAGGTCTTGACTAAATGGGTGTAATGTTGCTCCTAAGCCTCACGAAACGCAAGCCTTAACATTGATTTGACATATCATAAAGATAATAACAATCATCTACACCACAACGGATGTAAATGACAAGAGGCCCTCAGTGACAGGAACTGTGCCAAATTTCCATAATACCTCGAATATAGCACACCTCCTGCCAAGTAATCACCTTGACAGAGGCGGGCTGCCATTCCAATAGATCTATCAACTATATTCGTGCTCACTCGCAAGTGATTAAGGTTCGTGATATGAGGGACTTGTAGCACGGGTGTCAACTTAGGCAATATCAGGTGATAACAGCATACAGAAAAATACTTGTGTTCGATTTATAGCATGTATCTCCCCACGGGGTTTAAAAACAATTAAAAATGTGGGACCATGAACTCACCTGACAGGTGGTGTGAATCACAACGGTGCTCAAATGTGATGGTGTATTGCTATGACTAGCAATGAAATTCCTCCGACTTGCGACCTAAATAATACATTGTAATCGGTGTTTTAGATTCGTGTTGCAAATGACATGTGATATGTCTCGTGTGCGGTGATAACCGTTCGGGTGTCTTAATATATTCCAAAATAACTTTACGTAGTTATTTGTAACGTGTTACGAACCGGTGTTCGATAAAGATTAACTTGTTGTGAAAATAATATAGTTTAAAAATATTTATTATTAAATATTTTTAGTAAAGTTATATATATATATATATATATATATATATATATATATATATATATATATATATATATATATATATATTTGAAATTACAAAGTATATACATAATTATAAAATTTAAATTATACAAATAATTAATTAATAAAATACTCTTGCCACTTTTTGTCCCTTAACTTTATAAAGTTACACTTTTTACCCCTTTGGTCAAAATAATTACATTTTAGTCCTTTTTGTACATTTTGCACTTTATTCCTTATACTTTTGAAAAATACATTTCCTACCCCTCGACTTCCATTAGAAATCAATATTGTCATAGTTAGTCCGAAAGTTTGTGATTTTTACATTTTTAGTCCCCTAACGAGGCGCTTTTTGCAAAAGTAGTCCAAACATCTAATTTTTCGAAAAGTTAACTTTGAGTATACGAATGTATGTCTAAATCTTGTAAAATCTCTTCTAAAATCAACCTTGAAGAATTCGAAAACATCTCTAACTCTTTCAATTTTTCAACCGAAATCCTTATTTGAAAATGGACTGGGCTCGTTAGCCCGGTTAAGGCCCAAAAAGGGGTTGTTCTTGTTTAAGAATCACGTTCGACTAAGGTTTAGTTTAGGTCTCGTTTTCGTAGCATAAGACCGAGCATGACTTGCATGTTAAGTTGATTTGATTAATTGTGAGTTGAGGTCTTAGGTTGTCGAAAAATATATATACATGGTACGTGTAAAAACAAAATGGCGAGGCCATTCCAAGTGGTGTCGAGGCATGTGAGTGATGTAGTTATAAGTGTAACGAAAACTCATACTTAAAAAAAAATATACGTGTGTCGTGTGATGATGCATGAATTGAAAGAGAGGTAGTTAACTTACAACACCAAAAGTTGGTGGTGATGAGACCGTGTGTACGAGACGAACGAACAAGTAAAATGTGGTACTCCTTTCCGTCAAGTGATCCCCCTTTGATCCAATACTTTGTTACCCAACTTATACGACTCGAAACCTTAGCTCGATTTCTCCTTGGTCCTCCTCGGCAGCAACACTAGAGTGTTTGTAGTTTTTGGATGAAATTTTGAGAGTGTGTGGAGACTAGCATTTAATGAAGTTTATATAGGGTGTTCATGGGTGGTTCATTGTTCCTAAAGACACAACACATTTCAAATGGTCATGTCAAACTCGACATTGTTGTCTAGCTATCCAAGTGAGTTGTCAAATCGATTGTGGCAAAAGGGAAGTAACTTTGGTTTAGTTTGATTAGTTTAAGCTTTAGCTTAGGTTGTAGGTAATAAACAATTAGTGTTTAGACCACATGTGGTATGCTTGTTGGGGAACCATGGGACACTCGAACCATAGGACAATAAACCTCTTGGTGTGTAATGCGATGGACCGAAGGTCGGACGGCTCTTGTGGTGGCTCATTGTCGAGTGTTAGCAAAGTCAAAGGAATTGTGGTAAAGTTGTGTCGTGTAAATAAGGAGCTAAGCAAACAAACATGTGCAAAATCAAAATGTAAAGGAGTTGGTTCCTGCTTCGGTGACATGCTAAGCAAGAGAAAGAAAACAATACAAGCCATACGGGCTTGTGCAAACTTTCGGCCCATAGTGAAACAAAGAAAATACATCGTGTGGGCTGTGGTGGTTTTTAGGCCCAAGAACGAAACAAGAAATTGAATTAGTGTGGGCTAGTGAGGTGATTTGGCCCAAAAAAATAACGGGGTGTCGGTGTTCCGTAAAATTGTGAAATTAATCTCGGTGTCGGTGTCGGTTTGTGAAAACCATAAATATTTAAACGGTGTCGTCATACATATGTATATATATATATATATATATATATATATATATATATATATATATATATATATATATATATATATATATATATATATATATATATAACAGGAGGCGTTACACGTCAATGCCACCTCATTGCCCAGTCATTGTCATGTAATTCAATTTCTACCACGTCATCAGCCATGTCATCACATTGTTGCCATGTAAACAATTTTTTAAATTTATTTTATTTTCGTATATTATTCCACGTGGCACTATGAATTCGAATTTTTTTTTGTTTTTTAATTAAAATTCGTATTTAAATTAATCCGGATTTATTTTGTTTAAAAACTTAATGTGCAGGATTCGAACCTATGATCTATTGGTTCATTAATAACTATTTTTACCACCGGATCAACTTATTTTTTGTGTTATATTCTGCAAACCCATAAATATAATGATCAACAAAAAAAATTAATACTAGAATTTTTAAAAAACACGTGAATTAAGAAGATATACATACAATAATGCATAGAAGATATACTTAAAAGGATAAGTTTAGAATGTATTTTGTAAAATCTTTTGTTCCCAATAAAAACGATTACTCTTTATTATTATTATTGTTTTCCTCATAACCTTCGGTTCAGAAAATTTTAGCTTCTTTTTTTTTTTTTTTTTTTCTCAAAACCCTAAGATGCTCAAGTACATGCAATTAACTAAAAATGTCATAATATGTTTATTTTTATATTTGAATTGCGTTTTTGGTTTTTTGATGTGTTGTTATTACTTATTAATGTTTGAATCATTCGTTGCAGTGAAGTTGAACATATGATGAGCGCATATCTGCTATATGTAAGAAGATTACAATGTTAGGAACTGCACATGATGGTATGCAGTCTTTGCTGACTAAGCTTCATGCTAAACAACCATTGTAAGTCTTTTTTTTCATTGCCTTTTACGTGTGCATATGAAGTCAAGTTGGTTATGATGCAATTAGGTTAATATTTATTAGTCTATAGTTGTAAGGTAATAGTCTGTAGTTGTAACCTAATTCATTATTGATCTTCATAATACTTTTATTATATGTTTAGAAGTATGTTTCAAGTTTTGATCATTAACTATAATTCAATTGCATGTTGTGTTTTTATTTTACAGTACTAACCCGATTGGTAATATCATACCAGGTATGTTTCCGTTTTCGTTTTCATTTTTAGGAAACTAATACCATCTTTATAAAGCACTTATTGTTGTCATATTTTAGAGCCTTAAGGTAATACACTCGATTTTCTCTGTTTCATGTACCATTTTCAAGCAACTGATAAAACAACTTTTGGTTCATCCCTTGCAGGTTACCGCTCCCAACTGTGTGAAAAAGGATCAAGAAAGAAGAAAAGATTACATGATATTCAAATAAAAAACAATCTCCAGTTTCATCATTAAATTAAACCATCATTGTGTTCTTTATTTATCTTTCTACAATGGCATACGATTGTTATCTTTCATGTAAACGTTTGATTCAGAAGATATGATTTGGTTTTGATCTTGCAAGTGTAACTCATTCACAATATTGATATTGTATGTTAGATTTGAACACGGGTTCATCATCTCCCATACAGGTGATAAATGGTTGTTATAAAATTTAGTTTATCATCTCCAATACAGGTAACGTTCGATTTAGAGGACATGATTCAGTTTTGATCTTGCAGGTGTAAGTCATTCACAATTTTGATATTGTATGTTAAATTTGAAACATGGGTTCATCGTTCGTTTAACTTTTGAAATTGCGTCGCAGATTTATGTGAGAGAAGCAGAAAATGATATCTATGCAATTTCAAGAGTTCTTGCTCCAATGCCCGTCATTGTTAAACTTAGTATCATTTTGTTTATTTGTCCAGAAATGAGTTTTAAGCTTGAAGGTGCAGGTCGTGGCAACTGGGAGCAGTTGTATGTGGTGTTGTTCATGAGTAATCACATTGGCAATCTTCATCTTTATTATGAATTTGAAGCCGTTTAGTAACTTATTTGTTTATTATTTGTAGGAAGACAGAAGAAGTTGTTGGATTGCTCTTAGATTCGGGCTTTAGAAGCTTTGTCACATAAGCCAAAGTTGTAACAACAATGTTGCTCTTCAAGGTACATTATGTCGATATAATTAAAAATATTGGAGGGGATAGTTTGTTTATATGAATCTAAGCGGGTGGGATAGGTATGACATGCGTTTGACAAGGTAATGTTCATCTTATAGCTTTAGTCTCCAGTTGCATAATGTTTCTATGTCTAATGTTTAGTTATTAAATGGTGTTTATGACTGTCATAATAGCTTGAATCAGGGGTGTTTAGGACTGTTCTAATTAGAATCATTTAGTTATTAAGGGGTGTTTGAGACTGTTTTAATAACATTAGCTACAAGCACATGCCAACAAAGTGCAAAAAAACGAAGTTGCTGGTGATTAAGGGTGCCCTCAGTGTTTATTATGATGGATCTGCTAATGCCGAAGACCATTGGAACAACATTGGTTTTTTGTCTTATTTACATACCTGATGCGTGACATTTATTTTAGCATCGTTATATTTCATCTCATTTATCTAATAGTAGTTTTTTATGAAGCCCCTACTAATCGCACCATTAGTATTCCCAAAAGAGGTGACCCAACAAACACGACTCGCGCCATTATAAGCAGTCTGGGGTCAACGTGAAAGAAGAGGTGCCATGTTGACCATTTTTATAGTAAATAGAAATATACCTCTGAATTTTCATTCAATTTATTTTCAGGGTAAATGCTTCTATGATTCCTACATTAGCAAGACTTGAGATTCATTGAACGAAACGGGTTTGACTATAGTAAGTTAAGGGGATGAGGCAGTAATTATTGAAGGACGAAAATTACCTCTTACTTTTCCAAACTTGAGTGCCGCTGTGCCAACAACTACATACGAATGATATCAGTTGAGTGACTACTGCCAAGTGTAGCTGCTGGTCTGAATTAGAATAGGCTAAACCCTATATATCTGAGTATGTCTGATAACCACTTTTGTGGCTTTTGCAGGTATAATGCTGAGAAAGGTGTTATTACAACTGTTTGTAAATCATCAATGCATTATGATCTGCAAAATGCACATCCAAACATCCACTTAGTTTTGGCACATTATTACTGTCCTGCTCAAAATTAACACCAATCTCCAATTATTTTTTTATCTTCCTATTTTATCCTTCCTCTAATTTAAGATTTCTATTTCGAAGGACAAATTCAAAGAGCAAGAATTGTTGTTACCACGGGCTTAGCAGTGTCATATGGTCTATATTTAAACAAATTACAAGGTTTGTAATTTTACAACTCATCTCCAACCACAGGTAGTTATTCTTATAATTTTACAATAGAACCACTCCACATATAGATAGTTGTTCTCCTTTTGCTATGAGAATTGGAAGCACACGCTGTTTCAGTAATGGTTTGCACACTTGCCAGACATTAATGACGACAAGACCAGTGAAGAAGCATTAGCCGACCAAACAAAGATCATATAAGGGTATTTGTTACAAGGGGACTTGGACTCTGCGTATGTTGAAGCTATGATTTGATGTACAACTTGGGTACCATTGCTAGATCCGGAACCAAGGATCGAGTTGATGGAAGCCATCATGTTCTGATATTTTATTTATGTTGTTTCAGATTTGAGAGCTTTACCGTCAAGAGCAAGCTAGATGGACAGCGTAAGCTTTTCATCCACATGTCACAATTGAATGTAAAATCTGCTATGTTAAGTTTCATATCTAATGCACTATTATTTATCATATTGTTTAGAAACATGATAAATAGTTTTAAATTTGTTAAACTATCTGATGTAAGCACTTCCCACTGACAACATTGCACCGAATTTCGTTATACCTTATATACAAGTGTTTGATGAACTGTATAGATGAAAGAAAAGTTATATACTTACATCAATCAATTGAAAGATTAGTTATGTTCATAAACGTTTCTAAAAGTTTGTGCTTACTTTATTAATTTGAGTGCATCGGTGAATGTGATGGTTATGTGCATTAGCAATAGAGCATTTCATGCTCACCCTTCATGATACTGTTATCTAATTTTGTGAATTATCTCAAACAATTTCTGGTCTTGTGATCAGGTTATTGAACCATACATTTATTTTATTCATAGCTAGCTCATATTTTTCAGTGATTGTGTTTTCAGTATATAGGACTCAAATGAGACCCATGTCTAACTTACTTTGCTACTCATATTAACAGAGATAATTTTTTTACACACCTCCTTGATCAGGTTAGAAGAATAAAATTGTTCATGTCTGTATGACGAGGACAAGTTAGTTTCAATTTATGCATGTAGTTGATCAGTTCCACTATTCAAAGTTTGGAGGAGCTCAATTATGTTATCATCTCAAGGTTTGTTTAACTTCTTACTTCCCTTAATGCATTTGTTATGTTATATATTTTGTAACCTGCTATACACATGACAAATTTGGAATGATGCAATCCAATTTTAAGACGATGTGTATAAAAATAAGAAAATTTAGCTAATTCTTATGTTGTATTTAGCCTCCTTTAAGCGGCAATATGGGTGAGTTTGATTGGGGTGAAAACATGGCGTCAAATGAGTATGTTTAGCCATTAAATGAGTACAAAAGTATTGTGATACTGATAAAAATATGCACAATATAATGAGCTGCGAATATATTGTTCGCACGGGCTGTAAAGGAAGTGTATGAAAGGCACTATAAGGAAGAGTTTTGCACAATAGAAATTATCGAGATTTAGGCATGGGTTCTTAAATTATAAAAAGGGGTTGATTTCACACATTGAATGCAAATTCATGAGGAGAGTTGGACATACATCAAAAGTGTTCTTCGCTATTATATTAAGGGTTCTTAATTCTTAATGAGTTGCACAGGTAGAAGCATCTATATATTGATTAAAGTGGCTCCATTATATTCCATTTTATTATTCATGCTACATTTTAAAATATACCCAACTGCGAGAGCTACGTATGTTTGTATCTTAATATTATTGAACATGATCGCAATTTATTGTTGAATTTGGTTGTTTGTTTTGTTTCGTGTATGTTATTGTGCATTGTTTCGAGGTGAACACCAACTGTGAACTTACATGAAAAATGGTATTGAATTACCAAAAGATTGTTAGATTCATTTAGTTGAATTATAAGTGTCATTCACTTACTTTTTTTTGTTGGATATAAAACATTTTTTAGTGATCTCTATGTGTTAGGTTATGATGGTACTACCAGTGACTGGGAGGCCGTT
Organism: Artemisia argyi; assembly: GCA_030686995.1. Taxonomy (NCBI): domain Eukaryota; kingdom Viridiplantae; phylum Streptophyta; class Magnoliopsida; order Asterales; family Asteraceae; genus Artemisia; species Artemisia argyi. Next base: position 39,160,159 of record CM060689.1, read on the forward strand.
GATAAGAAAATTTGGTTTGATTTAACACTGATGGAGTTGATATTCTTCACGTAAGAAAATATTTTTTTCCTAATACAACAAATACCAATAACTATCACCAAGAAATACTAAAGTAGTAGACGATAACTTTGTACCACAATAAATAGTGGAGTAATATAAATATGATTAGCTAGCAACACACCTTATCTATTTAGTTCAATATTACTGTGATCAGTAAGTATATCTAACAAAGAGTTTCACACTACATTATTATAATCAACAAAAATGAAACTTATTAACTCAGGCTTAGAATAGCGACACATCCCCCAAACACGTACCAAGTAAAGAAAAAGAAAAGATCTCTCGGTCCCAGTGTAACAAAAACAGCGTCCGCAAGCTTATCAATCCTCGCAGCCAACCCATCTTTACACTCCTTATCAAAAACAAACCCTCTTCGCACCTGCTTTCACAACCATCATTCTCTTCACACTCTCTTTCCTTCTTATGATCAGTTCCTCTACATCCAAAAATTTACGATTAAACTTCAGCTTAAAATGAACTACATGAATTTAGAATTAAATGAATATGAAACACGGTAAAGAAGTGTACACACCTATTTGATTTATATAAAAAAAACTTGTGGAAGCAATCTTTGAGTAGACATGTAAGGAATAAGTGCATGTTCCAATGATGACATATGTTACATGATAATTTAATCAGCAATCTAAATACTGAGAAGCAATTGGTGAACTATTATAAAATATTGCATGTACGAATAAAAATTATGATACCTGATATTCTTGAAGGTCAAAAGATAAAATAATTAGCCTTTCAAAGCGTACACAAAATGAGCATCAGCTAATATTGGTGGTAATTTTTTTTCCATAGACACCAAGCACCCATGTAATTTAGGTATATAGGTGTTATAATTTAGGTAAATAGGTTAAAAAGAATGGGTTGAAACTGCTACTAAATGAAATATCGATTATAGCATGTTGTGACTAAATACAGGCAAATGGGGTATAGGTTGAAGATCAGGCTTGGCCCTATTCAAAATGTGGGGATAATGTCTCAAATTCAGGAGCTTCCGCTGCACAAATTTCCTATGAAACGAAGTCATAGGCACGTAGGTTTAAGGCTAGACCGACTACTCCAAGAGCACTAATCCATAAACCAGATACTGGAGCATATGAGGGAATTGGAAATTACTAATTTAATCAGCACGAAGACTGAATTGAATATTGTGAAGCTTGTCTTGATGAGCTCACCTGTACTAAAGAAGTTAAGGATACACATCCCAGAGTATTATAAGGTTTACAAAATGCATATTAAGAAACCCTCTTATCTGCCCCATGTGCATCACCAGTGGTAGAATTCATTGTTGAAAATGAACCCTTTTAACACCACTTTCATATAGCAATACTAATGTCACCAAGACATCTATTTGATTAAATTTCACACCCTAAAGTAAAAAGGCTTGATAGCCTTTTTACTTGAAAATGAGATATTATACGATGGATTGGGTAACACTTCAAAACATCTATTGACAAGTATTTTGTTCATTTTATTATGTTTACAGCCTTTTTACTTTCATTAAAATTCAGTATCTTAATATGAATAGTAGAAGCTACATGATGGGATGGGTTTTGAGTTATATCAATTGTTTTTGTCAAGCTTACGGGTTACACTGGGTAGAAGTTTAAAAATGAGATTATCTAATAAAAGTTCAAAGTGATTGATATGATTAGACAAATTTACATGCATGTGAAAGGTTTAGTTAGATATTTGTAGGAAGAGAATTGTCCCTGTTAGTGATTACATGGTTAGATTACGTATCCATCTATGATTAAGGGACTTTAGTATTAATTTATGATATAGGATTTGTACTCTTGAACTAAATTCCTTCAAAGTTTAAAGTGAAAAAGAAGTTGGCATCGACTTTTTTGTTGGTGAGGAGCAAAGCTGGACCAAATCAGAAACATCTTGGAAAGACACATTCAAGTGTTTATACCTATACCTTATTTTTTGTTAACTTAAGTTTTTTAACGATATTTATAAGGCTTGCTGGCCCATCGAACGGGCTATGCTATGGTACTTTGTTCATGCGTACTACTTTGAAACTTTTTTCTCTCATATTCAACAACCGTTTATTTTGTTTCGTTCTTAATGTATTAAAAAAAATGGTACGTTATATCTTATTTTTTGTTAACTTATATTCTATACTTCAAATTGATGATTTATTACGCTATGAAATTCTATTTTTACATTACGTTAATCCATTGATAAATAAGTGCATTGTAGGAAATTGTTGGTGATGAGTTAGTGGAAGTGCTACAACTGAAAAACAAAGTACCAAGAAGAAAACAAACTTCCTTTTTCAAATAAATAAATAAATAACTACAAGAAAACAGTTAAAATGTACAACCTCCCTTTTTCTTAAAAATTTTTAAACGTAAATTAATACTATAACAAAATTAAATAAAATCGACACCCTTAAAAATAATTTTCCGTTACTGACACCATAAACTAATATCCTAAAAAAATGCTTAACTTTCACTTATAATTAAAAAAAAAAAAAAAAAAAAAAAACAAAAAACAAAAAAAAAACAACTTAAAACATAATTTTACGATTAGAAAAACCATCCAAATTATAATTACAAGTCATGCCCGCCCATCGGGCGGGCTTCGAAATCTAGTATATATATATATATATATATATATATATATATATATATATATACTCATATATATATAATAATAATAATTTGTAAAAGTTAATATACATATAATGTCATATATATATATTAATAATATCTCGGTGTTCAATTTGGGTGTCGGGTCGCAAGTGGGAGTTACCGGTGTTTAACCTCATTGGGTGATATCCAAGAGTGACATTCGGGTGATATCGGGTGACAAAACAATATCGGGTGCCAAATAAATGGTAATCAAAACAATCGGGTGTTCAAACAAACAGTGTCTCATGTAAAAATTTCAAATTGGCCCGCAAAAATGGCCTAGTTTAGAATAGTGTCGATAATTAGCATTAATAAATGACCTGGGATTTTACGGTGTAGTACATTACCCACCCGTTAGATTGGATTCGTCCCGGAATCCAAAGTTGAATCGGTGCTCGGGGTTGTCTCATCAAATAGTTGTGGGTATTTGGCACGCATTTGATCCTCGCGCTCCCATGTGTACTGGGGTCCTCTCTTAGAGTTCCACTTGACCTTAACAATGGGAATGCGACTATGCTTAAGTCGTTTGACCTCCCTGTCCATAATCTCAACAGGTTCCTCAATAAAGTTCAACTTATCATCGATTCTGATCTCTTTCAACGGAATCACAAGTGTTTCATCCGACAAACACTTTTTCAAATTTGACACGTGGAAGGTGTTGTGTACTCTACTGAGTTCCTCAGGTAGTTCAAGTTTGTATGTCACGGGACCGATCCTTTCAATGATCTTGAAGGGTCCCACGTATCTTGGGTTTAGCTTTCCACGTTTTCCAAACCTAATCATTCCTTTCCAAGGTGATACCTTAAGCATGACCTTGTCTCCAACTTGAAACTCTATTGGTTTCCTTCTCACATCGGCATAACTCTTTTGCTGATCCCTGGCGGCTTGTAATCGTTGCTTAATCTTCACTATTTTCTCAGTGGTTTCAAGAATCAACTCGGGACCTGAGAGTTGTACATCCCCAATCTCAGTCCAACAAACTGGTGATCTACACTTTCTTCCATAAAGTGCTTCAAACGGTGCAGCCTTAATGCTAGCGTTATAACTGTTGTTATATGAAAATTCTGCTAACGGTAGGTGTTTATCCCAGCCTTTTCCAAAATCAATCACACATGCCCTAAGCATGTCTTCCAGGGTTTGTATTGTCCTTTCACTTTGACCATCAGTCTGTGGATGGTAAGCTGTACTCATATCTAACTTAGTTCCCAAGGCTTTCTGTAAAGATCGCCAAAAGTTAGACGTGAAACGGCTGTCTCGGTCGGAGATATTAGAAATCGGCACTCCATGCCGGGAAACTATCTCCTTAAGGTACAAACGTGCAAGAACATCCATATCATCAGTCTCTTTGATTGGCAAGAAGTGCGCTGACTTCGTGAGACGATCAACAATAACCCAAATAGTGTCCAACCCACTCGATGTCTTGGGTAATTTCGTAATGAAATCCATTGTAATCCTTTCCCATTTCCACATTGGTAGCTCGGGTTGAATCAAAAGACCGGATGGTTTTTGATGTTCAGCCTTTACTCTTGAGCAGGTCAAACACTTACCGACATACTCTGCAATGTCCGCTTTCATGTTTGGCCACCAATACAACTTCTTTAGATCTTGATACATCTTGTCTGAACCAGGATGAATGGAATATTTAGACTTATGAGACTCGTGCATGATGAGGTCTCGTATTCCTCCATACAATGGAATCCAACTTCTGTCCTTGAAACACAGCCTTCCATCTGGTTTCTTGACAAATCCATTTGTGCTTTCTGGCATGCCGTAAATCTTCTCGTGCGGTCTATTCTCTTCCTTAAGGGCCTCAGCTTGAACTTCAAGAATTTGAGACGGAAGTGGTGATCTAATTGTCATACCCAATGACCTAACTCTGAGGGGTCTAAGTCGTTCCTTTCGACTCAAGGCATCTGCTACAACGTTTGCCTTCCCCGGGTGATAACGGATCTCACAATCATAGTCACTTAACAGCTCTAGCCATCGACGTTGCCTCATGTTCAACTCCTTTTGATCTAAAATGTGCTGAAGACTCTTGTGATCGGTGAAAACTGTACACTTGGTTCCATATAGGTAGTGTCTCCAAATCTTAAGAGCGAATACCACCGCTCCCAATTCTAGATCATGAGTAGTGTAGTTCTCCTCGTGGGGTTTAAGTTGTCTTGAAGCGTAAGCGATTACTTTAAGTCTTTGCATCAATACGGCACCCAAACCTTGGATTGATGCGTCACAATATACCACGAAGTCCTCACTTCCTTCGGGTAGTGCTAATATCGGTGCTTCACAAAGCTTCTGCTTCAAAAACTGAAATGCCGATTCTTGTTCCTCTCCCCATTCAAACTTCTTCTTCTTCTGTGTTAACTCAGTCAAAGGTTTAGCAATCCTTGAAAAACCTTCAATAAATCTCCGATAGTATCCGGCAAGACCTAAAAATTGGCGTATCTCGGTAGGACTCGTTGGTGACGCCCAATTTTTAACAGCTTCGATCTTGGCGGGATCAACATGAATACCCTTACTATCAATAACATGCCCAAGAAATTGTACTTTCTCAATCCAAAAATCGCACTTGGAAAATTTGGCGTATAATTTCTCTTCTCTAAGCAGTGTTAGTATAGCCTTCAAGTGTTCTGCGTGCTCTTCCTTACTACGTGAATAAATAAGGATATCATCGATGAATACAATCACAAACTTATCCAAATAGGGTTTGCACACTCGGTTCATTAAGTCCATAAATACAGCGGGTGCATTTGTTAGACCGAATGGTATTACTTGGAATTCGTAGTGACCGTATCTTGTTCTGAAAGCCGTCTTAGGGATGTCTTCTTCCCTAACTCTCAGTTGGTGATAACCTGATCTCAAATCAATCTTCGAGTAGACACTCGATCCTTGCAGTTGATCAAACAAATCGTCAATCCTTGGCAACGGATATCGATTCTTAACCGTAAGTTTGTTCAACTCACGATAATCGATACACATCCTGAAGGTTCCATCCTTCTTCTTCACAAACAACACCGGGGCTCCCCACGGTGATGAACTTGGGCGGATAAATCCTTTATCTGACAATTCCTGCGATTGCCCGGATAACTCTTTTATTTCCGACGGTGCTAGCCTATAGGGTGCTCGTGCTACGGGTGCTGCTCCTGGCATCAAGTCAATTTGAAATTCCACTTGGCGAGTCGGCGGAAGACCAGGTAAGTCCTCAGGGAAAACTTCTGGAAAGTCCCTGACTACTGGCACATCCTCGAGTCGCTTCTCTTCCGACTTCTTCTCGGTGACTTGAGCCAAAAAGACTTGACATCCTCGTTCGATGTACTTCACAACCTTGATGCAAGAAACGATGCTCAAACGTGTCTTACTTCGCTCTCCGCGAACAATCAGGGTTTCGTTATTCAGTGGAATATGAACGACCTTTTCGTCACAAATGATCTTAGCGCGGTTCTCGGATAACCAATCCATTCCTACAACGACGTCGAAACTACCAAGTCTAATAGGCATAAGGTCAATGACAAATGGGGTGTCTAATAGTCGTAGGGTGCAACCTCAGAGTATAGTGTTAGTGCTCAATAGCTTTCCATCAGCTAGTTCAATCTCGTATGTGGTGTCTAATTGGGTGGGTGTAATATTAAGCAGGGGTGCCAGAGAAATAGATACGAAACTTTGATCGGCTCCGGAATCAAATAAAACTTTAACGAGGCGGTTGTTTAGAAAGAACGTACCCGTGACTACGTTCGGATCTTGTTGGACATTTCCATCTCCCAGCACGTATGCTCTCCCACGTGCATTGTTATCCTTATTAGGGCACTGACGCCTGTAGTGTCCTTTCTCTCCACAAGCATGGCATACCACAGCCACGGGTTGCAAGTTAGCTCCTATCGCCTTGCAATCTTGTGTCTTATGTCCAACCCTTGAACACTTCCCGCACTTAGCATAACAGGGTCCATTGTGATGCATCTTACACTTGTCACAGAATGGAAGAGGTCCAGCATACCTAGCATCCTTTATTGGTGCAGTGACATAAGCTCTGACAGCTTCCTGTCGTCGGTTCTGTTGGTTGTGGTGGGTGTTTCTGTCATGGTGATAGTTACGGTTGGGGTTACGGTTGTTGTTGTTGTTGCTGTTGTTGTTGTTTGTCCTTCGATCATCAAACTTCCTTTTGTGATCGTTGTTCCCCTGAGCAGAGTTACGCTTAATCTCCCGGTCTAGCAGTCTTTGGGCAATGGACATTGCTTCATCCAAAGATTGAGGCTTAGACGAGGTGACGTTTCCCTCAATACTCCTGGGTAATCCCTCAATGTACCTTTCCAACAACTTTTCCAAATCGGGAACCTTTGAAGGGCAAAGTGTGGCAAGCTCCTGAAATCTCCTATCATAAGCCCTGAGATCATTTCCTTTCACAACCAACGTGTGAAACTCATCTTCTAACTTCTTGATCTCACCTCTAGGGCAGAACTTCTTCAACATCTTCTCCTTGAAGTCAGCCCAGGTAATTTGATAGGCCTCCTCCACACCTATCTTCTGAGCAGTTGCATTCCACCAAGACAACGCGTCTTCCAACAATGTTCCAGTAGCAAACGAGACTTGGCTTTCCGCGGCACAACCGCTCCTTACAAACACAGTCTCGGTTCGTTCAAACCATCGAGCAAGCTCTGTCACTCCTTCAGTCCCTTTGAAGTGAGATGGTTTACAAGCTATGAAGTCCTTATAGGTACACTTCCGAGTCGCAGCAGACTCGCTCTCAGCAGTGGCTCGGTTATTGCTACTAGTTCGTACCATTGCAGCAGCCTGCTCTTTTAAAGCTGTGGCAACACTGTCGGCAACCAACTTTCTTATAGCAGCCTGAGTCATAGCGGGTGACGAGGTAGCAGTAGCGGTTTTCCTTGGGGCCATAACTCTATAAAATCGCAAGTGCATAAGTACAAATCCCAAACATCAATAACAAGAGAAATAGTGTAACCAACTCATAATAGTCGAGATCATCGCAAAGTACATATCACAACCATAACATAAATACATACAATAACCATATCATTCATAAATAAACATCACGACATGTAACAACACACATGGAAATTATAATGAATCTCAATATGGGAGCATAATAAAAGATCAAACAACTAGAACATCATAAATCAATATCAATACGTTACAATCGTAACCAACATAAAGTTTTAATAATTTTTGAATTCATTGTTACAAAACAATAAGATACAACAATTATTAATGCCACAGGCGGCAAGTTAAGATGTCTCTGTAAGTAATGACATGTCATAGATCTATGAAGGTCCAGGTGCGCCTCCTGATCTCCTCTCCAGCTCTCTGATGATCCTGATCATCCCTAACATCTCCATATCCCTGGATCTCACACGGGCCTGAATCTCCTCAATAGTAGCTGAAAGTGTGTGGATGGTAGAACTAGATGCAGCTAACTCATGTGCCTGATGCTCCATCATCTCCTGTGTAATGGCCGCAATCGCTCTCAAATCATCTATCTCATGCCTCTGAATATCTAATCGATGACCAAACTCAGTGATGGTAGCCTGTGCCTCCTCGATCTCTGTCCCCATCATCTCAAATACCATCTCTAAAGCTGTCCTATGTACCACGAGGTTCGTGACCTCCTCCTGCATACACTCAATCCTCTCCAAGGATATATCCTCAATAAGGCTCAACAACTCATCGAGACGATCCTCATGTCTCACTAATCTAGCTGCCAAAAAAGGGATAGTATGGTGTATCGGCTCCCCAGTGACCGGTAACACCGCTGAAGAGCCATCTCCAAGCTCAGCAGCCCTAGGCGATCCCTCAACCAATCTCCATCTACGTATGTAGTCTAACAAAAACGACCATCGACGAGCATCAACCAATCTATGAATGCCGGGTGAGGTGGGGGTCTCGGTAGGAGCAGGTGATCGTACAGGTGATGTGGCAGGTGATGGTATCGGTACAGTGGTAGTCTGTGAGTAGAAAACTGTAGGTGGTGGCATGGGTGGCAAAACCTCAGAGGTGTGGGGTGCGGTGTAAGTAGGTAGCATGTAAGGATGTGGCTCAGGTGGGGGTGATACAGGTGATGGTGGAGGTGCTGGTGATGCCACAGGTGTCCGATCTGGCATAGAAACAGGTGGTAATACAGATATGGGTGATGATACAGGTGTAGGTACAGGTGGTGTAACAGTAGAGGCAGGCAAAATACAGACTCGTTTCCGAGCCGTGCATTTGCGGGTATAGTCTCCCTCATGATATCGAAACAACTCACCGAAAGGCTCAGGCTCATAGGGCTCAAGAATCCTCACTCGCTTGCGCCGACGAATCAGTGCAGGCGGGGATGATGGTGGGATAGAAGCAGCAGTGTCAGAAGTATCGGAGTCAGAAGACTCGTCATCAGCATCTGAACCGGAGTGGTGACTAGCAGGTGGTGTAGGACGATCATCAGCCGCAAGAAACTGCTGAGATGTCAGGTACTGGTCATAAAGGTATTGTCCCTGTGTCATGGGTCCACAGACAGGACGAAAGAGAGGCTGAATAGCAAAAGAATCAATGGGTGTAGAAGCAACCTCACCCTCCTCAAAGGGCTCAGTATCAGCAGAGGGGTCTCCAGATGGGACCGGGGATGGTATAGCAGGTGATACAGGTTGGGTGTCATGGTCAGAATCATGGGTGTCTCGGGTGTCATGGGTGTCATAGTCAGATAAGTCAATAGTAGGGTGAGTGGATGATGCTGGCACGACGTCGTCACTTTCGGACAAAATAATAACCGGGGGCGACATGGTACTGTAATATCCCAAAAATAGCAGTAATATAAGTCATTTAGTCTACATAATGCTACATACACAGTGATCATAGTGTCATAGTGAGCTAAATGCGATGGGTGCTAAAATCAAACCTTAAAACATAACATTGGCAAGCGTTGGCACGGAGGGCACTTCGGTGATAAATAGTTTGTTTAAAAATCCGGTGAGGTTATAGTCCAATGTTTTGAAAAATCATTTGGTTCTCTATAACCATGGCTCTGATACCAATCTGTAACACCCCGAAAATTTGATTAAGCAGCGGAAGTCTAATCGGGGTCATTACAGTTTAGTACACAGTCATACTCATAGAAAACAATTCAAAGATTGTCAATATCATTCCATGAAAACTCAAATATTCAGAGTTACAAACATTTTTCCAAAATGTTAATCGTTTCACAAAAGAGGTGATGAGTTTGTAAAGAATGATATAATTATTGAAATCAAAAGGGAGGTCCTGTGCCCTTTGCCAGCTCCGTGCCGCCATGCTTGCTAATTTCCTGAGATAAACATGCTTAAAAAGTCAACACAAAGGTTGAGTGAATCCATAGTAGTTTAAATAGTAATAGTGTGAACACAAGTCAAGCATTTGAAATAAACAAGCCAAGATAGACAGGTCTTGACTAAATGGGTGTAATATTGCTCCTAAGCCTCACGAAACGCAAGCCTTAACATTGATTTGACATATCATAAAGATAATAACAATCATCTACACCACGGCGGATGTAAATGACAAGGGGCCTCAGTGACAGGAACTGTGCCAAATTTCCATAATACCTCGAATATAGCACACCTCCTGCCAAGTAATCACCTTGACAGAGGCGGGCTGCCATTCCAATAGATCTATCAACTATATTCGTGCTCACTCGCAAGTGATTAAGGTTCGTGATATGAGGGACTTGTAGCACGGGTGTCAACTTAGGCAATATCAGGTGATAACAGCATACAAAAAAAAATACTTGTGTTCGATTTATAGCATGTATCTCCCCACGGAGTTTAAAAACAATTAAAAATGTGGGACCATTAACTCACCTGACAGGTGGTGTGAATCACAACGGTGCTCAAATGTGATGGTGTATTGCTATGACTAGCAATGAAATTCCTCCGACTTGCAATCTAAATAATACATTGTAATCGGTGTTTTAGATTCGTGTTGCAAATGACATGTGATATGTCTCGTGTGCGGTGATAACCGTTCGGGTGTTTTAATATATTCCAAAATAACTTTACGTAGTTATTTGTAACGTGTTACGAACCGGTGTTCGATAAATATTAACTTGTTATAAAAATAATATAGTTTAAAAATATTTATTATTAAATATTTTTAGTAAAGTTATATATATATATATATATATATATATATATATATATATATATATATATATATATATATATATATTTGAAATTACAAAGTATATACATAATTATAAAATTTAAATTATACAAATAATTAATTAATAAAATACTCTTGCCACTTTTTGTCCCTTAACTTTATAAAGTTACACTTTTTACCCCTTTGGTCAAAATAATTACATTTTAGTCCTTTTTGTACATTTTGCACTTTATTCCTTATACTTTTGAAAAATACATTTCCTACCCCTCGACTTCCATCAGAAATCAATATTGTCATAGTTAGTCCGAAAGTTTGTGATTTTTACATTTTTAGTCCCCTAACGAGGCGCTTTTTGCAAAAGTAGTCCAAACATCTAATTTTTCGAAAAGTTAACTTTGAGTATACGAATGTATGTCTAAATCTTGTAAAATCTCTTCTAAAATCAACCTTGAAGAATTCGAAAACATCTCTAACTCTTTCAATTTTTCAACCGAAATCCTTATTTGAAAATGGACTGGGCTCGTTAGCCCGGTTAAGGCCCAAAAAGGGGTTGTTCTTGTTTAAGAATCACGTTCGACTAAGGTTTAGTTTAGGTCTCGTTTTCGTAGCATAAGACCGAGCATGACTTGCATGTTAAGTTGATTTGATTAATTGTGAGTTGAGGTCTTAGGTTGTCGAAAAATATATATACATGGTACGTGTAAAAACAAAATGGCGAGGCCATTCCAAGTGGTGTCGAGGCATGTGAGTGATGTAGTTATAAGTGTAACGAAAACTCATACTTAAAAAAAAAATACGTGTGTCGTGTGATGATGCATGAATTGAAAGAGAGGTAGTTAACTTACAACACCAAAAGTTGGTGGTGATGAGACCGTGTGTACAAGACGAACGAACAAGTAAAATGTGGTACTCCTTTCCGTCAAGTGATCCTCCTTTGATCCAATACTTTGTTACCCAACTTATACGACTTGAAACCTTAGCTCGATTTCTCCTTGGTCCTCCTCGGCAGCAACACTAGAGTGTTTGTAGTTTTTGGATGAAATTTTGAGAGTGTGTGGAGACTAGCATTTAATGAAGTTTATATAGGGTGTTCATGGGTGGTTCATTGTTCCTAAAGACATAACACATTTCAAATGGTCATGTCAAACTCGACATTGTTGTCTAGCTATCCAAGTGAGTTGTCAAATCGATTGTGGCAAAAGGGAAGTAACTTTGGTTTAGTTTGATTAGTTTAAGCTTTAGCTTAGGTTGTAGGTAATAAACAATTAGTGTTTAGACCACATGTGGTATGCTTGTTGGGGAACCATGGGACACTCGAACCATAGGACAATAAACCTCTTGGTGTGTAATGCGATGGACCGAAGGTCGGACGGCTCTTGTGGTGGCTCATTGTCAAGTGTTAGCAAAGTCAAAGGAATTGTGGTAAAGTTGTGCCGTGTAAATAGGGAGCTAAGCAAACAAACATGTGCAAAATCAAAATGTAAAGGAGTTGGTTCCTGCTTCGGTGACATGCTACGCAAGAGAAAGAAAACAATACAAGCCATACGGGCTTTTGCAAACTTTCGACCCATAGTGAAACAAAGAAAATACATCGTGTGGGCTGTGGTGGTTTTTAGGCCCAAGAACGAAACAAGAAATTGAATTAGTGTGGGCTAGTGAAGTGATTCGGCCCAAAAAAAATAGCGGGGTGTCGGTGTTTCGTAAAATTGTGAAATTAATCTCGGTGTCGGTGTCGGTTTGTGAAAACCATAAATATTTAAACGGTGTCGTCATACATATGTATATATATATATATATATATATATATATATATATATATATATATATATATATATATATATGACATTATATGTATATTAACCTTTACAAATTATTATTATTATATATATATGAGTATATATATATATATATATATATATATATATATATATATATATATATATATATATATATATATATATATATATATATATATATAATAATATCTCGGTGTTCAATTTGGGTGTCGGGTTGCAAGTGGGAGTTACCGGTGTTTAACCTCATTGGGTGATATCCAAGAGTGACATTCGGGTGATATCGAGTGACAAAACAATATCGGGTGCCAAATAAACGGTGATCAAAACAATCGGGTGTTCAAACAAACAGTGTCTCATGTAAAAATTTCAAATTGGCCCGCAAAAATGGCCTAGTTTAGAATAGTGTCGATAATTAGCATTAATAAATGACCTGGGATTTTACGGTGTATTACAACATCCACAAGTGGAAGCAAACTGAAACTAATTGGTTCAGCATAAAGAGCATACACCTCTGTTCCTACTCCAGCTGCAACAACGTCATCAAGTTCATCAAATGCTTGATCTATTTCAGCAAACATGTCACTAATCTCTTGAGGCTCTTCAGGCTCTTGAGGCTCTTCAATCGCATGCAACTCTTCAGGTTCAGGTACGTCAACTAAATGGTATGGATCACCATGCCATTCTTGATCAACCTCTTCATCACTTGCGTCAGCATAATACGCATCATCAAAATCGAGATCATAAAAATTGAGCAAACCTGTAGACTCCTCACTTGAATCCTCCACAGTCAAGTCTTGGTCAATCTCTCCCAATAACCTTCTGAATTGAAACTCATCACTCATCCTTTTTATATGATCTGCAATCAATTTTTGGGCACAAAATGTTGGTGGGAAGTCACTGTCAGAATCAGTATCAAAAACAGGTCCAGCCTTCTCAGGTTGTCTTGTCTTATGCCACTCTTTATGCCACTCTAACAATAGTAATTTCCCACTATTTCCAGTCTCACCATCAACACCCTTTCCAGCAGCCTCATTCATATCATCATCCACTATTTCTTCTATCACCACACCCTTGCCCTTAGTCATCATTCGATCCATCATCTCACACTCAACAATTGAAACACCGGTTTCAATATACAAATCCAATTGTGTAAATATAGGAACATACTCCAGAAGTGTCTTCACATCTTCGTCAGACTTTAGTGGTAGCAAACCATCATCCAGTGACTCCCCAGGTATCCTAAAGTGAGTAAACATAAGGGTACTATCCGAGTAACCTAAATCCTCTAACATTTCGCCTAATAATTCCATGGAGAAAACGTTAGAGTGAATTCCGTCAAACCAATCTGTATCTCCAAAGAGATATCTTCTTCCTGGTTTTGAGGTGAATTCACCATTGTGATGGATTTGCAAAGAAAACACCTTTTCATTCAAATCTGTGGAACACATAAAACATCCATTACTTCTGACAACAATAACAAGTTTAAATGGAAAACATTAAAATGGAACAGAGTATTCTTACTATAAAGGATTCCTAAATCAGGTATCGGGGTACTGCGTGCACGATTTTGCCAAAGCTTAACCATTCTCAAGATCTTTACTTGTGAAATTAATGTTCTCCTTGGAAGAAATTGATACCCGTATATAAAGTATTGCTCTAAAGGACTAAATTTGTAAAACAAAACACTGGCAACTTAAGTTATTGGCGGGAAAGGGTTAAAATGGCGATACTACCCTCAAATACGTGGCACTTAACGATGAAATTAACGGAAAAGGGCTCTCAATGGCGATTTTGCGAAAATGTGGAACGTTAGTATCTTTTTTGCGCTAATTTTTGTCTCGGTCCCATTTTTGCAATTTTGTGTAACGTGAAGGACCATTTTTGCAATTTACCCTTGTTTTTTTTAACTAAATGTTTACTTAGGTGCCGTTTGTTTAATGGTTTTTTAGTAGGTTTTGGATTTGTAAATAGAAAACTTATGTTTGGTTGAGTTTTGACTAATTTGGATTTGGATTTGTAGTCCAAATATAAGGGTTTTATAAAAGGAAGGGGGTATAGTGGGTTTTATAAAAAGTAAGGGTACCCACTTTCTTTACTCTCTTTCTCTTTCTTCCTTTTTACATATAGTAATAACTAGTTTTGCAACCCGCGCGTTGCTGCGGAATTCATTTATTGTCGTTAGCTACTTAATGTGAAGTTAGTTACATAGGACTGACTCTGCAATTGATGTATAACATGAAGGACCATTTATGTAAATTATGTGAGGACTAAATTTGCAATGAACCGCTGAGATGAAGGACAAAGTGCATACAATTTTTTTTTAAATGTTAAACATAACAGTCGTTAGTTAACAGCCGTTAAATAACAAATGACCGTTAGTACTGTACAAATAGGACTGACTTTACAATTGATGTATAACATGAAGGACCATTTATGTAAATTATACGAGGACCAAATTCGCAGTGAACCGCTGAGATGAAGGACAAAGTGTGTACAATTTTTTTTAAATGTTCAAGATAACGGTCGTTAATTAACAACCGTTAGTACTGTTTAAAAAATTTTTACTGTAGCAAGTACTGTAGCAAGCACTGTAGCTGCTACAATAACCTCTTATCCTTTAGTATATATATAATTTATATTTTTGAAATAATACTTTTAATAATAATTTTATTATAAAATTTATTAAATTAATATATTTTTTCAACCCAATTACCAAAATGAACTTTATATATAATGGTTTTACGAGAATGAACTGTTTTTAAATGTTTTACGAGAATGACCAATATATGTCATTCTCAACCTGAGGCTTATGTCATTGTCAACCAATATGTTATCATTTTTATTTTAAAGCAAGCTTCATTAGTTGGGATATTGGAGATGGGCCAAGATAAAGGAAAATGTTACTACTATTTCACCAATCAAGCGAAAATGTTAACTGCATTTATAAATGTATTCCCTTAGTAATTAAGTGTTTATTAATGTTATAGGGTAATTTCTTTTACAATATAACTATATAAGTTACGTTTTATACCTTTACAATGGATGAACAACAAATGAATCACTTCTCAAAATTTTGACAAACTACGTTTATTATAATAAAAATTTACTTTAAAAATCTAAATAAAAATGAAATAGATTTATTTTACTTTTGACCATTCTATAAACTTATTCCCATTTACTACGTACATAGTAAAAATAGTAAAATACTCATCATATTTCCTATCCACCTATAGTTAGTTTCATTTCATCTTCCTAGAAGCTCCGTCATCTTCTTTGTCCCGGGTAAAATGTCTGGCAACATTTCCGGCCGGATTTTATTTCTTTTTCTTCCTTTTTTCTTTTATCTAAATAAGGTGGTTCCTTGTAGGGTTCTTGAACCTCGCATTCGATCTCACGTAGGGTTTCTCAAACTCGCATTCCATCTCGCGTATGGTTCCTGAAACTCGCATTCGATCTCGCGTAGGGCTCCATGTCACCTCGCATTTGACCTCGCATAGGACCTCAGGACCTCGCGTAGGGCTTCAGTGAAGCTGCATGACCTCGCGTAGCTAGGACCCCACATATGGTGCTAGGACCTCGTATGGCCTGGCGTTAAGACTCCATCACCCTAGGACCTCGCGTAAGACCTCACATATAACCTCGCGTTAAGACTGCTACATCACCCTAGGACCTCGCGTATGGCCTTGCACCTCACATCGCATATGACCTCACATATAACCTCGCGTTAGTCATAGTCTTCTCGACCTCACTCGCATATAGCCTCGCATATGACCTCGCGTGGACGTATGCCTCGCACATGACCTCGCGTATGGCCTCGCATATGATTTCGTCATAGTCTTCTCGACCTCACCTCGCATATGGTCTCGCATATGACCTCGCGTGGACCCTCATCTCGCCTAAACCTCGCGCTTATGCATCCTTGCTACATCTAACGGTTATAAACTAATTTAGTAATAGATCTAATGGATAATATGAAAATGTTCATTTTAGATAATTTTGTAGGCGATGTTCATTTTCGTAAACTAGTAGTAGAAAATGTTCATTTAAGTAATTTACTCAATTTTTCTCTCTAAATGCAAATCAAAATCATAATCCAAATCCAAATCAAAATCCTAATTCTAAACCCGTCTACAAACCAAACGGACCTTTAGTAATCCTTTTCCATCGTCATCTAATGATGAAATCAAAGGCCCTGTAAACTTTTTTGGACGAAGCTTTAAGTGATATGATGAGAATGTGGCCAGAGATAGATTTTTGGTTGTAAAACACAAATAACTTGTGCACCATCAAAAGTATAATTGCACACTACGATGGCAAAAAGTATATAGTATAACACTTTAATATCTTCATCTCAATAAAATTATATATCCTCCTAGTTTGGTATGTTCAAAGATATAGGTTTGTCCAGTTTAAATTCAACTCATGCAGAAAATTTGAAAAGACAAGTAAAATTTTATTAGTGTCATCAAGGTTATAAATAGCTTGAGATGTGACGTGACGGTATAACCAAGTCTCACGTTTTAGCGGTTAATACGAAACTTTTTCGTTTATAAGGCGTAACATAAGTCGGCACAAAATATGAAAATATTTATGTATCTATATCATATTTCATATATATTGATTATTTCATATATATTGAGTTTATAAAAATACATGGCATAAGACGGCATAAGGTGTGACGTGACGGCATAACCAAATCTCATACCTTCGTGATTTTTCTATAAATAATAAGTATGAAACTTTGAAAACATGAGAGGAATCTAAAAGGGTCGATATTGGAATACCAACAAGTGTAAGGCCTTGATATGCAATTTAACCAGAATAGCACCTCCATTTTCCAAAAACAAACACAAATTAAGTCCATAACTTTGACAAAAATGTCACCTCCGTCAATTTCCACCCTTATCCCCTCCCCAACCACCATTCTGACCACCATCTTCCCGCCAAAATCACCACCATCTCCCACCCTCATCCCCACCACCCGCAGACAAGCCGCCGCCGTCATCCTAACCGCACTCCTCCCAATCCTCTCCCACCCTCCACCCGCTTCAGCATTCTCATTCGGCATTTGTATGAAACATCATATTTTATTATAACTTATTACTCTCTTAGTCCTCGTCCTCCGACAAAAAACAAACAGTTTAAAAAAAATCATCTTCATTATTGTTTTTTTCTTACTTTTTGCAGAATGACAGTTTTACCCTTAACTAATTTATTAATGATTGCTTTCTTTAATTAATTTGAGACATCCCGAAAAGTAAAAACGGACAGTGGGAGTGTTTATTACGTACTACATTAGTGTTTCTAATTGTTGATGTAATAATGTGTATGTTTCAGCAGGACCAAAGGATTGGTTAAGAGATCAAAAGAAGAAAGCTGCTAAGTATTTGTTAGCTCCTATCGACGCGTCTCGAAATAGCCTCAATTCTGCCTATATCTTAATCAGTAAATGCTCATCTTAGTTAGCACATTTGGATTTGCTTATTTCACGTTTACAGTTTATCTTAAATTAATTTTCGACTAGTAGAGATAAGAATGTTATAGAGCTGTAAAGGCTTTTTTTTTTTTTTTTTTTTTTTTTTTTTTTTTTGACGGCAATTGTGGCTACATGGCCCCTAGCCCAGAAGGCGTAGCGAGCCCACATAACCAGGTTGGGTCCAGCCCAGAAGGCAATGGCACCCTTCCCTTTACGCACGCGAGAGGAAACCCCTATCGCCCTAGACAAGACTCGAACTTGAGACCTTGCCTAGGAGGGTAAAACCTCTATACCGCTAGACCAGAGGCCCATTGGTGCTGTAAAGCCATTCTTATCCCAAAATAAGCAGGACTTGCTTATTTCAAACTGCGTATTTTACCTACAAAAAAAGCACATAAGCATTAGCAGTATGGATTATCCAAACACTTCAAACGAGATAAGCTGTAAGCAGAAAACATAACTAATCCTAAACATCCTCTTGCTCTGTAATTGTTAGTTATTGATTAGGTTGAAGTTGAATTTGCTCTAAAATTGGTTGGTGTGATTTGCAGCAGGTAGTGGAACGTCACCAGAAAAAGATTTGGAAGAGGTTAAAAGACTGCTTATATCGGCTTCGAGGGATTGTATTCCTCAGGAGAGGAATTCCGTTGTTTCTTTTCAATCTAGAACCGGCGTTGAGGTTATCTTTTTCCCCGCTGCCTTCATTTTGAACAAGATAATTGAATTCTATTTAATTTTGAAAAGGGATTAAGTTGTGTAAATTAGGCATTAGATGATAATTACAGATTTTTTTTTACAAAAGAGTGATTGGGTGTCGTGTATATAGGTTTGATTGTTTAATGATGCTAGTGTGGTAGATTGATCAAATTTCCTACAAAACCAATCACGTTCGTCCCCTTAAAAAAAAATTAGATTATGCGACATCTCTGAATTCAGAAAGGGGTGGCGGCGCAGCTTGTTGCCTGCCTACCTACCATCCTTATGTAATTTACTCATTATGATATAAAATTAATATTATATATCTAGATACCGTAAGAGGAATAACTTGTTGATTAGTTGTTAGACGATAACGTTATCTTTTTGGAAAAAAAAAAGAAAAGAAAAGGAGTATCATGTATAGGGCAATGAAGTTTGGATGATGCTGGTAGATAGGTCAGTTTTCTTACCAAAAATATTTCTAATGATCAGTTTTGGCGTGGTTGCAATAAAAATGGTTCTGATCATTTGATTATTTAGGGGCCATTTTAATCAGAATTTGTTAAACATTATCGCAACTTCTGATAGCAGAAGCACATCCAGATATTATCTCTTGCAGCCTGAGTGTCTCTGATTCTAATTGTTCCATGTCACATAATCACTTTCAAAACGCTATGCCAATCACCCAGAGATATAATTTTACAATAAAGGATTAAGAAATAAGAAGAAAAACAGATGTCAACGAGTGGAGAATGAATCGCAAGTTTATTTCAACTTGCAGGTTTGCACATTCAAGTTGGTATTAAAGAACGCAGCTTCATTGCTTGATGACAAGGACCCAGTTAAGTTGGAGGCCGAGGTTAAGCTCGGTGATCTAGAAAGGTACGTTACACTTTTAGTTTGCTAGTAATTCAGTAACTGGATGCTGTTCAGTTGTTCATATTTCTCGAACAAGCTACAACATAGGTCTTGTTTTTATTTTTCATTTTACACTTTCGCTGATTGCAGGTCTTTTAGCTCTCTTAATAGTGTGGCAAATGGAACCGCCCCTCAGCTTGTACCTGACAGGTATCTTTCATCGAACACGTAATATAGTTTCCAAAACTGTTTTCAAAGCATGGATGCGTAACTGCGTAAGGTTAGATAATACTCTATCAGCCTGTTGCTAATACGTACTTTCTTCTCTTTGCAACAGACAGAAGGTGGCAGATGCACTAATGGATACCATATCTTCCCTTAACAATTTTGAGCAGGGTATCAAAGATTGTCTTGAAATTTAACTTATTAAATTGTTGATAACATAATGGTATTGGCTTAGTTCTTGTTTATAATGTACACTTGCAAAATTTTGTTTACATTACTTTGCTCATATCTGATATTTTTTTAATTCTTTCAAGAGAACACCAGCATTGATGACATTTTGTTGCGCGTGAATTCGTGATGATACTATCTTCTTATTGCATCTGTAAAGAATCACATTAATACCAACAAACCTACATATAATTGGTTGTAAGATAAAAATAACTCTGCTTATGAAGAGCCGTTTCTCGAAATAGTTTGGTTGGGTGAACCAGAAGCCTGCACCAAATACAACCGACAGCATGGAGTTCCATCATCTGGGTGGTTTTGAATTGACCTCGGCAAACCACGCAGTCTGTTAAACAGATTAAGGGGATCATGGAGCAGACCATAATCAGCATCCGGATCTCCAATTTGTGAAAGCGTGACATCGGAAAACCCTAGAGTAGGAAGCAAATGCTCAGGCCAATCACTGTAGAAATGGTAGTTGGTGGCCGAGAGTGTCGTTGATTGTTTATTCATGAAATCTCCTAGCAAAACTGTCTCTGTGATTCTGCAATGGTCGGCTATTGTTTTCAGTACTTCCATGGCTTTGGAGTGAGGGAGATAATAGATAATTCCTTCAAGAATCCACACCGTATTCTTCTCTGGTATGAACCCTGATGCTTGAAGCTTCTTGAACCAGTCGTCGTCTCTAATATCAGCAGATATTCTTCTAAGGGATTTCGCGGTCAACATTACTTGACTGGCCTCGTCTGTCGATTCCATTGCTGCCTGAAGCAACGTATCTTTCATTTGCATCACCTCTGGGAAATCTATCTCATAAACATCACTTTGTTTCAAGCACTCCAACCGATATGCCCGTGTGTCCATTCCTGCAGGTAATTAAACTCTTTCAGCTTCTATGTGATCACTGATTTTAATTAAACAAATAATTTCAAGATTTCAGTGGTATATAAAAAAGATTAAATTAGTGACCAGGTGCGCTTAGAATAAACTAAACAATACTACAAACACAACTTTCAGGATTTAACAAAATTAACACTTCGACACAAAAATCCATGGGTGTCCCCGGACCACCCTGGTTCCGTCACTTCATGTGATCACCCATCCAAGTAGTGACAAATGTGTGTTTAAGAGAGGCGTATTAGTCATCAAACAACATGAAGGGTGTCTAAAGTTACAGACAGTAAATGATATTTTATGAGCTTTGAGCATTTTTAAACTAGTGATCATGATATAGCATACGGATTGTGCTCGAGCACTTTTTGTTTAAAGCTGCAGGTTTGATTTGTTCATTACTGAACCAGCAATTAACCGGCACTTATTGCTATACTATATAATAATAGAATGATTCATGTTTACATTCCAATTCAGTTCATACGAAACCGGTAATGTAGGAAATTAAAGCGATCACCAACCTGCACCAAGAAGCACAACCTGAGCGCCACCACCAAACGAATTCACAGCAGCCTCCAGCTTTGATTCAAACCATAAAGTCCTAACAGCAAGAATCACTCCAGAAACTTCTCTCGCATTATTCAACCGATCTTTCTTAATCTTCTCATAAAGACTCTTCAAATACGTTTCACCCGCAAACAACTCAGCTAAAGGATCATGCACAACATGCTTCCATAGCGCTCTACCAGCTGCTGTCTGGCAAGCCGACTGTTTAACTGAGTCCCAATCATTTGCAATGGTTGCATGGAGCTCACGAATTGCTTCACTAAACAACAACCCGGGACATGGCCAGTTTTGGTGATCCGGGAGGTTGCCATTATCTTGGCACGCCATGTTTACGCTTACGGTTACACTTATATTTGGTTTAAATAATTTTTGGGTTTTGAAAGAGTAAATAGAAGGAGAAGAAGGAGAAGTGCAATGCATTGGAATAAGAAAGAAAGTGGGGTTTAATGTTGGTTGAAATTATTATAGGTTTAAGGGGATAAGGGTAAAGAGAGCCACACACAAAACTAATGTCTCACAGAAATGCTAAATCGTATCCATGTTCTTTGCATAGGGTAGTGAAAGAGTCCACGACTGCCACCCAATTTCCTTTCATATGCTCAGCTACCTTTTGTTGTATACGTACTTGTTGATGTAAATGAAATGTGGAGCCCATTCGAAACCGTCTTTTTTAACTTGCGGTGGAGGGTTTGTACGTCGATACATAACTTTGTACTTCCACAACATTTATATGAGCATTGCTAAAGCCTCATACAATATCCTCCTACTAATACTTCTACACACACAATAATATTATATCTAATTATTTTACTCATTCTCTCTCTGCATCCAAGTCGTCAATTCTGACACTTGTCATGATCTTGTGAGTGGAAGGATAAATAGAAACAATTTCGAGTTCTAGATGAGGAATTTCGAGTTGAAAAAATGAAAGACTCATGGATATAGTCACAAACATGTCTGTTTTTAGCATTACAGAAAGTTAACCATTAAAGTGTACGAGAATTTTTGTATTGTGAATCTTACTTTTGTATGTTTATCTTTTTTCTTTCCTTCATTTTCTTTACAACATTAAACTCTTGAACACAATAATAATGTAGATATATGAATGAATGAAAGGCTTTAAAGCATACAATTAACTTTTAACTCCAAACTCAAACTCAAACTCATGTGTTAGCATTTTATTGGTTCGATTGGTTCGTGAAGAAATGAGTTACTTAGCCGAGACATCATCATGCAAATTTATGTTTTTAAACAGATCAATCATATTCTCATTGAAGTATCAAAATGCAAGTCTTGATGCATGAAGTGCTACAAGTAGCTAGCTGAACATGTGAAAGATATTTTATATGACCCACAAAGATGATGCAAGTTATGGATAACATGTTTTATATGGACCAGATTACGAGTGGTATTAATGGTGAAATAACTCACATCGATGTACTTTGGTTAGAAGTGACGTTTTTTGTGTTGGATTGGTGAACCAAAGTACTGTTTGCTTTTTGGTGGTGGTGATGTAAAGCACCAACCAATGCCTATGTCTCGGACAAAATGCAACCATGTGTGGGCAGAGATTCAGGTAGTTAGGATTGGATAGATTCCCCACTTGAATTAATACTCGTGGACAAGAGATTTTGCACAAACAAGAGGCTGCAATGTTAATTCCATCTCTTTTTATTTTAGTTTGTTATGGATAGTAAAGTTATATACGGATATACCCTTTGCACACTTGCACTCAACATCATGTTGCAATGAAGTCGAGTTGTATTTCTTTCGGGCTTAAAATAAGAAATGAGTAGAGCATGTGAAATTTGTCACCAGCAGGGATCAAGCTAAAAATATAAAGTTTGAAACAAGCTCAAGCCTAAGCTCGAGTTTTATAAATCTAACCAAGCTGGACTCAAGTTCTGACAAGCTTGTGTTAGACGATTATATTATTAGCCCAAACCAGATTGTGGGTTTGAGGTCGATTAGGTTTATGATTTATGTTAGTTTATTCTCAAAGATATGTTCTATTATAAACAGACATGTTATCTTATGTAATGGGAAGTCATTCAATCAATATTAATCTCTCTTTACTATTTTACATGTTAAAACTAAGAGTAATGATGAGGCAAATTTTGTTGATCAATTGCTAAATCAAGGATGTTGTATGACTACTAGAGTTGTTGTGTTTTAGGGTTTATGATTAGAATGAGATGAAAAGACTTATAAATTAAAATATAAAGCGGAAAAAAAGGGTAAATAAGCCGGGATTCTTCCGAATCATCGATGAGTAGTCGATGGCCAGAGGATAATTATTTTGTAGTGGGTTGAACCTAAAGCTACGGAACCATGTTAAATAGCAAAGATAGATTAATATTGATTGAATAACCTCCCATTACATAAAGTAGCATGTCTATTTATAAAAGAACATAGCTTTGAGAATAAGCTAACATAAACCCTACTAAACTAAATGGACCTCAAACCCACGATCGAGTTTGGGCTAATAATATAATCGTCTAACAGCTTGGGTTCGGCTCGCTTCGTGTCCACCCCTATAACCACTAGTTCAAGTACAAGATACAATCATTACCATTTAAAAAAAAAAACTAGAATGGCCCCGGCCGGCCGCGTTGCGACCTGGCGGTGATTTATGCTTTTCCATTTACGTAGCTAAAAAAATATAAGTTGTAATAACTGATAACGATGCAAAGGTATCATTCTGAAAAAAACAAATACGTAATTTTTTCTAAGTTTTGTCATGCTCTGTCACTCTCTCTTGTTATTATAGGTGTCACAATGAGTTCTTTCTCTTGGTGTTATCCGTAAAGAAACCATCGAACTTAGCTCCTTTGTCCATCAGACCAAGCTTCGTCAAGAGGGCAAATGTCCTTTCACCTAATCAAGATGAGGAATCCAGAATACATAACATTAATGAATCATAAAAGTTTTGTATCATACAACCGGTCTTGTCGGCAAGGGTATATCCATAATCATTTATGCATATATGAGGCAGACAAATACTCTTAAACAAATATGGAACATGAACAGACAACAATACTGCAAAATTACCTTTGAGTAATACGTGTCACAGGAAGTAAAAATCACACCATAGACCATGCGTTAGCTGAGAGACAACCCTTCCAAAATCTAAATCAGTTGCAACACTTGATGTTTCAGTAACCTGCAACACCATTCAAAATATTAAAAATCATGAGCACATTAACATCCTTTTTTGCCGCCTAACTAACAATTCATAAACACAATAAGATTTTGTGTTATACGTATTACTAACAATTCATAAACACGATGATGAGCACAAGGTTTCTCACATTCTGCATAAGGAAAACAAAAAATGGCAGCGTGGCCTAATTGTTAAAAGGCGAGAAAAATACTCACCCCAAATCTCTCTTTGCCAATGGCTCATTTTATACATTCTGCATAAGGAAACAAAAGGAAGTATTAATACATAGACCAAAATAAAGTAAAAGAATGATAATTTCTCTGGCTCATACGCAGAAAACTACCAGCATAGAGGAGGCTCAGATAGGACAATGATCGAATTAAGGGAATACACTCGCCGCGTTGATCTCAAAGGCAGTGTGCTTGAATCTGGGACTGGACTGTAGGATTTGGTCTCAAAGGCGGTATCATGAATCTGGGACTGGACTGTAGGATTTGGGGTAACTATTCATAACGTCACGAAATTAGTCATCAAACAACAACGGATTTAACGATCTATAAGTATATATAGTAACGTAATAACAAAGGAAAAGAAAAAGTATTACCTGTTCTTTATCAGATTTATGCGCATGCGAAATTTCCCGCACACCCGGTCCCAAAAAGGTTCTTGTAATAGTTAAAACATGAAGTCCTCCCGAAAGCACATAGCTTGTGCCTTGTATTTGTTAAGGACAAACGTTGAAGGGAGTCATTTAAGTAAAGCTTTTTATGTTATGGGTGTAGACACACCGGAGTGCCGCTTTGCGGCAAGGCATCATGGTTTATATTTATATAGTGTTAGTTTTGTTAACGGTTTGTTTGCTGTGTAAACATGCTGGTTGTAACCATTTAGTACCTAATCCATGTGAACAAACTTCAATTCTAACAGCTAAAGTCATAAAAAATTACCTGTTGTTGCAGTTCCAAAGTGTTCGCTAGCATTAGTCCTTACGGTATTAGATACCTCTTTTTAGCCCTCTTTCCTTGTTAGCAGAAAATGGCGAAGTAGTTTCCCGAGCAGCAGGGTTCTAATTGATAATATTTACATGTAAAACGACTCTTAAATTATGAAATAATCCATAAACAAACATATTTATGATAAAATATTTACCTGGTGTAGAAAAGCGACAACCATCGTGTTGAAGATATGGTCTTTGCACAGCTGAAAATAGAAGAACGTAGAAGTCACTGCTCCTAGCTAAAAAAATGCCACACATAACAGATAAATTGCATTACAAAAAACGTTTGATCAATAGTACCAGAAGTCCCACATCGTTCAGTTTGTCTATTTATTAATCGCTTGTTGGACCTTGCCTAGCACGGCTATGTCGTTGGCCTTGTGTCATTGGTTAGCGATGCTCAGTGGTAGCTGAAGAGTGCTGACCTGCAACGACATTAAACACGATCAGAACCAACACCCTCTAAATCATCTCAAGTCCCCAACTTTTCTAGTATTCACATCATCTCGATACCAATCTTGTTACATATATTTTTCTATTTGACATCCATTCTTGAATATTATAGAAAACTGGACTTTCATTATATAAGACATATTTCGACAAACACATGCTAAATCTACCTGTCCTGGCCCATGGTAAGTATTATGATATAATTTATATACATTACTGTCCCATTCCAATTAAAATGCTTTCAGTGATCAATCTTAATAAGTGTAACAACCCAATTATCTATATAAACTTGATGCGATATCACTAATTCACTATATCAAATTGGTCATTCGATAAGCGAAAATGAAAGCCACTAACAAAAAGCTATTATTTTCAGCTAAACTAACCGTAGTTAACAAATGATAAGTAGAAAACTGTAAACAGGTTATATCAGTTCCTACCTCAACTGCAACGTCAAATGTCAAAAGAATGGGAACATGCGTGCCAAGTGTAGGAGCATTCCACTTCTGCAGCCATAGTTGCTTCAGTTTGTCCTGGAAATTTCCTTATCCTGCAAATTATTATAACAATGGTTATAGTAAATTAGTAATACATACAACGGTTAAAGTAAAACATAAAATGGTTAAGTACTTACTTCCACATCAAACAATCCATAGAAGCATTGTATTTTGCTCGCCCCGATGTCACTTGAACACTTGTTTTTGCAGTTTGTTTGGGTACTGGAACCTTAATCACAACTCCAAGTGCAAATAACCAAAGACTGCACCAATAACCCCAAGATTGTACCTTGCAAATGCCAATGTAGCATGTGCCTTCAAAGATTGCACTAACGTAGAACCCTTGAAAATCAGAAGATCCACTTGTTTTTGCGGATCGTTGCGAGAAACATGGACGTACAAATAACCCCAAGATTAAATTACAACATTAATCATATCATTCATCTTTTCATTGGTACCAAAATGATGTTGGGATACAAAATCAGACAAAAGTGTTTATGAGGCTTAGATAACCAATTTAGAGTAACTACAACAAAACTGATTTTGAACATCCCATTACTTAGAGATCATTTTGACATGTAAATTTTGATAATTAAACTGTCACAACTTAAAAAAGAAAAAAAAAAATCATTAGTCCTTTTCACATCTAAATCCTGCATATCAAATTACAATTTTGCATAGCAAAAACATATACAAATACAATTATCACAAGTTCACAACTTTAAATCAGTTTGCTAAAAATGATTATCTCAAACACACCCTCATAAGAGATCCGATACTACAACATAAAGATCCAAACTTTATAAAAAAACTTACCTTAGATAAATTCTCTTCCAAATTCTCCATCTAATCATCATTCGGCAAAAAGATCAAATTTTTAACAACACACAACAAATTCTTTCTACTTTCTTTTTTTTTTAGCAAAATCCACACTTTTTTTCTACTCTCCTAAAAGACTTGCAAGGTTGCACAAACACCCTTTTGCTAGAAAACACAGGTAGTGGGTCCCAAAACACAAAACCCCTAAAATAATGCAAAAAAAAAAAAAAAAAAAAAAAAAAAAAAAAAAAAAAAAAAAAAAAAAATCAAACCTCATATGAAATTCCAAGTTTTTCTTAATCTTATTCTTCTCCAGCGAAGTTTGATCTAAGTGTGTGGTTTTGATCGGTCATGAGGTTGGTGTTTCTTGTTTTTGACATACGATTCTGGAAAAATAGGGAAGTATAAGATAGGTCATAAGGCGATGGTATTCTTTTTTTTAGACCGGTCCTCCTCCGATGCCCATGAGCTGTTGATATTAGGCCACACTGTAGGTAAACTGTAGATGTAGACATCGACACGACATCGTTTAAAACCATGTATTATATATACAATATTGGCGATGGTCGCCACGTTGCAGGCGTGCCTGTTTTTTGGATAAGATTATACCTTACTAATTAAAAAAGGTTAAAAAAACACATACCATTCCCAAACGGCATCAAACTTGAAGATCCTGAAAGTCGCCATATCTGGCCGTAGCATCTCATGTACCCTCTGAATTTATCAGCTTCTTCACTGTCTTTGAGCACACCCTGTTTAGAATGAGATTAGAACCTGTAATTCACTTAAATCACTCATCCTCTTGTAGTCTTGCGGAATCAGTTTTCAGCCAATCTTCAAAGCAAAAGAGTGCGACACTGATGAGGCGAAAAATGAACCACTTTTAGGGGGTCATTTAAGCCCAGAATTGAATTTATTTGATCAAATATTGTCCTAAATCGTTCCTTTTGTGATTTTAGCTGCTTTGAGAGTGAATTTTGGAAAAGGAAGCAATTCGGACGTTTTTGGAGTATAAAAGTGAAGAAAATGGCAAAGACTTAATTTTCTATGCTGAAAACAGTACCTCACGGCGTCAAGAGGAAAACCATGACGGCGTCAAGAGTAAAAGTGGTGACGACCCAGTGCAAACCTGACGGCATCACAACAAGGGCGTCAACAGTTAATTTTGTGATGGCCTGCATAAGGAGAATACATGACGGCGTCAGACCCAGATCTAGGCAGTCCTAGGAACTATTTGGCGGCGAGATGACGGCGTCAGACATTTGTTCTTGAAGCCGTCACCTACTAAACTCTATATATAGTTTTCTATTTTTCATTCATTATAGAGGAACTTGTGTGGAGAAACTAGGGCCGAACTTTGTAAACCCTAAGTCATATTTTACAGTACTTTCAAGGGTTTTCACCCCTTGAATCCTTTCATGTGCTATTGAGATAAGTCTTCTCTTTAATTCAATCAATATGTCTATGTGTTGGTTGATTATATCTTTTACTTGTCTTGATTTCAACATGCTAGGCTAGATCTATCTTGTGTTTGCTTGGATCTAATGAAACCTAGATGTTAATTATGTGTTGATTACTTGTTTATGGTTGTATTGGATGAATGATTTCAATGTTAGGCTTAAGAAAACTGGCAGATCTCCATTGTGTAACATGCTTGAACGTCTTAGGAAACATGAACCGATGTGTACTAGGTTTTATTGGTTGTATTTAATGCATGAGTAAATTCTAATGATCCCATGTTAGGAGCTTCTTAGCCGGCTCAACATAGGAGTGAAGTAGGCACTCATAGGATTGGGGAAGTAAGTACGCCACCCCATGAATGGTATTAAGGAATACAATCCGTCATCCACGCAACTATAACAAGTAATTAATGTATAAAAGATATCTAGGGAGTAGTGAAATCTAAGTAAACACAATTCTCCCACATATTGCTTACAACTTTAGTTTAATATAGTTTATTTTCATTTTAGTATTTTATTTTGATTGCATATTTAGTATTGGGTTAGTTGACTAGCAACTAATTCCGCCAAACTCCTTCAAACCCGAGATTTTTACTTGTTTTCTAAAAAAATATAAAAATACAAAAAGAATCATCCCTCATCTCTAGACCTAGTCTTTAGGTTTTCTAATCCTAGCGAAACTATTCCTAGCTGAACGATCAATCCCCCGATACTTGTCATTATACTATACTACATCGATCAGGTACACTGCCTGGTGGGGGTTGTAAGCTTCTCGAGATCCCTCGAGAGGTAAAGCCTGGTGCAATCCCTACGCTACCAAGTTTTTAGCGCCGCAGCCCGGGGAATAGTTATTGTCTAGGTTAGAATCTCTTTTTATTAGGTCTACTTGCTAGATTCCTTTCTAGTAAGATTTTATTTTTATTTTTAGGTTCTCTTTAGTCTATCTTATTTCTTTGTTTCCTTTGTTCGTAAACTGTCTCGATGGATAACAATAACATTGATCGTTTGATTCTTGTTATTTGTGTTTTTCGTCGTAGGATTTTCCAAATGCCCGCCCCAATCCCTTTAGTGGAAAATGAGAACCCACCTAACCTCTCGCCTAACCACCACTTTGACAATAATTTTAAGTTAGAGGAGTCTGACCATGATGATGACCATAGGGCTAGTCCTTTTTACTATTCAGACTCCGATGAGGATCTTGATGATGGTGATGTGATTAATGAGGATAGGATGGAAGATGAAGTAAACCCTCTTAGGTATGTCGACCCTAAAACAAGGATTGAGAGTGATAGTTCATTCAATATGTAATTTCCTTGTAAGATTGGATTTAGGAGCTTTAACGCCTACCTTAACTCATCTCTCCCAATGAACATAATCTCGCGTAATGAATATAATAAAATCATGGTAGATGAGTTAGAATATAAAGGAGATAATATCATTGCATGTGTTTGTAGGAAGCTCTGCTTATCTTGCTGAGTTCATGGTTATGGAGAATCTAGGACAATTTATTGACAGTAAGTTAACCCAAGTTGTGTTTGGAAAACCTTTCAAAAGGTTGACCAACCTTGATGAAAAACTTATGGAAGGGTTAATTACATTCTCGGATGGGGATGAAGATTTTGTCTACCAAATGCCCCGTGCACACCTTAGGTTCAAGGATTTTTCCATGGAGAAGTGTAGTAGGTATCCGCCCATAGAACTGCTAAGTGAGAATGATAAGAGAAAAGGGATTAAATATACTCATGAAAAGAATAAAAGATACTATCGCGGATGCTTAGAGTTAGGAGATGATTATAAGAAAGATGAGGCGACCATTAGATGGCTCACGCTTGGTTATGTGAGCATAGCGACACACGGTAACCCATGACCTTGAGTCTAGCTACAAGACTCGTAAATAAAGAAAAGCGCTTCTTGGGAGGCAACCAATGTTTTGTGTGATTTTTATTTTTGTTTGTTTGTTATTTGCTTCTGTATGCATGCTTTATTTTTATTGTTGGTAGATCATGTTTCAAAACTAAATAGTGGAAATACTTTATTTTGATGTTTGGCCTAGTCTTAACTTCATCCAAATGTATTTTTGCAAAAGATAAGTGTAAGGGGAAACCCCAAATATGTTTTTAAGAAACAAAACCGATCATGATTCTTCACAATATTAAGTGGACATGTATATTCGTATTTGTTAGAGTCAAATGCTTGTATGGAGTCATAATGAAGTTTTGCAGGATTTTCCAGGAAGTAGGACGAAGTTTTTCCAGAAATTTTCTGGAAACTTAACATAAGAATTTCTGCAGGTCACTTCTGACGGCGTCACGAGTTTACTCTTGACGGCGTCACGTGTAAAAATCTGGAAATTTTACCAGTTTTTTCTAACGGAGTCTAAAAGTTTTTGTTGAATTATTAGTTTTATAATCTCCAGGAAATCTGCAAACATCATTCCACAAGCATTATATCTTATTTTGTTTTCTAGATTTATTAGTATATATAGATTGCTGCCGATTTTATGCGAGGTTGCCTTGTCTATTTTCTCAGGATTTACAGGTTATGTATGACAAGAAGATGATTTATTTTTCTGAAAGGGAAGCATTGATTGTTCATTTTCTTGGAGGAAGATTTAACCTGGCCACCTTATTATCCATACCGAGCGAATCATGGGAGTATTTGATTTCATTTGTTTTACTTATTTCACTTTTACATTTTTTACTTGAACATTGGGGACAATATTCATCCTAAGTGTAAGGAGAGGGTAAAATGATGATACCTTACAGATACACTTTCGCTTGAGTTTGTTTGTTTGATGGTAGATGTATAATAAAACTATGAGAAATACTTGTTAGTGCAATTTTAGCGCCAAATTTAAAATTTTTTACAACATTTAGGAGTGAAACTTTAGCCATAGCAAGCGTCTTATGGATAGGAGATTGTATGACTAGCACAAAACCGTATCATTCAGAAAAATTTCCCACCCAAATATGTGAGGTTCGCCTTTAGATTTGATAGGAAAAGCATTTACTATTAGTGCTTATGAGTGTACCGGTAGCATTTAGATTCTAGAACTTGCGTTAGTGATGCATTCCGAGACCGCTAGTGAGACTACATTCGTGTAGTAGGATTTACTACATGATAAGAGGCATTAGGATCACCCTTGTGTTAAACCCGTATCATAATTACTTGACCGTTTAAGTCATATTACTTGGCTAGTTAAGTCAACTAATTTTTCCCACACCTTAGCGTTGTACTCATTTTTAGTACACGAAACCCCTAGTATACCCCTTCGAGCCTATCTTTTCATTTCTAACTTTAAGCATTTCACTTAAAGGAAGAATTTGTTACACCCCACTTAAATGTACACCCAAATCACCTTAGCCTTTCGTGTATGCACTCATCTTTAGTGCATTATTGTTATTTGTTAAACCCTAAGTTAATTATCTAATTGATTACATGGTTGCTAAGTCGAGTCATATCCTTGTACATATTGTTTTGGGACGATTGGGTAAAGTACTTATTTTATGTAGTAATGGGGAAGAACATCATTTATTACCCCTATATGTGCGTTAATCTTAAAAGTACTCAAAGTGTTTTGATTTTCTTAATTCGAGTCATTAGATTAGTTTATTGTAAAATATGTAAAAATTCAAGTGTATGAGGAATTTTTATTCCCTATGATGTATTATTTTGGATGGTAGGGTAAGAGTGTATGCAAAAAAAAAAAAAAAAAAAAAAAAAAAAAAAAAAAAAAAAAAAAAATCGGAAAAATCAAGAAAAAGAAAAAAAAAATGGAAAAAGAAAAGAGAAAAACATACGGACTACCATCCCGTTTCATTCTATGTTCATTTTATGTTTTTGTTATTTTTGATTTATTAGCTTAGGTCGAGTCTAGTCTTGGCTTAGCAACGTCATATTGTACATGTAATTAACCAAGATTGTTAACTCGCCACCAGTAAAGACTGCCTATATCTAACAAAACCGTGTATTCCAGATCCCTACACCTAACGTTACAACCCTTTTAAAAGACCTCTTTGATAGTTTATCCTAAGTGC
Organism: Artemisia argyi; assembly: GCA_030686995.1. Taxonomy (NCBI): domain Eukaryota; kingdom Viridiplantae; phylum Streptophyta; class Magnoliopsida; order Asterales; family Asteraceae; genus Artemisia; species Artemisia argyi. The sequence continues at coordinate 39,193,148 of CM060689.1, forward strand.
TTACGCAATGTGGTGGAGGTTTAATCCTTTCCCAAGCCTATGGTAATCTATTTTGCTATGACAGGTAGTGAGAGATATTTTCCGTTTCCATATTGTGATATTACTTTATTACACCCGATAGATGTGAGTATCTAAACACTATTTGTGAGGTGCTAAACACAGGTAGTGGGTCCCAAAACACAAAACCCCTAAAATAATGCAAAAAAAAAAATAATAATAATAATAAAATAAAAAAATAAAAAAATCAAACCTCATATGAAATTCCAAGTTTTTCTTAATCTTATTCTTCTCCAGCGAAGTTTGATCTATGTGTGTGGTTTTGATCGGTCATAAGGTTGGTGTTTCTTGTTTTTGACATACGATTCTGGAAAAATAGGGAAGAATAATATAGGTCATAAGGCGATGGTATTCTTTTTTTTAGACCGGTCCTCCTCCGATGCCCATGAGCTGTTGATATTGGGCCACACTGTAGGCAAACTGTAGATGTAGACATCGACACAGCGTCGTTTAAAACCATGTATTATATATACAAGATTGGCGATGGTCGCCACATTACAGTCGTGCCTGTTTTTTGGATAAGATTATACCTTACTAATTAAAAAAGGTTAAAAAAACACATACCATTCCCAAACGGCATCAAACTTGAAGATCCTGAAAGTCGCCATATCTGGCCGTAGCATCTCATGTACCCTCTGAATTTATCAGCTTCTTCACTGTCTTTGAGCACAACCTGTTTAGAATGAGATCAGAACCTGTAATTCACTTAAATCACTCGTCCTCTTGTAGTCTTGCGGAATCAGTTTTCAGCCAATCTTCAAGGCAAAAGAGTGCGACACTGATGAGACGAAAAATGAACCACTTATAGGGGGTCATTTAAGCCCGGAATTGAATTTATTTGATCAAATATTGCCCTAAATCGTTCCTTTTGAGATTTTAGGTACTTTGGGAGTGAATTCTGGAAAAGGAAGCAATTCGGACGTTTTTGGAGCATAAAAGTGAAGAAAACAGAAAAGACTTAATTTTCCATTCTGAGAACAGTACCTCATGGCGTCAAAAGGAAAACCATGACGGATTCAAGAGTAAAAGTGGTGACGACCCAGCGCAAACCTGACGGCGTCACAACAAGGGCGTCAAGAGATAAGTCTTCTCTTTAATTCAATCAATATGTCTATGTGTTGGTTGATTATATCTTTTACTTGTCTTGATTTCAACATGCTAGGCTAGATCTATCTTGTGTTTGCTTGGATCTAATGAAACCTAGATGTTAATTATGTGTTGATTACTTGTTTATAGTTGTATTGGATGAATGATTTCAATGTTAGGCTTAAGAAAACTGGCAGATCTCCATTGTGTAACATGCTTGAACGTCTTAGGAAACATGAACAGATGTGTACTAGGTTTTATTAGTTGTATTTAATGCATGAGTAAATTCTAATGATCCCATGTTAGGAGCTTCTTAGCCGGCTCAACATAGGAGTGAAGTAGGCACTCATAGGATTGGGGAAGTAAGTACGCCACCCCATGAATGGTATTAAGAAATACAATCCGTCATCCACGCAACTATAACAAGTAATTAACGTGTAAAAGATATCTAGGGAGTAGTGAAATCTAAGTAACACAATTCTCCTACATATTGCTCACAACTTTAGTTTAATATAGTTTATTTTCATTTTAGTATTTTATTTTGATTGCATCTTTAGTATTGGGTTAGTTGACTAGCAACTAATTCCGCCAAACTCCTTCAAAACCGAGATTTTTACTTGCTTTCTAAAAAAATATAAAAATACAAAAAGAATCATCCCTCATCTCTAGACCTAGTCTTTAGGTTTTCTAATCCTAGCGACACTATTCCTAGCTGAACGATCAATCCCCCGGTACTTGTCATTATACTATACTACATCGATCAGGTACACTGCCTGGTGGGGGTTGTAAGTTTCTCGAGATCCCTCGAGAGGTAAAGCCTGGTGCAATCCCTACGCTACCAGACACAATGACACGACACGTGAGGTACTTCTGCATGGGGAAAAGAAGAAAAAAAAAATAACAGATGAGTTCTCACAAATGCAATTGCAAGGCATAAATGACTTGTACTCTTTCGGTGGTGCTGGAAATTAGTTAAACAAAAGCATCAGAAACTGTTGCACATCACATGCATCTGATAAGACATCTGGAATAGATAAGATCGGAAATATGTATGAGGTTAATCTGTGCGTGGTTGATGAGTGCTTAAACACTCATCATTTTTGGTCAAATCTGAACTGCAAAACATCCAAAAAGACTCAAATGAGCATCAAAATATATTCCAAAATTATGTTTTATATGTTTTAGATGCAAAATAAGTAAAAACAGATGAAAAACGTACAAAGTTTGCATAATTGGCAGTTTCAGTCCCCCAACTTTCAAAATTTGGCAGAAATAGTCCCTGAGCACTTATTTTAAAAAGAAAAGTCACCAAAAGTCATTTTGAAATCATAAGTTGTCATATCTAGTCCTTTGGTGAAAAATTTCAAAAGTTTTGAGAATTTTACAAGTTTGGTCCCTGTACTTTGAAACTTGGCAGATTTGGTCCCTGGTGGGATGTTTTTGAAAGAAAAATCATTTTTGATCCTTGGGAAATCACAAGAATTCAATATTAGTCCTTGGATGAAAAGTTTGAAGAAATTACAATTTTGGTCCTCCAAGTTTGTAAAATGGCAGTTTTAGTCCCTGGAAGTTCATAAATAGAAATTTGCAATTCTTATCTTTGGAATATTCATATATGGCAGAAAAAGTCCCTTGAATCAAGTTTGGGAAAGTGCCAAAACATCCCCTCCATTTTTAGAATTATTACATGAATGGTTGATGAGTGCTTATTCACTCATCCTTTTTAGGCCTTATTTCAGACCAAAAATACCAAATACTAACCAAAAATGCCAAGAGAATGCATGATTTTGTATTTGTGTATGTGCAGGTACGGATATGAGAAAAATGGACAAAAACAAAGCAAAACCGACAAAAAACGAGCACGAGATTGGAAAAGGTAAAAAGCCGGAGCCGGGGAAGTCAAATGGTCAAAGTCCAAGCTTAAAAAGTCAAATTTAACCTTCAGGAAATCTCAAAGTTGCATAATTGGTCCCTGTTCAAAGTTTGAAGAGATTGACGAATTTAGTCCCTCAAGTTTCTGATAATTACAAAATTGGTCCTCGATGAAGAAAAGACAATTTGGTCCTTCATAAATCAAAGGATGACAATTCAAGCCCTTGGGAAGTACTTTGGATAAATTACAGAAATGGTCCCTGATTTTTAGATTGGTACACTTTTGGTCCTTGAATAATTTACTAATCCTAAACTTAACTACACCACCGGATCCACTTCCTTTTTATTATACCTTAACCCATCAAACCATTCAAAGCCCAAAACACTAAACTAGCCCAACACCCCCTACTTGTTTTACCCAGCCCACCATCATACTCTTAGCCTCGGTCAATACCCACCCACTCGGTCAACACTAACAATAATAAAAAGCTCTCAAAAATAAATCACACCCCGCCCCCAATTTTTACCCCCAATTCACCATTCCTAGAATTACACTATTCCATGAACCCTAACTTACCCTCCCACCAAAATTACCCCAATACAAATAATTACCCACTCATTTGGAGATTCTAGAAGGTCAGGGAATGTCAGAGTGGTCAGAGGAGGACGCGTGGACCAATGAGGAGATATCACGAGGATTAGTCACATCATAACAATCAATCAGACGGTCCAAATTGATGGGAAGTATCTAGAAGCAATCACACGGCTGATAAGAGCTCAGAGAAAGCACAAATGACGCGGATAGCCAGCCTGGACTCAACCCTCATCTCACCTCAGCTCACGTATAAATACCCCCATTCTAGCTCACTTGTAATTGTCCACTTTTTCATGTATTTAGAAAGGTTTAGACCACTATTAATTCTTGTCATTTAAATTTCAAGTCAGTTTTATTGTAATTTCCTTTAGAGCTTTGTACTAAGATTTTAATTTTAATATAATTCTATTTTCAGATAAATTTCATTGCAATTTACTTTTCAATTTTAGTTATTCCAATTCTGCTTTTTAGTTTTAGATTAAAATAGTTGGAGTTTGTTTTAAATTCTTTTAAATTCTGTTTGAATTCCGATTGGTAAATTTGTGGTCAATTGCTTATTGCATAAGCTTAGCTTATTTGAGGAATTTAGAGACAGTCAAAAAGGTGCGTTTGGCCTGTCTAAGAGACAGGCTGTGAGGGAGACCCTCTCTGTTAAGCTGAGAGGGGTTTGTAAGTTTTCGCTTTAAAATTTTCATAGTTTAATTTTGCATATCATTTAATTAGTATCGTATTATTTGCTTGTTTCTGTTTTTAGTTGCTTAGTATCTTAGTCTTATTTGTCATTTTAATTGTTGTGCATTCTGTTTCATGTTCTGTTTCATCATATCAGATTTGGGTTCTGTTTTCATCATCTGTCATCTATTGTTTCTGTGGTTCATTTTAATGATGGTGTTTAGCTTGTTTTGCGTTGTAGACTAGTATTGCATATCTCCACTGCCTAGTATAGCCATCATCTGCATATTAATGTTCTTAGTATTCTATGTTTAACTTTAGTGTTCTACTAGCCTTAGATATTACTGAGAATATAGTGTAAGTATTGGTTTGGCGTTTAAGAGATTGAATCTGCAAATTAGTATAAAGTGCTTGAATCAGTGGTGCTTGGAATAGGTTGGATTTGTCTCATTAAGGGTGTTTGGTTTATGGTAGATTTCCCATTTTGTTATTGGTTAATTAGTGATAAATTGTTGAATCAGTTAGGTTCTGTGGTCAGACATTCATTAAGGGTGTTTGGTTTAATATTGTTCATTGGTGTTCTTGTTGCTTACTTGTTGGTTTAATATTTAGCTTCAATTCAGTAGGTCACTAAGTTAAAGTCAAAAGTAGTTTGCATTCCCATTTCTGTTTTACCTTAATTGTTTCTGCTACTGCATCCTTTTGAAACTGAATTAGATCTAGGTTCAAGTAAGTTTTCTAGTTCACAAATTAGTTTAATTCAACACTTAGGTTCAGATTTAATCAAGTGAATTCCACTTTAGTCAAACCTTAGGTGCGTTAGAAATAGTCAAACATACAGCCTTTGCTGGTTAATGAGCTGCTGATCTAGGGGGTTTTAAGGTACTCATTTGGATTTAAAATTTAGGACTTCTGAGGTTTATTAGTAGCTTGCTAGGTGGACTTTTAGAGTATACTTTTGGAATTGTCTAATTTGCTTATTAAGTGGTCTAAAATTAAGCGGCAAGTAGGTTGTTTGAGCTTAAGGTCTGTTTTCATTTGAGGTCTGCTAGTGAGATATTTAGCTTGTAATTTGAGTTTTATTGTTCAAATAAGTTCCATTGTGCTTCTAGTTGTTCAGTTCATTGAGAGTTTGCATTTTGCTTATCTGTTTGGTCTAATGCTTATTCCTTTGTGTGCTTATTGCAAACTGTTTGCTGCTTATCTGTGTTTCTGGATGTACTTTGGTTTTAAATACTGTTCCATCAAGCTCATTTTTGTCTCAAAATACATTGGTCAAAGTCTCAGTTCATTTGGTCAAGGAGTGCTTATAAATAAGCACTCCAAATAAGCAGTTTAGAGCTTTTTAGCATTTTTCTAGCTTATTTTTATTTCAAAATTTTTTCTCAAGTTTATTTTATTATTTTAGATTTTCTGTAATTTTTTCAAATTTTTCTGATTAGATTTACTATTTTTTCTATTTTATTTTCATTTTTAATCATTTTTAAATACTTTTTAATTTCCAAAAATTCCATAAAAAGCCAAAAAAAATTAGTTTTTAGTTTTAAAATTTCTTTTTAGTTATTTTATAATTTTCAAAATTTAATTTTTATTTTTCTCACTTTATTTTCATTTTCTTTTAATTTTTAATTAGTTAAAATAGTTTTTAATTCATAAAAAATAAATAAAAAGTCAAAAAAATATTTTTCTCAAAATTTTCTTTTATCATTTTTGATTTTTAGAAATTATTTTCAAGTCCGTAGGAGTCGCGTAGCTTAAAAGTCGCGTTTTATTTTGCGCGTTGACGTTTATTTCACGTTTTAATTTACGGTTTTCGATCCTACGTTACGTTTTTGGTTTGTTTACTTGATTTACGTGCTTAGTTGATTATTTGTGCTTCATTTACTATTTCATTAGTGTAATCTCACTCAAATTACTTTTTACCGTTTTCACGACACGTTTCACGATTCGGGAATTCGAAATTCCATTCACACCTTCGCTGGGACACGACCCGGGGAAATACTTTCCTAAGCATTTCTTCGGTTTTAAAAACTATACTACAAAACGAATCAATCAATTTTTGGCGCCGCTGCCGGGGAAGGTTGAAGTGAATTTTTCGTTTTCGTTTTTCGAAATTGTGTTTTGAAACCTTCCTTGTATATATTTTTTTCTATAAAAACCAAAAAAAAAAAAAAAAAAAAAAAAAAAAAAAATTGAAAAAATCAAAAACACTTTTCCTAAAGTGTTTTCAAAAATACCAAAAATAAAATAAAAGTTACAGCCTCGTTCCGATCGAAAGAAAGGGCGTTGTAAACCAAAAAAGCCTTACAATATAACAACGCGTGAAATTAGTTGCTAGTCGGATTACTTTAATTCTACGACCGAATAAGCGGAAAATACGGAAGCTTTGACATTAAATTGCAAGCTGAAGAGAGATCCATTCTTCTCTCCCGTTCCGTCGCGAGTAGATTTGAAGGAAACGGTTTACGATTAACGTAACGTTTGAAAAACAAAAGAGAATAAAAGTTTTAAGTTTTTGAATTTTGTTTTCCAAAAATAAAAATACAAAAAGATTTTCCTTTCCCATTTTGATTTTCCTTTTATTTGATTTTATGATAATTAAAAACCAAAAATAATCTTCTTATCCTCTTATCATTTGATTCTTCTTCTTTAACCCTCTAAACCGATAATTCTTATGGATCCGACTTGTTTTAATTGTGGAAATTCCTCCGGAGAAGGAGTACTTTGTGAACGGTGTTTTTGCAAAGAATGTGGGTTTACTCGTGGATTTTGTATGTGTTATGCTTTGAAATCTGAACCCACATTCACATCTGATTATGATCCAAACTTTTCAAATTATTATCAAAACGATTTCAACTCATATGAGCAAGTTCCGTACTTCAACGATGAATCGTTTCAAAATGCACCGATTTCACAACAATACGGTTGTGAGTATTGTGGAGGTCCACACTTTAGCACAAATTGTCAAACAAGGAAACCGTTTCCTAATGACAATAATTATCACGACCAACCTCCACAATATAACACAATTCTCACAGTTCAGAATGAGATCCTTAAAATGATAACTGCTCAAAATGATTTTAATGAGCAATGCCTAACTGCAATAAAACTTTTCAAAGAGGAAATTCGTAGAAGAGAACAAGTTAACACCGTTAAGAGTGATGAAAATGAGCTTTATAAAGAAGAAAATTCTACGATTAATCCCACTCCGTCTTGTGAACCTTTAAATGATGAAGATTGTTCTATGACATCTCTCGACGACGATTTCTTTAAACGAAAGGTTTTTAAAATAAAAATGGAACAACTTTACGTCTCATCGAAAATTGCAAAAATTCGTGTTGATTATGATGAACCATCGGTTCCTACTCCCTCTCCGGTGAGGGAAATGGAACGTGAAACCGAGGTGACAAAGGACTCGGTACTTTCCACCGACAATGAAAGTGCTAAATACGTCCAACCTACGGTGGTCCAAAAATCAATTGTTCCTAATCCGTCAAGATTTGATCCTAACCTTTCTCGATTTACGGTTAAGAGTTTGTCAAGCAAACGTGCTGAGCTTAAAACGGTGTTTAAAAGAAACGACTTACCTAATCTTCACGAACAAGAACCGGAGACCATAACGGAAGTGGTGGAAATTCCTAGCTCTGAGAGCACACCACTTGTCCCACCTCCAGATTCTTCAAGATGTTTTCCGAGACTTGAATCAATTATTCCCGACTCTTCTCATCCTTCTCTCACACCGGGTGAGGGAAGTGATCCCGTTTTGGAAAAAGACAATACTTTTCTTGATAACGATGATTCTATTTCGACTGAGATTGTTACGCCGTCAGATCCTTTGGAGCCCGAGCTCCAGGATTCTTTACCCGATTTTGAGAAATACGTTTTTGATACGGCTGAAGAAATTAAGTCATCTTCAATTGATAATACGAATAATTGTGTTGAGACGTTCTCCGATTCTGACAATGACGATGCTATATCTTGTGGAGAAATCGAATATGTTGATGAAATACCTTCTGAGCTCGTCAGCTTAGAAGAAGAGAATGATGAAGAAGTTGATGCGGAAATCCAAGATGAAGTACTTCGTGAAACATTATTGAATGTCAATCTTCTCATTTCTAAGATCGAAGCGTTGAAAGATCCTCCGACATCTTTTTCTCCTATCCCCGATATGGATAGTGATTTCTTACCCGAGCTTGAAATTTTTCGATTTGAAGAGACGAGTAGTGGCAATCCCACTATTCATGCTTTCTCTCTTCCGGATTATGAGTGTTTTAATTTTGAAATTGATTTTGAGCTTATTTCTGATAATCCGTCACGTGACCCTTTTTTTGAGGATGTTGATCAATTTCTTGCTGCGGATAACTCGATACCACCGGGTATTGAGAATGACGAGAATGACGTTCAAAGAAATATTCTTTCCGATTTACCTTCTTCTCGTCCGCCCGCAAAACCACCCGATGTAGTTTTTGAATCAGATACGAATGAAGTTATTTTTGGAGTGGTGGACGAGATTTCTAAACAAGAGATTTATGTGCTTAATATTTTACCCACCCAACCCACCCATGATTCAGATATCGACTTTGCTTTTGTTATCTGGGTGTTTTATCCTTTCTTTACTTATCCCCTCATTTCTTCTCTTTTCCACTCCACCGGGAGTGAGGATACCGTATTTGACCCCGGCATCTCCGTTTGTGTCGGGTGTCCGTTGCAGTATTGATTTTCCATCTGCTCTCCCCAAGGACGAATTAATTCGGGGATCGAGTCAAGCTCATGTGACTCGGATAACAAAAACAAGCGCTTCGTGGGAGGCACCCCATGCTTATCCATTTCATCTTCTTTATTTTCTATTTTCTTTAATAACGTGACGTGAGGGGGGCGACCCTTTCCATACTCGTGTTTTCGTTGTTGTTTATGAATGTTCAGGAATTTCCCCGAAGTTTGAGGACTCTCGTGCTCGTGGTTTGTCGTTCTCTCCACTCGAGTCTCATCCTTCGCTGCTCTTTCGGAAATTCGCCATATCCAAAATCTTATCGACTAACGTTTATCTCTTGGCATACTTAATAAACGGCCTTAGATTTTACGTAGGATTACCCGTACCCTTAAAACATTGAGGACAATGTTTCACTTTAGTCTGGGGGGGTGAATCTTCGATTCGATTTGACCTGTACCATCGTCTGAGCTGTTAACTTGCGCAACTCCGTTTTCCACCAAAAATTTTAATTTTGTCACCACTTTATTATGAAAAAAAAAAAAAAAAAAAAAATGAAAAATGGAAAAAAATATGTATGATATGAATAATAAGATTTGACACCTTGTTTTGACTTTCCTACCGGCGAGAGTAGAAATAAATATTCCGACTTGACCGGGCGTGTTGAGCCCTAGCTTGTTTCCCTTAACCAATATAATCAAAAGATTATGGCTAAGCATCCGCGGATCTCATTATTTGAGATTTTAAATTTGCGGAGATCGAGGAATGATAGAGTTTATTTAGAAGTTTCGTGCTATACACGGATCGCATTACTGGGATTTAAAAAACCTACGAGAGGTACTTGTGGCCTCCTTGTTCCCACCAGCTTGCACACCAATATATAAATATAGATGTCTAGGATTAATTAAGGGTATACGGTTTGGGCAATACTTAGTTTTTTCTCGTTCCCAACAAAATCTCTGCATACGGGGGTTTGGTACACATTGAGGTACTGCCAGTGTTACGGTGAAATAGACTATTGCATCTTGCCGGTTCGCAGCCGATGTTGTGATCTTAGTAAAGGCCGTAGGACTCGGGGTTTGGCATATGATTATGAATATCGATAATAATAATCCAAAGCCAAATAAAAGGCAGAGGAATCCAAAGCTATAAAAAAAGCAGCGGATAGAAATCCAAAGTCATAATAAAACTCTTACATCTTAGCGGCTCATAAACCGTTGACTGTAAAAGAATAAAGGACTAAGGACAAAAGTATTATTAAAGTGCTTATGATTATGCAAAAATGCCAAACTTCGACTCCGGGGGTTTCCCTAATAAAAAGCTTCCGTTTCGGGTATCAAACATGGTATGTCTCGGTCGTAAATAAAAAGGGAGCCTCCACAAATCGTGTTAAATCAGAGACCTTCATGTGGACCCGATTTCTGTATGCAGGGGTTTTCGAGGGAAAGTTTGGAAACTACTTAGCGTTCAAATTTTGTGCTCTTATCGGACTAACAAATATCGAAACGAGAAAATATGAAGCAATTCATTTCTCACAAATTAAAATCTTTAGATACAACTAAGGACCTGGGGACAAGAGGTAATACACAAGTAACTTTTGTGGGCAGTGTTAGCATCTAACTTCTGGTAAGCAATGATTTCGATTTTACGCTTAGTTTGGGAGCTTGTGAAAAATCAAGGATGACGATTTTTATCCGTATGGTCTCTTCTCTGTGAGAAGTGTTTCTACTCGTAGACCCTGAAAATTATCGACAGAAAAGAATTGATAATGAAAGTCAAAGCAAACCGTCACCTATATAAAAATAAAAAGTACAAAAATAGTAGTTGTAGTATTACTCATGAAAATCGGAAAACGGAGCGTTTTTGAGAATAAATGATTTTACTATCTCTCTTGAACATCATTGCTACTTTACAACGTCAGTAAAGAGAGGTTTTGAAAATTATTTATCTTTTAAGCGTGAGGTGATGACATTGCGTGAGGGCACGGCAATACCTTAGTCTGGGGGATTTTGATGAGTGCTTATTCACTCATCCTTTTTAGGCCTTATTTCAGACCAAAAATACCAAATACTAACCAAAAATGCCAAGAGAATGCATGATTTTGTATTTGTGTATGTGCAGGTACGGATATGAGAAAAATGGACAAAAACAAAGCAAAACCGACAAAAAACGAGCACGAGATTGGAAAAGGTAAAAAGCCGGAGCCGGGGAAGTCAAATGGTCAAAGTCCAAGCTTAAAAAGTCAAATTTAACCTTCAGGAAATCTCAAAGTTGCATAATTGGTCCCTGTTCAAAGTTTGAAGAGATTGACGAATTTAGTCCCTCAAGTTTCTGATAATTACAAAATTGGTCCTCGATGAAGAAAAGACAATTTGGTCCTTCATAAATCAAAGGATGACAATTCAAGCCCTTGGGAAGTACTTTGGATAAATTACAGAAATGGTCCCTGATTTTTAGATTGGTACACTTTTGGTCCTTGAATAATTTACTAATCCTAAACTTAACTACACCACCGGATCCACTTCCTTTTTATTATACCTTAACCCATCAAACCATTCAAAGCCCAAAACACTAAACTAGCCCAACACCCCCTACTTGTTTTACCCAGCCCACCATCATACTCTTAGCCTCGGTCAATACCCACCCACTCGGTCAACACTAACAATAATAAAAAGCTCTCAAAAATAAATCACACCCCGCCCCCAATTTTTACCCCCAATTCACCATTCCCAGAATTACACTATTCCATGAACCCTAACTTACCCTCCCACCAAAATTACCCCAATACAAATAATTACCCACTCATTTGGAGATTCTAGAAGGTCAGGGAATGTCAGAGTGGTCAGAGGAGGACGCGTGGACCAATGAGGAGATATCACGAGGATTAGTCACATCATAACAATCAATCAGACGGTCCAAATTGATGGGAAGTATCTAGAAGCAATCACACGGCTGATAAGAGCTCAGAGAAAGCACAAATGACGCGGATAGCCAGCCTGGACTCAACCCTCATCTCACCTCAGCTCACGTATAAATACCCCCATTCTAGCTCACTTGTAATTGTCCACTTTTTCATGTATTTAGAAAGGTTTAGACCACTATTAATTCTTGTCATTTAAATTTCAAGTCAGTTTTATTGTAATTTCCTTTAGAGCTTTGTACTAAGATTTTAATTTTAATATAATTCTATTTTCAGATAAATTTCATTGCAATTTACTTTTCAATTTTAGTTATTCCAATTCTGCTTTTTAGTTTTAGATTAAAATAGTTGGAGTTTGTTTTAAATTCTTTTAAATTCTGTTTGAATTCCGATTGGTAAATTTGTGGTCAATTGCTTATTGCATAAGCTTAGCTTATTTGAGGAATTTAGAGACAGTCAAAAAGGTGCGTTTGGCCTGTCTAAGAGACAGGCTGTGAGGGAGACCCTCTCTGTTAAGCTGAGAGGGGTTTGTAAGTTTTCGCTTTAAAATTTTCATAGTTTAATTTTGCATATCATTTAATTAGTATCGTATTATTTGCTTGTTTCTGTTTTTAGTTGCTTAGTATCTTAGTCTTATTTGTCATTTTAATTGTTGTGCATTCTGTTTCATGTTCTGTTTCATCATATCAGATTTGGGTTCTGTTTTCATCATCTGTCATCTATTGTTTCTGTGGTTCATTTTAATGATGGTGTTTAGCTTGTTTTGCGTTGTAGACTAGTATTGCATATCTCCACTGCCTAGTATAGCCATCATCTGCATATTAATGTTCTTAGTATTCTATGTTTAACTTTAATGTTCTACTAGCCTTAGATATTACTGAGAATATAGTGTAAGTATTGGTTTGGCGTTTAAGAGATTGAATCTGCAAATTAGTATAAAGTGCTTGAATCAGTGGTGCTTGGAATAGGTTGGATTTGTCTCATTAAGGGTGTTTGGTTTATGGTAGATTTCCCATTTTGTTATTGGTTAATTAGTGATAAATTGTTGAATCAGTTAGGTTCTGTGGTCAGACATTCATTAAGGGTGTTTGGTTTAATATTGTTCATTGGTGTTCTTGTTGCTCACTTGTTGGTTTAATATTTAGCTTCAATTCAGTAGGTCACTAAGTTAAAGTCAAAAGTAGTTTGCATTCCCATTTCTGTTTTACCTTAATTGTTTCTGCTACTGCATCCTTTTGAAACTGAATTAGATCTAGGTTCAAGTAAGTTTTCTAGTTCACAAATTAGTTTAATTCAACACTTAGGTTCAGATTTAATCAAGTGAATTCCACTTTAGTCAAACCTTAGGTGCGTTAGAAATAGTCAAACATACAGCCTTTGCTGGTTAATGAGCTGCTGATCTAGGGGGTTTTAAGGTACTCATTTGGATTTAAAATTTAGGACTTCTGAGGTTTATTAGTAGCTTGCTAGGTGGACTTTTAGAGTATACTTTTGGAATTGTCTAATTTGCTTATTAAGTGGTCTAAAATTAAGCGGCAAGTAGGTTGTTTGAGCTTAAGGTCTGTTTTCATTTGAGGTCTGCTAGTGAGATATTTAGCTTGTAATTTGAGTTTTATTGTTCAAATAAGTTCCATTGTGCTTCTAGTTGTTCAGTTCATTGAGAGTTTGCATTTTGCTTATCTGTTTGGTCTAATGCTTATTCCTTTGTGTGCTTATTGCAAACTGTTTGCTGCTTATCTGTGTTTCTGGATGTACTTTGGTTTTAAATACTGTTCCATCAAGCTCATTTTTGTCTCAAAATACATTGGTCAAAGTCTCAGTTCATTTGGTCAAGGAGTGCTTATAAATAAGCACTCCAAATAAGCAGTTTAGAGCTTTTTATCATTTTTCTAGCTTATTTTTATTTCAAAATTTTTTCTCAAGTTTATTTTATTATTTTAGATTTTCTGTAATTTTTTCAAATTTTTCTGATTAGATTTACTATTTTTTCTATTTTATTTTCATTTTTAATCATTTTTAAATACTTTTTAATTTCCAAAAATTCCATAAAAAGCCAAAAAAAATTAGTTTTTAGTTTTAAAATTTCTTTTTAGTTATTTTATAATTTTCAAAATTTAATTTTTATTTTTCTCACTTTATTTTCATTTTCTTTTAATTTTTAATTAGTTAAAATAGTTTTTAATTCATAAAAAATAAATAAAAAGTCAAAAAAATATTTTTCTCAAAATTTTCTTTTATCATTTTTGATTTTTAGAAATTATTTTCAAGTCCGTAGGAGTCGCGTAGCTTAAAAGTCGCGTTTTATTTTGCGCGTTGACGTTTATTTCACGTTTTAATTTACGGTTTTCGATCCTACGTTACGTTTTTGGTTTGTTTACTTGATTTACGTGCTTAGTTGATTATTTGTGCTTCATTTACTATTTCATTAGTGTAATCTCACTCAAATTACTTTTTACCGTTTTCACGACACGTTTCACGATTCGGGAATTCGAAATTCCATTCACACCTTCGCTGGGACACGACCCGGGGAAATACTTTCCTAAGCATTTCTTCGGTTTTAAAAACTATACTACAAAACGAATCAATCAATGGTCCTTGTGATTTATTAGCCTAACCAAATGGACCCTTTTTAATTAAATAAACCCAAAACCAAACATAATCCACCCTTATACTATCCCTGGCCCATTCCACCTTCCAGGCCCAAAACAAAATAAATAAAAATACCCCGGTCAACACCTTTGACCATCATCTTCCCCACCATCCCCTTTTCCTGCTTACATGTCCCCCCTCCAATCACTCGCTTTTTCCCCAAACACTCAACCTCCACATCTCATGTCCCCTCCAACACTCCCCAACATTAATTACCCTCACCCCTCCATTAATGCCCTCACTAAACCACCCCAACTGCCAAATCCCCTTTTCCCGCCAAAACTATTTTGAAGGGTCAGGATGTGTTTGAGCTATCCAACGGTCCAGAAGAATGGTGGGAAAGAGAAAGAAACTCCCCAGGACTTATATAAGTCAAAGGAAATGAAGAAAGAGTAGTTAGTTAGTGTAGAGTAGGAAAGTAGTTTTAGTTAACGTCGACTTAACTAATTTTCCAAATTTTAGTGTAATTTTCATCTTTTAAAGATTGTACTCAGTTAGTTTAAGTGTAATCTCAACTCTTTTTAATATTAATTTCAATTTTCAAGCTTCAATTCAGATTTAGCATTCTTTAAGTAAAATTGACAACTTTGCTTAAAACTTGTTGAATGTGTAAAATTGTTCCATTAAGCTCCTATAAGCTCAATTTTAAGTTTTCAAAAGCTTTCTAAACTTGTGCACCAATTTTCATTCAGTTTCATGAAAAATCTCAAAAAAATACTCAAAAATTCCAATAAATCTGGGAAAAATCAAAAAGAGGAAATAGAAGAGAAGAAGAAGTTGTTTTACGGTTTAGAACCTCAGGAAGGTGTTAGGACAGGTTTGAGTAAGTTGTTCTTGGTTTGGAACTCACAGGACCAAGTTGTGAGTTTTTAGTTAATTCCACATTTTTTTGCTTTTAGCTTAATCCTGCTAGTATATATTATACTTATTAGTGTTTCATGCTTGTTTAGTGTGTTTGAGATTAGTTTGTGCTTGTTTGCTGAATTCCATTCAATAATTTCATACTTGTTAGATTTTTGTATTTTAGACATAATCTTGCATATTAGCTCATAGCTTATTGTAGTTCTTATTTCTGCATCACTTTAGCTCTTATATATCTCAGATAGTATTAATAACCATTTCGCATTAATAGATCAACTTAATTAGTCTTAAATCTTTGAAAACCTAAAAATCACACTCATAAAGGGGTGTTTGGTTTTGCTGTGATCACTGCCTTCCAGGTTGTTGTTGTTGTTAATTTCCATTGAAGTAACTCATAATAGGTTTAGTTAGCCAGGTTAAGTAATAAAAACAAGGTTTCATTTTGAAAAAAGTCAAAATTCTCTTTTAAATTTCCTCACAGTTTCACTGTGGAGTTTTTAGTTAGCATAATCATACAGGTTCATGTATATTTAGGTATTATAGCTTAAATCAGTTCAATTGTAGCTTATAACAACTTATTTATTAATCTAGGACCCTCCAAATCTCATAAAAGTCAAACCAAGTAGTTTATCAGTTTATGTTAAAAGTCAAAAATTGCATGTACTCAGTTTTTCCAAATATTGGATGATTTTTCCTGAATTTTGAGATTTGATTCAAGGCTTGAGCTTTTCAGAAATGGTAGTCCCTCAGCTAATCTCTTGATTCCACCCTCTAGCTTATTTTTTTTAATTTTTTCTGTGAGCCCCACTCTTGCCCAAACACACCTGCAGGGGAAGCATCTCCCCTGCACAGCTTATCTATCTCAATTGCCCAACTTCCAAGCCTTCCATACTGCTTATTTGTGGGCCCCACTCCTTGTTCTTTGGCTTTTTAGTAAGCTTATCTTGGTGGCTTATTAGATCACTTCTCATTTTGAGCTTCCTGGTTCCGTAGTGGTCCCCACAAGGCTGCCTAAGTTGCCAAAATGGCCTGAGTGGTATGTGGTATTGGTGGATGTGCTAATTGCTTAATTCCAGCTTATTGCTTGTATTTTTTATTTCATTTTGCTTATTTCTAGTTACCATAAGTCTGTTTATAGCTTATTTTGACTTAAGATATCATGGGATAGCTCTTTCAAGTGTTACCAAAGTCCTAATAAGCTAAAACAACCAACTGATAAGCACTTTGGAAACCAAAGTGCTTATTTTTCATTTCCAACAAAAGTGTCTTCATTAATGTTTGTTATTTTCAGTATTTAAATAGTTTAGAAAAAGAAAATCTAGAAAAAACTAATTTAAAAATAAGTGACAGTTTCCATTTAATTTAATTTATCTTTTTAATTTTCCTTTTTAGATTTTTCTTAAGTAATTGGCATTTTTATATTTTTCTTAATTTTCTTTTATATTAAAGTATTTTTAGAATTTTTTCCAGAATTTAATATTGTAATTTAGTAATTATTAGATTTAATATTAGTTTTATTAATTATTAATTAATATTCAAGTATTAAACAGCATAATTAGTTTTTATAAAGTAATACCTAGTTTTTATATTTTTCCTAGCTTTGATATAATATAATATAATTTTAGGAATTTTTCTAGAATTTCTACTGTTAATTTTCTAATTTTTAGAATTTAATTAGTTTAATTGGTAATTAATTAATAATTATGATAATAATTAGTAAAATAGTTTAAAAACATATAAAACAAATTTTTTATAATTTTTTAGGAATCCTGTGATGGTTTATTAGATTTATAAAAAATTTCTTAATTTTCTAAGTCTTTTTAGTATTTTTAATAATTTTAGTTAGGTTAATTAGGTAATTAATATTAAATTAGTAATTAATTAATATAAAATCCACAAAAAGACATATTTTTAATTTTAAAATTTGTTTTTAGTTATTTTATAATTTTAGAAATTTAATTTTCATTTTTCTAGTATTAAAATAATATTATATTCTATTTAAGTTATTTAAATATTAATAATTAGTATTAAATAGTATTTAATTCATAATAAATAATTAAATAATGTAAAAATTAATTTTCTTTTTCTAAAAATTTTCTTTCATCCTTAGTATTGTAAAAAAGTCATTTTTACCCCCCGAGGGTTTTCAGATTTCAGTTTTCACTTTTTATTTTGTACGTTCACGTAAATTTAAACTGAACGTACACGTTTTTAGGTTTAAAACGTTTCTGGTTTTTCTGATTTCACAATCTTGTTAATATAGCTTATTTAAGCTATTTCCTTGTATATTTCAGTAGTGTAATCAATCACAAACCTTTTTCTGTCCAAATTCACCCAATCACAAACCCGTTTGAACACCATCACACCTCGTCGGGACATAACGACCTGGGGAAACCCCTATACTTCCACGGAGATTGACTCTAGGGAGTTTGACTTTGTTGACCAATCACTTGGTCAATTTAGGTTGACCGTTTGGAGCCAATCAGTGGTGCAGGTGCAGGGTGTGCATGTACAGAAGTGGGAGGCACGTCTGCTGCCGGTGTTGGTCTACGACGTCTTGAAGCACTTCCCGTTGTGGCGATGACGCCAGGAGAATATGCAACTTGTTGTGTATCTGTTGACGATGCTATTGTATGAGCAACAGTTTGTGCAGGTGTTGACTTTGTTGACCAATCACTTGGTCAATTAAGGACATATATGTGCAACTAAGTAACCATGTATGCGCCTCGGTCGAGCAATCCTTTTCCGACCTGCATACAGCATAGACATCTGATCAGAATTCAAAATGCAATGTGAAATGATAAGCTGCCAAGGTAAGCAATATGGATTATGAAACCTACCTTGTTGGACATCTGATGGTATTGTTGTCCCGATAGCAGCTGGTAGTTCAAGAACCGAAGCCGTTTCCAACAGAGCTAATTTAGTAACAATTATTAAAATGGATTGAGTATTGGTAATAAAGTATTTCCACATGTTCCAAGTATTACATGTTTGGGCCTTTGACGAAGCGTGAATACGAGAGCCATGACCATTGCTTTTCAAACTCAAATGGTGTACCTCTCATTCAAATCTTTTGATCAACCCCCTTGAACCGCAAACCCTGAATCACAGTCCATAAACCACAACGCCTTAAAGTAAAGCTCGTGAACCACATTCCCTGAACCACATATCCCCTGAACCATAACCCCTGAAGCGCATCCCCTGAACGATATCCTCTGAATCACACCCTTTGAATCGTACCTGCTGAACCATAACCAAGCAAACACATTAAGTCAAACCAAACACGCCCTTAATCTCACAAACCATATGCCGTAAAAAACAAAATTTTAAGAAATAATCTATTTGGAACTGATATAGTCTTCATCTTTCCTTTCGTCTAGACTGGTATGATACACTAAATTCTACGGCCAAAACATTGAAAGAATTTCAGAAACTGTTGTTTAGCTCGCATTACGTACCAAAGACTTTTGAGTTATTGGCCTTTTGTGGAAAGGCATGATATCACGCCTTTCCAAATTTACCATTAGAAAACAATGATAAGAATAAATGAAAGCTAAGAATATGAAGACGCGTTGTCACATGAATGCGTATAGCAATTGTTAAAATCATTGAACAAAGCAAGAAATGATAGCTAATCAAATCAAAAGTAATATTTTAACATACACCTATTTACTCCAAGATATGTCAAAAAAGTTCATTCAGATTGTGGAAAGGAGTGAAAATTACAGGACTGCTTTGTTGATTTTGATGATCCTTAAAAGAAACATTTTCCATACTTTTTTAAGCATCTCTTAAAAACAGCGCTATACAAACATTAATGTAAACAATATACTTCACCTTGTCCTGCACAACACCATTGTTCAAAGTTCAGGTGGGAAGTGGCGCCAATACTGGGTCGCCTCTTATCATTATCTACAATAACAGCAGTTAAGTAAATATTAGTACACACTAAAGTATTAAGCATATTGTTACGCAAATATGAAATAACGCAAAGGGTCACAGACACAGTAATCTCATGCACCCGAATAACTGTTGCTGCCATCGGTGACTTCACAACATAAAGCATTGTAGAAACAACCCTGTTATAACAGCAATTCCAAGAGAAACTCCATAAGTACAACAATTAGTGGTAAATTTAGATTCTTAAAGCATTGTAGAAAAAATAGCATCCAATATCAAACAACTGCGGTGGCTGCAACCACAGTACTTGTATGGGCCAATACCCGTGCCATAATATCAGCTTATGCACGCTGTAGATTTGTAAATGGCAGAGGGTCAAAAAGATTAATATCGTTTACCCGTTTTGCCCTAAAGGCTAGGCCAATTTCTGACCCGTTTTAGCTCGTGTATAAAATCACTACGTTTCCATTATACATAGCCTTATCTTAATCTTTGTGTACGGCTGTTACAAAATTGTACATTTGTTTCACTGGTATTTGAATGCAAGTACACTTGCAGGTGTGATTTGGTGAGACTTATAGTACCAAAGGAAGTTTCTATCAGATGGGCTTTTCCTGCGAAAATTTGACCGAAATGGTTAGAGAGATTGAAGGTTATAGTAAATTAGTAACCCAAATAATGCTTCAGCATATACATAGACATGAGACTCTAAATATGAATGCTCAACACTGATTTCATGTTACCTAGCCGATTGTGACACCCATAATATCAAAAGAGTGTTTGGGATTGCATTTTTTTTCTGCATATTATGCTTATCCTAAACTGCTTTTTTTTTTTTTTTTTTTTTAAAGATAAGGAGCAAACTGCTAGTAAGTATATCAAATAATGTTGTACATGTATTAGCATAATCAATTCAAGCGAAAAAAGCATGTTAGTACTAAACAATTGGTGATACCTTATGGCAATCCGCTTCTCAGCTTGTATCTAAATGCAACCTGGTTCCATGATGAAGTTCCTTTCTTTTATGGTGTTTCGGATTTTCAAGATAATCTCTCAGCTCAAAAGAACCAATATTCATCCTCGAAAGATTTTTTTTTTTTTTGCACCTATCCAGAAATAAGACATACCTTAGTATTCTTAAGCATGACCAAATTAACATTGTCAGATAACAAATTTCATTAATTAAAAGTTGCATCTATAATTTGTATCGATTTTGCATCAGAAGCTATTGTTGGGACAGTCAAATGCCTTCCTAAAATGGCCACCTGGCCTTCTACATTAAAAAGATAAACATTAAAGGAAGATAAAAACCTGTTAATTGCAGAGGGCAGTCAAATGCCTTCCCAAAAGGAAGATAAAAACCAGGGAAAATGATATAAGATTTTTAATCTGTTTTAAAATATTGTATCGTTTCCGCACCTTCTACTCATATTTACAGCCTTTGTTACCCCGCCATCTATCGAAACATCCCACATCGATTAATGTGTACATAAGCCAACTCAGGTAAGCTATATCGGCAGTGGTACGCATAGGCCACCACGGGTACAACCATATTACCACATCCACATCAATTAAAGGCTATATAAGCAGGCTGAAATCAGCAACATAAGAAGCCTAAAGCTGTTATCGCTATAACTATTTTTCAAAAATGTGGTGCAATAAAAGATTAGGCTCAGATATGTATATGGTGATTAGATCATAGAAGTATCCGAATTCTGTCATGGTTGCAAAGAAATCCGGTTGCATAACAGGGATATATGCTATGCCATCCGGTCATTGGCATAGCAAGTTAGGATTGGAACATCTCGCCAGAATTCCAACAATCATCACAGCCCGAAAAACTTTCTTAAAAAACAATTTTACTTATAAAATCCATGAATAACCGATTTCACACAGCTGGAACAACCGGTACGGCAACTTCAACATCATCTCCATTTTTTTTTATATATGGAAATGCAAACACTAATTTATCATCATCGTTGATTATTTGACATGGCTGCATTGACATTCTCGGTGTGACTGCCTAGGCAAGATACGGGTGTTGCAGCCAAGATACGTGATGCCTGGCTAGACCTGTTATCGGCCTAGGCTTAGAATGCGTTATCGACCCGCCATGGCTGTAAGCATCACTTCTGTGATGCTGCCCCGCCAAGATACGGATAGATTTCACATGCTAAAAACCAAATATCATGAGACGAAACATCATAACACCATAGCATAACTCAGTTTAACCAAACATCACTTCTATGGCTGCAGCAACCAAATTGACTGTCTGGGTGCAACTGTAACCCGGATTAAGTTACCTCGTCAAGACACGGGAGGTCTTGGCTGCAACAATAACCCGGATAAGGCACAGAAGACAGGGAAACTTTCCATGGTTGTAATCACCAAACAGAGTGGTTACCTTGCCAAAAGACAAATATACACAACGACGTTACAACAAATTTAAGGCAGATATCAGTAACGTCTCCCACAAACACAGACGATAGTGTTCCAGCACCAAAACATAGTAACAAACCATCCCAAATCATGGCATACCTTACAATGATGCGAACAACAAAGACACTTTTTTTTTTTTTTTAACTGTTGCTCAGCTCTGTAACCAATAAATACCATCACCAAAGATGGCGTATGGTTGCAACGACCAAACACAGTGGTTTCATGATAGGCATAACTGATAACACCACCAATCATCAAAGAAAATATAGTATAATCAATATCAACACTATTTTTATGTCGCAAAACTAACGTTAACTCTAATTTAACACAATGCTATAAACCCAAATCCAAGTAACCGTAGCCTTGCAAAACAGTACCCATAACCAAAATTAAAAAACCCCCCCAAAAAATATTGAAGACAAAGAGTTCATATAACACAATAAAATGACAAACCTAAATTGAGTTTCTTCTTCTCGGATTAAGACAACCAATATTTTTTACCATACGGGTCCACGCCACCACATCACGATGGACGGCGATTATCAGTCGATAACCATGGTCGTCGCTGCAATTGTGAGATGGGGATTTTTGGATCTAGGGTTTCACACCGATTGTGAATGTTTTGGAACGGGACAATTAATTATGTTATAAGCGGATCGGACATCGCCAAAGTAGGCCGGAAAATCAGGCCAAAATTGGCCCAACGATTTTGGCGGGAAAAGCCCTAACAAAAACGGCGTCGTTTATAGTGGGGTTTAATATAAACTTTAATATTAATTAGACATGCGACCCAAAATCAATTGAGAGAGCCTACACCGAATGTAGATTTCTCTATAAAGTTACATTGTTAAAGAATGAAAAAGATTTTTTTATTTTTATTTATTATTTATTTTTATTTTTTTTTGCAATTATCCAAAGATGTGAATTCACATCTCGTTGTCTGTCTCTTTATCTTACGAAAGATACATCAATGAATGACAAGTAAAGAAAGAAGTACCGATAAATGGTCAATCAAACGTGTAATTTCGCACATCGTGAGGAGTTTTTTGGTAAAGAAGTGAAAAAGAATTATATAGAAAAATGAAAAAGAAAGGATAATAATGTTTCGGTTGGTTCTTGAGTTGGGTAGAAAGGAAAATAAACTTGTCGCAAATTCACGCTATTTATTTTTTATTTTTTTTAGAAAGGCATTATCATTATTAAAAAAAATAATAATAATAAATAAATAAATAAATAAATAAATAAATAAATAAAAAACTAGCAAGAGCTAGCATATTCACGCTATGTACTAGAGGTCTAAGAGAAAAAGAATTGCAAAAAGAAATGAGAAGAAGATTATAATCGTTTTAGGCTAACAGATGCCAACATTGGTTTTTTGTTTTGTGAAAACATATTATAATATAGTTGTGTTAGTTCATAAAAAGAGCGATAATATAGTCTTATTTGTAATTATAATATATATAATCCAAAAAAAAACCTTAAAGACTTCTCTTATGTGTTTCAAATAAAAATGTTTAAACAGAAAGCTAATTATAAAAATCTTCAAACAAAGTCCAAAAGATAAACAGTCATAAAACGTGATATTCTAAACGTTAAAAGTTAATCATTCTTCGTGATATTATAAACGTTAAAAGTTAATCATTCTTCGTGATATTATAAACGTTAAAAGTTAAACATTCTTAAACGCTAAAAACAGCTCATCGCCGTACATAGCCTTAAAGTACCGGAAATAAGGTCATGCTATAATCATGTTCACCCAAGACCTCTTTGGTCTAGTGGTACGTGAGTTGCCTATCAACCCAAGTCCTTTGATATATAAACTATTTTCACGTCCCAATTTATATAGAACTTTATTGGAGAAAGTCACCCACAATTTCCGTTCACTTTTCTATGAAACATAACTGGAATTCATAGAAGTTGTGTTTAAGAGCGTTTTGGCGTTACCAAACACTTTAATAGAAACAACTATTGCTGTTTTCTTAAAACAAGCTGAAAATATTAAGTTGGTTTTCTTTCTTCCCTTCTTTCAATCATTTTTGAGTGTTTTGTAAAAAGAGTTGTGCGTTATTACTGTATATGTTAAATATGGTGGATTCGGTGCAATATTATTTGTCTACAAAATCTGAACAAAAAAGAAACTGACATAGTAAAGCCCAATATACACTTGTAAACAAAAGCCCAAAAAGAACACAAGTAAAAATACAAAGCCCAAAAAAACTCATTAGGCCCATGAATTTTTGGGAGTATAACAAATGAGCATGGTCGACTAGCGCTATAAAATTTGTTCTTGTTTCGAGCTCACAGTATATATCGCACACTAAACACACCGTAGAAAACGGTTGCCCATTTACGTGCATGATCAGCGGCCTGCCACAACGCGGCGGACCAAAGTCGTCCTCGTTATGACTTATGAGTAATGAGTTTGTGAAATTGGGTTTCGGGTATGGGCCTATGCATGTTTTTAAGCATTGGGCTGCCGTAGTGTACTTTCGGGTTTCTTTTCACAAATGAATAAAACGTGACCCATTTAGCGAATACTTCGTATTATTTAGTGGCCGGTGTATGATAGTTTGTATACACACACAAATTCTTTAAATAAATAAGTATAATTTAGATATTGGACAATACTTTATGAACTTTTGTTTAATTCAATTTCATATATTGGATTGTTGAGCCTTGTTGAAGTAATGCTTTTAATAGAGAAGTAAAACAATCCTGATCATTTTCGGCTAAAAAGCCCAAGAAAAGTAATCCAAAGTACAAGTGTAATGCTTTCCGGATCTTCTTTTGACAAAAAGGGAAAGTTCGGATCAAGTGCTAGGCTCATGTTTCGCAATTGCGGTGGTTGGTTCTTTATTTTGTAATGTTTGTTGTATAAAGTTTAGCATTTTGCTTTATGTACGGCTTATAACAAAGTTGAAGATAAGAGGTGGCAAAATGATCAGGTCGGGTTGGTTAACGAGGTTCGGGTTAAAACTAATCCTAGTTTAATTGCTCATTTGGTAATGATGAATCTCGGGTCTGGTTGCCCGCCTGTTTCAACAAAAAAACAAAACAAAACATAAAAATAAAATAAAAATAAAAATAAAAAATAAAAAAACAACAAAAACAAAAAAAAAAAAAAAACAAAAAAATACAAAAAAAAAAAAAAAAAAAAAAAAAACAAAACAAAAAAAAAAAAAACAAAACAAAACAAAAAAAAACTTAGTATGTTGGATAATCATATAAGTGAAAAAGACGTTTTGATTAGACTCACACTAGATGTGTCGGATAATCGTTGTATAATTGGATTTTACATCATATTTCAAATGCAATCTTAAATATCTCCTATATTCCAAAATAAATGTTTATTTTTTTTACTTTTGATCTTAAATTAAGGTGAGATCATTGCAAAACATGTATCCTTTAAAGAACAAATAAGTCAATCTCAACCATCCATCCACCTTTCATAGTATTTTTTATCTTGCAAACGGTATATCTTTCTATAGATATGCACTTTTAGATACTTTCGACGAACTTTTTTTTCAAAATTTCCGTGCAGAAAAATCCCACGGGATTCGTAAAAAGGTGAACTTTTTTTTTTCAAAATTTTCGTACAGAAAAATACCACGGGATTCGTAAAAAAATCACTTGTGATTTTTTATTTTTAAAAAATCACAAGTGATTTGTAAAAATGAGTAAATCATTGTTTTTGAGTTTTATACTTTTATGTCACACCTTTTTAAGAGTAAATGTTTTTATATGATTGTTGAAATAAGCTATTGGAATTTCTTTATTAAAAAGTTGTATGTTGTTATACAGAATCCCATGTGATTCTCTCTGATCTCTTGGGATTCATACAGAATCTCATGGGATTTAATAAAGATACTTGACGAGTATTTTTTATGTTATTAATACAGAATCCGATGGGATTCTGTATGAATCACATGGGATTTTGTATAAATCCCATGGGATTTTTCATTTTGCTTTAAATAAACTGTAAGTACAAAATCACATGAGATTCTCTATGAATCATAAGGGATTTTGTATGATTTATCTTGTCGATAAATCACAAAGGGATTCTGTATGAAATCACATGGGATTCTTTAGTGCATCACATGGGATTCTGTATGGATCACATGGGATTCTATATGAATCACAAATGATCAGAGAAAATCACATGGGATTCTGTATAAATCCCATGGGATTCTCATTTTGCTTTATATAAACTGGAAGTACAAAATCACTTGAGAGTTGAGATTCTATTTTTGTTGTGTAATGTTATGAGAAAAATTCTTGTTCACTTTGAATATATCTTGTTTACTTTGAATATATAATGTTTGTTACTTATATTCTGTTTGATCATATAGGTAATCTGTGTAAATCCCATGGGATTCTGTATGAATCTCAGGGGATTCATTGTGAATCTCATGGGATTCAGCATGAATATCAAGGAATTCACTGTGAATCCCATTGTGAATCAAAAGCATTAATAAATAGTTTATGAAACGTTTTTTTCAATACTACTAAAAGGGAGTCTTGAAAACTTTACAATAGATGGACAACAAAACAATCAACCACTCCTAAGTCCTAACACAACTCAAAATTAGTACGAAGTACATTATAAAAAATACTGTAACTATAGGAGTAAATCTTTAATTAAAAATGAAAGAGATTTTATATATTTGTGATCCCTACTGCTTTTTACCATTTTTAAACCTCACTCACATTTACACACGTAAAAGACCTATCATATCCACCTATATTTAATTTCATCTTCCAAGATGCTTCACTATCTTCATTGTCACTCGTAAAAGATGTCCGGAAACATATCTGACGAGTCGCAGTACCATATACCATGTCGGAGCCTCATCTTCCTCCACTCAACCTGAGCTCCGCCGTAGCAAATCCGTCGCCGTTAAAAAACTCGACACTCTCATTCCAGATCAACGCCGCAAATCATGTGATGTTAGGGTTTGTAACTAATTGATAGATCAATGAATGAATTATTGAATTAGGGATTGGGACTTTTGGAACTGGTGGTTTGGGGATCTAAGAGAGAGATGAGAGAGACGAGTGTGAGTGTGTGTACATTGTGTGTGTTTAGGAGGTTAGGTAGAAAGTATTGAATGACTAAAATGCCCCTCAATATATTGTGAAAAGCTTATTCTAAATATCCTTTGAGTATTTAATAAGCTTTTGTGATCGTTTATGAGCTCAAGGCTGTTAAGCCTTTGATCTAGGATTTTTGGCTATGAAAAGCATGATGATAATATTGACGGAATATTCTATGAAAGAAACAATATTATCACAACAAGGTTTTGCCAACTTTTCACCGTTTGTTATTCCAACTAGCCCCAATGCTATGTGATCAAGTATAGCACGGTTTACAATCTAACAGGGATCAAAGATCCTTGAGGCTAAACAAACCTAACAACAAAAGACTCCATGTCTAATGTTCATCATACCCCTCGTATGATGTTCCCACACACACTCATTTTAGGTGCTTTACAATTTAACACACTTGGTGTTATTGTAATTTCTAAGTACGAAGCACCTTGGAGGTGATGTTCACTTTGTTTCACTGTGAATCATGCACTCACCACCACCTCTATCTAAAGGGGTGTGATCTTCCTTTTATAACATAAGGAGATCATTATAAATTTGATAAGTCTTTGTCATCTACTATCTAGCTTATGACTCAGTCAACACGTATCAATGTTTACAACTCATTTAGAGTGTTCAATTTGATGACTGATAAAAGATATTATCTAGTGACTATGCACAAAATATCTTCTTTAACTTTATCCATTCAGTAGTATGACTCATTGTTTAGCAGCAGTGTCAATCAGCAGAATCCATCAGCAGAATCACTTTTCAGTAGAAACGTTCTTCAGCAGAATTCATCAGCAGAACTATTTTGCTCTTCAGCAGAATCCATCAGCAGAAACTTTTTGCTCATCAGCAGAATCTATCAGTGGAAACACTCTTCAGCAGAATTGCACTTAGTATATTTTGCTTATCATTTCAGTATTCTTCATGTTTCATTCTTCTTGTTTATGATCATCAAATCTATTAAATCTATGGAATATTTAATTCCTTACATATTTGTTGATATTAATCTAAACCATTGGATGGAAGAACGATGATGGTTGAGATCTTGTTATTTGTTCTTTAGATAAATGTTATTTTGTATTGAACTTTTCTCATTTCAAAAAAATTGTCTGCTTTGCATTTAACCAATCAATAGAGATTTGGTGGAAATTATTTGATTGATGAAGAGTGTAATTACTGAGAATTTCTAAAACTTTATACATTTATAAAGTGAATATTCATTTTGAAACGAATTTAGTATTTATCTAAAAGGGACTCGACCGTATTCCCTAAAAAGATGCGTCTATGTTAGTGATGAGGCGAAAAATGAACCACTTTTAGGGGGTCATTTAAGCCCGGAATTGAATTTATTTGATCAAATATTACCCTAAATCGTTTCTTTTGTGATTTTAGGTACTTTGGGAGTAAAATCTGGAAAAGGAAGCAATTCGGACGTTTTTGGAGCATAAAAGTGAAGAAAACGCCAAAGACTTAATTTTCCATGCTGAGAACAGTACCTGACGGCGTCAAGAGGAAGACCCTGACGGCGTCAGGAGTAAAAGTGGTGACGACCCAGTGCAAACCTGACGGCGTCGCAACAAGGGCGTCCAAGAGTTAAATGTGTGACGGCCTGCATAAGGAGACTACATGACGGCGTCAGACCTAGATCTAGGCAGTCCGAGGAACTATTTGGCGGCGAGATGACGGCATCAGATATTTGTTCTTGACGTCGTCACCTACTAAACTCTATATATAGTTTTTTATTTTTCATTCATAAGAGAGGAACTTGTGTGGAGAACCCTAGGGCCGAACTTTGTAAACCCTGGCTCATATTTTACAGTACTTTTGAGGGTTTTCACCCTTTGAATCCTTTCATGTTCAATTAAGATAAGTCTTCTCCTTAATTCAATCAATATGTCTATGTGTTGGTTGATTATATCTTTTGCTTTTCTTGATTTCAACATGCTAGGCTAGATTTATCTTGTGTTTGCTTAGATCTAATGAAACCTAGATGTTAATTATGTGTTGATTACTTGTTTATGGTTGTATTGGATGAATGATTTCAATGTTAGGCTTAAGAAAACTGGCAGATCTCCATTGTGTAACATGCTTGAATGTCTTAGGAAACATGAACCGATGTGTACTAGGTTTTATTGGTTGTATTTAATGCATGAGTAAATTCTAATGATCCCATGTTAGGAGCTTCTTAGCCGGCTCGACATAGGAGTAAAGTAGGCACTCAAAGGATTGGGGAAGTAAGTACGCCACCCCATGAATGGTATTAAGGAATACAATCCGTCATCCACGCAACTATAACAAGTAATTAACGTGTAAAAGATATCTAGGGAGTATTGAAATCTAAGTAAACACAATTCTCTCACATATTGCTCACAACCTTAGTTTAATATAGTTTATTTTTATTTTTAGTATTTTATTTTTGATTGCATCTTAGTATTGGGTTAGTTGACTAGCAATTAATTCCGCCAAATCCTTCAAAACCCGAGATTTTTACTTGCTTTCATAAAAATATAAAAATATAAAAAGAATCATCCCTCATCTCTAGACCTAGTCTTTATGTTTTCTAATCCTAGCGACACTATTCCTAGCTGAACGATCAATCCCCTGGTACTTGTCATTATACTATACTACATCGATCAGGTACACTGCCTGGTGGGGGTTGTAAGCTTCTCGAGATCCCTCGAGAGGTAAAGCCTGGTGCAATTCCCACGCATCAAGTTTTTGGCGCCGCAGCCCGGGGAATAGTTATTGTTTAGGTTGAATTTGATTTTTATTAGGTCTACTCATTAGATTCCTATCAAGTGAGATTTTTTCTTTTTTATTTTGTAGTTTTCTCGTAGTCTATCTTTTCTTTGTGATTTTGTTTGTAATTTGCTTCAAATGGACTTTACAATTAGACTTCTAAGATTACAAGATAAGGTTGAGCGGCTAACATACCAAAGAGTTCAAAATACCTCATTTAGAGACGCCTATGAATCATATGAGCCTTCACCTAGGATAGATTCTTATGAACAACCTCCATGTTTAAGATCTAGTTTTAGTGAGGCCAATAGGAAATGCGACCTAGTTTGCCAAGGAATTATGGAGAGAGCCATTGCAACAAATCATAAGTTGGATGAAGCACTAGGTTTGCTATTATCACTACTTAAGAAAACAATTGAGGAGGATTTTGCCGAGCATGATCACATTGATCAAAAAACAGATGATGAATCTCAAGAAACAGATGATGAATCTCTTAGGCAATTTGTATATAGCAATCAGAATATTGAGGATGATCCTTATGATTCGGACATAGAAGTTGAGATGCCTAGAGAAGCACGTGAGATACTTAGGAGAATGCTTAGGATAGATTCTACCAAAACACATGATGAGGATATAGGTGATCTTGACACATGGAATGATGAGGTCAATAACATAAGCCCACAAAATACTCAACCATCATTTGAGGCACACACACCGCCCATGACTTACCCAGAAGAAGTAGAAGAAACTTTAGGAATTCCGATGGAGGTAGAACCCTTGGACCAGGCACCACTAGAGGATATAGGTTTGAATACTTGTAGTGATAACCTTACTCCTAGTTCTAGGGAATTTCCTAATGTTGATGAACCGGAACCTCGATCTTTACACACCTTTCCATTCTTAGATATATTTCTAGGAGACAAAAGAGGGACCGACCCACCCATCAACCAATATTATTCGGGTAGTTTTAGGATGAAGGAAGCCATTCACTCACCCCCTTCACCTCACGTGGCATATTTCCACCCTAAGGGTGTGTATCGCTACTTCCACCTGCACTTAATTCAAAGTGTAGGGAAAACCTCCCCTATTTCTGTTAAATAAGGGTAGAGTCAGGCTCGTGACTCGAACAAAAACAAGCACTTATTGGGAGGCAACCCAAGCTTTATTTATTTATTTGTTTCTTTGTTTGTTTATTTGATTTTATTTGTTTCCGTATGCATGTTTTATTTTTATTTTTTGTGGCTCATGTTTCAAAGTAAATTGTGAAACTGCTTTATTTTGTTTTTAACTTCGTCTTAATTGCATATAAATGTATTTTGCAAAAGATAAGTGTAAGGGAGATCCAAATTTGTTTATAAAAACGAAATTGAGCATGAACCACAACAATATTAAATGAACATGTGTATTAGTATTCGTTAGAGTCAAATGCTTGTATCGAGTCATAATGATGTTTTGCAGGATTTTTCAGGAAGTAGGACATAAGTTTTTCCAGAAATTTTCAGGAAACTTAACATAAAGATTTCTACAGGTCACTTCTGACGGCGTCAGGAATTAATTCCTGACGGTGTCATGTGTAAAATTCTGAAAATTTTGCTAGTTTTGTTTATACCGGAGTCTTAAAGTTTTTGGTTGATTCTTTTGTTTTATAAACTCCAGAAAATCTGCAAACATTCATTCCACAAGCATTATATCTTTAATTGTTTTGTTTTTATTCCTAAGTCTGGAATTACATCTAGTTGTGAGTTTCCTTTGTTCGGTTTGATGCTTTGGTTTTTTGTGATTGTTTTCTCAGGTTTAACAGGTTATGTATGACAAGAAGATGATTTATATTCTGGAAGGGAAGATTTGATTGTTCATTTTCTTGGAGGAAAATCTAACCTGGCCACTTTATTATCCATACCGAGCGAATCAAGGGAGTATTTGATTTCATTCGTTTTACTTATTTCACTTTTACATTCTTTACTTGAACATTGGGGACAATGTTCATCCTAAGTGTAAGGGGAGGGTAAACTGATGATAGCTTACAAATACACTTTCGCTTGAGTTTGTTTGTTTGATGGTAGATGTGTAATAAAACTATGAGAAATACTTGTTAGTGTAATTTTAGCGCCAAATTTAAATTTTTTTACAACATATAGGAGTGAAACTTCAGCCATAGCAAGCGTCTCATGGATAGGAGATTGTATGACTAGCACAAAACCGTACCATTCAGAAAAATTTTCCACCCAAATATGTGAGGTTCGCCTTTAGATTTGATAGGAAAAGCATTTACTATTAGTGCTTATGAGTGTACCGGTAGCATTTAGATTCTAGAACTTGCGTTAGTGATGCATCCCGAGACCGCTAGTGAGACTACATTCGTGTAGTAGGATTTACTACATGATAAGAGGCATTAGGATCACCCTTGTGATAAACCCGTATCATAATTACTTGACCATTTAAGTCATATTGCTTGGCTAGTTAAGTCAATTAATTTTTCCCACACCTTAGCGTTGTACTCATTTTATATTTTTGTTATTTTTCATTTATTAGCTTAAGTCGAGTCTAGTCTTGGCTTAGCAACGCCATATTGTACATGTAATTAACTAAGATTGTTAACTCGCCACCAGTAAAGACTGCCTATATCCAACAAAACCGTGTATTCCATATCCCTACACCTAACGTTACAACCCTTTAAAAGACCTCTTTGATAGTTTATCCTAGGTGCTTACGCCATGTGGTGGAGGTTTGATCCTTTCCCAAGCCTATGGTAATCTATTTTGCTATGACAGGTAGTGAGAGATATTTTCCATTTCCATATTGTAATCTATACTTTATTACACCCGAGAGATGTGAGTATCTAAACACTATTTGTGAGGTGCTAGTGTATGACCTCCGTGCTTGTCTTTGGTCTTTAGTGGAACGATTATTTGTTGTAATTACTTTTATATTAGTGTTAAATGACCCCTAACTTGTATTTTGATTAGAATAAAAGCGCATTTGCTTGAGGACAAGCAAATCTCAAGTATAAGGGTATATGATGAGGCGAAAAATGAACCACTTTTAGGGGGTCATTTAAGCCCGGAATTGAATTTATTTGATCAAATATTACCCTAAATCGTTCCTTTTGTGATTTTAGGTACTTTGGGAGTGAAATCTGGAAAAGGAAGCAATTCGGACGTTTTTGGAGTATAAAAGTGAAGAAAACACCAAAGACTTAATTTTTCATGCTGAGAACAGTACCTGACGGCGTCAAGAGGAAGACCTTGACGGCGTCACAACAAGGGCGTCAAGAGTTAAATGTGTGACGGCCTGCATTAGAAGACTACATGACGGCGTCAGACCCAGATCTAGGCAGTCCGAGGAACTATTTGGCGGCGAGATGACGGCATCAGACATTTGTTCTTGATGCCGTCACCTACTAAACTCTATATATAGTTTTCTATTTTTCATTCATAAGAGAGGAACTTGTGTGGAGAACCCTAGGGCCGAACTTTGTAAACCCTAGCTCATATTTTATAGTACTTTCGGGGGTTTTCACCCCTTGAATCCTTTCATGTTCAATTAAGATAAGTCTTCTCCTTAATTCAATCAATATGTCTATGTGTTGGTTGATTATATCTTTTGCTTGTCTTGATTTCAACATGCTAGGCTAGATTTATCTTGTGTTTGCTTAGGTCTAATGAAACCTAGATGTTAATTATGTGTTGATTACTTGTTTATGGTTGTGTTGGATGAATGATTTCAATGTTAGGCTTAAGAAAACTGGCAGATCTCCATTGTGTAACATGCTTGAACGTCTTAGGAAACATGAGCCGATGTGTACTAGGTTTTATTGGTTGTATTTAATGCATGAGTAAATTCTAATGATCCCATGTTAGGAACTTCTTAGCCGGCTCGACATAGGAGTGAAGTAGGCACTCATAGGATTGGGGAAGTAAGTACGCCACCCCATGAATGGTATTAAGGAATACAATCCGTCATCCACGCAACTATAACAAGTAATTAACGTGTAAAAGATATCTAGGGAGTAGTGAAATCTAAGTAAACACAATTCTCTCATATATTGCTCACAACCTTAGTTTAATATAGTTTATTTTCATTTTTAGTATTTTATTTTTGATTGCATCTTAGTATTGGGTTAGTTGACTAGCAACTAATTCCGCCAAATCCTTCAAAACCCGAGATTTTTACTTGCTTTCATAAAAATATAAAAATACAAAAAGAATCATCATCCCTTATCTCTAGACCTAGTCTTTAGGTTTTCTAATCTTAGCGACACTATTCCTAGCTGAATGATCAATCCCCCGGTACTTGTCATTATACTATACTACATCGATCAGGTACACTGCTTGGTGGGGGTTGTAAGCTTCTCGAGATCCCTCGAGAGGTAAAGCCTGGTGCAATTCCCACGCATCAGTTAGAAAGACAATTATCTCGTTTGCAAAAATATCTTAGCGAGACTAAATATAGGACAAGGTTGCCTGAAATATAATCACTATGATCGCCACAAACAATATAGTGATCGCCACAAACAATATACAAGCCCCTCAAAATTGTATCACGCTGGGAATTCCAAACACCCCAACAAACACATCACACAATAAATAATTACAATTCGAAACCAACACAAACTACAACCTATGTAATAGTAGGGCCGAGCATTATAGACCACATATCAGACCGAAAAAATGGACTAAACCGGACCTACCGGATCGGACTGAACATGTTTCGGTCCAGTCCTCGGTCCACGGTCTGGTCCGATTCGACCTTATGCAGAGCCGACGATTATGCATTGTTGGACCGGTGATGCAGGTTTTACTGACCAGATTTTAATATTTATAAAGTCTCGTCTATCTAAGGTCTACCTAATGCACTATCGGGCAGTGTACACGGTCGTGTATGGTATAGCTAGATGGTAAAGTCGAGGTCGTCCCAAGAGCTATACGTGTGGAGTCTATCTAAGCTTAGTGTCACGTTTAAAAAAAGGTTTTAAGATTAAAATATTAATTAAACTAATAAAACAAATAAATGAAAACAAATAAATAAACGAAGGGAATCAGAAGAGAGAAGCATTGTTAACCTAGTTATTATTCTTGTTATTATCATGACAATGTTTCTAATTAAGTGCATCCTATCGTTTTATCTGGGGATTCAAGTCGGTAGACTCAGATGGTCAAATCGCCTAACCTATCTTACACCTTGTCCTATTATTGAAACTTTTTACCATTCCAAGAGTTCGTTGGGCGGCGTGAACCTACGAGATGCAAGAGTCATTAAGTACCTCTACTAACTTAGACTAGTCTAACGGGATGCGGGTGGTCGCAACTTACATCCCCTCTAATTCCATAAGCAAGTCTGTTTGGTAGGAGGTCGTTCGTTGAAATTTCCAAATGCATGGTGATATTTCTATCACCAAGTCACAACCTTATAATGAGATGCGGCCGGTCAGTACTTACACCCCCGTCTAAGGAACTACCAAACATCATTACTACCGAAACTAGAGTTTCCTAAGACAAGCTAAGAAAGTATTCAAATAAAACGATAATAGATGCGAGAAAACTAAATCATGGCAATAACAATTTCATAACTAGGCTAACGCCAATAGGTGTTTAGCCACTCATATTAATAAATGTAAAAAACTCATGTTCAACATTGTAAATGAAAACATAAATCTAATACAAGAATTATAAATGGGTAAACTTATGATTTGAAGTGTGATTTCTCCCTTGGAGATGACTTGTATGCAGGTGAAATGTTGTTCTCCTTGCTCCCTGAATTCCTCTGAACTTCTGTGTGGTGGAGTGATGTGAAAAGTGATGGTTAAAACTCGGAATTAGGGCTGGTATTTATAGTGCCCGACTCTACTACGGCGTAGCTCTAGGGTTGGCTACGACGTAGCCTTTGTAAAACGTAACTACGTCGTAGTTTGATTATGGACTATGGGCGTAGAACTTCTGTTGGCACTTCAACGGCGTAGTTATTTCAGAAACTACGTCGCAACTTCATCAAGGATCACAAATATTCTTCACTGTTTAATATTAGGACCTATGCCGTAGGTCTTTGGTTGACTTTCTTCTGGTCTTCTGAGTGAGCTACGGCGCAGGTAGAGAGTCCCTATACGCCGTAGTTAGTGTAGAATGCGCATACTTCAATAATCTCCATATTAAGTCCTCCATTTTCACGTCTTTTCGTTCCTTTGCTCATCTTTGTCCTGAAAACAAAATATAAACAAATAAAGCATATATCCCCGTAAAATAACATAAAAGATGAGAATATTAGAGGGAAATTAACAATAAAATATCATAACTATTTGATGTTATCAACTGGACCAGACTGACCTGGATATGGACTGGAGATGGATTGAACATTTCGGTCTGGTATTCGATCCACACTTTTGGACAAAATCGGTTTTAAGACCGTGATCAGCCCTATGTAATAACAAGGAAAGCAACGGCCGGCCGCGTTGCGGCCTGGCGGGTGTAAAATCAGCAATGATAACACTATAATGTTTTACAACATAAATCGATCATCTGTAAATACCACATTTAGAAAAAGGCACACCATAGAGTAAAGTACTATGGAGATCATCCCCAAAAATATGATTTTAATAAGACATTCAAAAGTAAAACGTGGTATTGGAGCATATATATGTTTTTGAGAATAAAAGTCGATAACTTAAGCAAAAAATAATAATAAAAAAAAAAAAAAAAAAAAAAAAAAAAAAAAAAAACGCATATGTTTGGCAATGAGAGATGCAAACAATCTCAATATGAATTAATGTTGAGTAAAAGCACCACAAATGTCATTTACAATTTCCAAACGACAGATACTAAAACAAAGCATAGTAATAAAAATCTTAGCCGAGCTTAAAAGGAGACACTTGTGATGTTGTTGTACTGCGTCGCACCCACTACCAATACCTGTTAACATATCTCTCACGTTCTGCCCCTATTTTCATCAATGTTTCACCAGGCGGGTGCATTATACCTAAACCGCCTCTCTTCCTTGATGCTTGGATCCGCCTTCTTTTACCATAACACCACTTTCTTGTTACTCGAAACTGTCGTCTTGCATCATCACCCCATATGGCATTAGAAGTAACTAAGCATATCAAACATAAATGGAACAAATGGAGAATTGGTATTCGGATTCGAGAGCTAACCTTGGAATTCGCAATTCCAATTCTTTCTGCCTTTGATCGTCTTTTCGTAGCATAATCTGCAATACTCTTCTATGTCGACACATTCAGATGTTGCTTGTGAGGGAAACTAATACATGTAATATAGTTCAAACATGTATAAAAATAACTGGCCAAAGAAAGATGTAACCCGTTTGCCTTATCTGTATTTTATTACTTTTGTAACTCGTACCCTGGTTTCATCTGGCTGTTGCGTCACCGTGAGATACAGAGTGAAAATGTTGTGGCTTATTAAGCATACAGAGATTGTGATTTATTTTGGCAAGGTAAAAGTTAATCTTACTTGATAAAAATTTGGCTCTGTAATCACTGCCGAAGCTGAAACCGCGGATGTATTGTGTACCAAACCATGGAGAGCAGCATCATTTTGAATCACCCTACTTTGCGAGTAAGCTATAAAACAGGTTTACAATTGATAGAGTTACCACTCCAATCAAACATCTTCTTAGCTTCCTGTGACTAATCGCGCCCTATGCAAGAAACTTTGGACTGGTTATTTTTGTTAAAAGATGCCCCAACAGCTGATATAACTAAAATAAGTCTGTTAGTTAATTAATCAATGTGGGTTGAAAATAGCTGAGTAATACTACTAATGACAGCAGCAACTTTCCAGATAAAACGGCCATTTTCGAGCAACTCCGAACCACAATGTGTGAAAAAACGCAACCAATACCTAAATAAACATATGATCAACATAATCGCAACTTACATACATTCCAAAGCTTGCAAAATTTCATCAAACTCAGTTAACATAAGAAAAATAAATCCAGTTTTGACCCATTAGGCTAGTGTGACAGTAGTATTTTTATTTATTTTTTATTTATTTATTTTATTTTTTGAAGATTCTCTTAAACCACAAAAAAAAAAAAAAAAAAAAAAAAAAAAAAAAAAAAAAATCTGATAACAAAAAAACTTATATCAATAGAAGATTGCACTTGTTCACATGCTTCATTGTATTATAATATGATAAAAGACACAAAGTCATTGTTACATTGCAAAACATCTTTAACTTATAGGTTCCAAAGTGAGCATCAATTCTTGTGTTTCATAACCTTAACTAAAAATAACAACAGAAAATTGCTTCATTCGAAATTGCTCGGAATTATTAGGTGATAGAATAACCTAGAATTGGCCGTTTTGCCAAACATAACCGTCACTTATAAAAGTTCCACAACTTGCAAAATTCAATCTAGATCAGTGAACTTAAAGGTTACTAATAAATCAATATAGAAATTAATAAAGCTCACTAACCTTGTCAATTAAAGATGTATAGTAGGACCAGTATGTTTGCTCAAAGGATGCTCCATGACATCTATTATCAAAATAATGCAGTTCAAAGGATGCTCCATGACATCTATTGTCATAGTACTCACTTATGGGCTAACGTATCTTACCTCATCCGCAACACCCTGTCGTCGGTCTTTTGCAATTCCACTCCAAACACGGCAACTGAAACATACGAAGACATGTTATTAGCAAAAAGCAACACAATATGTATAGTTCCTAGAGAAATCGAATCGACATGATGCAACCGAAAAACAAACAAAAAAGATACTAACCGGATAAATGTCCTAAATAAACGTAGTGTCTAAAAATGAAAGTATACATAACAGATTTGCGTTCCTTGTCAATGATCAAAAGCTATTCATGTTGTTAAACGGTACTACATAGTAATGAAGTATTTTCAAAACATTTAAAAGTTGACCCAATTCAACCCATTTTGACACAGTTTAAAAACGTACCCATTTGACCCATTACACAGGACATTTGACCCACCTAATAAGCAATTTCTACAAACCATCCAAGAAACTCTCATAAGCAGATAACCGAAAACCATTGTTCAAAAAAAAAAATACAATAAGCTACACAAAACGGCGCCCGCCAGAAAAAAGGTGTAAAGTTGTAGTATTTCGGTTGAATCTGGGAATTATACTGAACTTAATGTATCACTTTTGTTGTTGGCTCTGGACCACTGAGATCTTTGGTAAAATCAAGGAATTCCAGTATTTGGTCATCAAGCACGTACAAAAATTCAAGAAAAGCATAACGTAAAAAGGTGCAGAAAAAAATAAAGACAAATCCAAAAGAGACCATAAAGGCCAGCTTTGTTTAAGTAAATCTAACTAACTTACATTAAGTTCGTACATGAAATTATGTTAAAAGTACAGACCTTTCCACCATTGTTATGCATAGATAGACTTGGATTGTGGTGCACCCCCTTTGTCTCCAAGGCACGAACCAAATGCGTTACCAACTGTGGAACAAAAGGAGCATAAGACGTCTCTCTTGGCGGCTTCGCAAATCAGCTAAAGCAAAAATTGATCTTTAGGCATAGAGTTCACACGGTCGGTATTCCTTCAGAGCTTCAAGTACTTTTTAGTTGTTTCATACCAGCATCTATCACCAAAAGACAACAGCCGAGTATACAAAATTTGTATAACCATCATTGTTCAGTATAATTTAAAAACGACATGCATATAATACGCGAAAATTAGAAAACGTACACTAATAAGTTCGCGAACCTTGACGGTGGACCTGAAATTTCAGCGGATGAAGATGCGTCAAATACTCGTACGTGGGGTTAAAAAAGATTGTTTCTGAAAGTAAGTTACCATCCAGACGTGGTTGCCCGACCCTCCTCTTGCGAGGCGTGGATATAGGGGCTCTCATCTGCACAGCGGGACCTTGTGCACCAGGTATAGGATTATTCCTATTTCTTTTCAAGGCACGACCTATCAACTGATTCATTTGTGAGTGTGCAGGTCTAGAAACAACATTGACCAAAAACATTAATCAACAACGCAATGGCAAAGAGTTTGACAATATAAGATTGCCGAGTACTTTAAAAAGAATACACACTATTAGAAATTATTTTCAATCGTTGTGATACGAAAGGCATAAAGCCTACCTTCTTGGATATCCGAGGGTATCGTTGTGCCCATGGCAGCTGATACTTCAGGAAGTGAAGCCATTTCCATGACACCTAATACAATAACAATACGGGAATCAATATTGAAAGGACCACAATTCATATAAAACTTAATTATCAGATCATGAAAACAGTAAGAAAACTACGAACCCGGAATTACCTTGCAGCGGCCTCTTCTCTCTGTTAGGATTGTGCTCATTATTAAGGGCTGAGCAACTTTGTGGCATCTCACTGGTCGTGGTACCACCGGATGAAGAAGTGGCGACTTCCACAGTTTCCGTTCGAATAGTAGCTGACACAAAGTCTAGCATAACCGGTCCACGCCTCGCAGCTATACACATTGTGTATAAAATATTATTTATTATGTGTCAATTACTTTGGATTATACTCAGGAGCGGAGCTACGTTAATAGTAGCGGGGGGCGACGCCCCTGACCAACTACTCGTGAAGACAGAAATTATGTACGAAAAGTACTCAGATTCATAGAAGGTTCATCAGGTGCCGTTAAACTATTTAATAAGGGTGTGATAAAAAACGTATTACAGCTGTGAAGTAGATGGTGTTTAGACTGCCTACCACCAACTCCCGCTTGATGACATTAACTTTTTACGAACACCGGGCTCAGTGTGATCATCTGCTGTTATTAAAAAAATGTCAGTAACATGTAGCCATAAAGGCAAGTGAATGAGAGATCGTAACAATAGTTTAAGCCAGGAGCAACCTACCGCATTAGCGGCAACAGTTAGAACTATAGCCAAATGCACATGTATTTGACCCGTTGTGAGGATTTGAGGTGCACATGTATAGCCAACGTACGTATCCATTGTGTTTGACCTATTGTGAGGCAGTGCACATGTATTTTGGGCAAACTTGAATCACGTCTGGCGATGTGATTCTTCATGATCACAACTTCCAAACCCTGACCACGACACAACAATGCATCAAACATTCACATAAATTTCTACAAATAATAATACCCGTTATATTAACATTGGTGGCCTTTTATTAACCTTCTATACATATGTGATGCAAATGACAGTGTGTTGTCCTTCTCCACCATGGCTGCAACCACGTGAATAAGGTATAAGTTCAAGTAAGCAACCTCGTAAGCCAAAAAAGGCAAGCCGACCCTGATCCTAAATCAGACTCATACCCAATTGAACATAAGGTCAATTTTAAAAATAGCAAACTCATAAAAACACAAACACAATCAAAATCCTAATTTTAACAACAAAAAAATTAAAGATATTAGAAATTGTAGTTTTTTTTTTTCTTTCTAGAGAATAAGCAACTCCGAATCCTATTTACTAAAGTGCTTATATCTAAGCAGCTTATAAGCGCTGGTTTATAAGCATAAAAATAAGCAAATCCCAACTACCCTCTTAAAATAAAAAAGCTCCACCTTTGACCTGTGAACGATCCTGTCTCCATATTTAGGTTGCTTTATGCGATTCCTCCATGGTCGACGTACCATAAATTAACTACATCAACAAATCAAGAGTTAATCTTTTTGCACCAAATATCAAAAACCCAAGAATCGTTACAATAATCGGACAAAAAAATTGTTAAAATTAAAGATTTAAAGAAAAACAACCATGTAATTTTTCGACTTGATAAAATAAAACATACCTGGTACACCATGAAACACGGGAAGGCACCTTCTGTTAGCACAGCATTTCCAGATTCAAACATCGCCGCAAGATCGTCGGCCACAATCTAAAATCGTTTGTGTGTGTTTTTTTGGATAAGGTTCGAAGACTCCAGAAATTTCTGGGACTTTTGCCTCACGTGAGGTATAGCAAAGACTGTGATATGGGCTAGTATAAGCAGCAAAAGAAAGTAAACGGGCCATAAGTTTTCTCGTGTTGGGCTGAAGCATTTTTGGCGGGAAAAATGGTAAGCAAAACGACATCGTTTGTTTTGTGTTTTAATATATATTGTTAATGTAAGGGTATGTTTGGCAAAAATAATTGTATCATGAAGTAGTATCAGTTAGCACTAGCAAACAAGTTGTAGCAAAATACATTAGCTATTTATTTTGATAAAACGTTTGGTAACATAGCTACTCTATATATTTATAACTATTAAATGTAAATGTACAAAATACTAAATGCTAGTGGCTTCTTGCCAAACCATTAGACTATTGCTAATGGGAGTTGGATTTCACCAAGTGACCCCAAAAGTGACGCGTCACTTCCCCTAGCACACACCAAAAGCAACGCGTCGCCTTACAACCATTTTCACAATTCGGTTGCCTCACCAACCGAAACTTTGAATGAGAAGCAACTTTATTTTAGGAGAAGCAAATGGGGTTGCTTTTGTGGTCATCACTAGATAATTGTGGTTGGGTGGAGTTGTGGAGAGAGAAAGCTGAGGTGCCGCTGATGTGGCGGGGTTGCTTTTGTGGAAGTGGTGTTGCCATTAGCATTAGTCTTATACAATACGTACAAAACCATTATTAATTGTTAGTTACTTCAAAACACTCGTTAACAGTCGAATATACCCTAAATAGCATAAATGGATCGACCCACTATTTTCGCCTTTCCAACACTTACTTATTAAAATTTTCTTTATCTTTTCTACACATTGTTGGGTTTCAATCTTTTTTTGTTTTTTCTAAAAAACAGCTTTCAATATTTAAGTAATATTCATTGATGGGTCATGGGAGGGAGCAATAATAATAAAAACATTCATCGAATTGAACGAAGTACCTCCAAATATTCTTGTTGTATTTTATAAACTCCTAACTCCTCCTCCTACCCATTTATTGACGGCAAACAAGTTTGATCAGTAGCTAATAAAATGGCGGAAGTGCCGTGCTGTGAGAGTAGTTTTTGGTTGTACTTGATGGTTATATTTGGTTTAGTTGTATTTGCTGGTTTAATGGCGGGTTTAACCCTTGGACTTATGTCTCTTGGTCTTGTCGACCTTGAAGTCCTTATGCAGTCTGGTCGCCCTAAAGATCGCCTACATGCTTGTAAGTCTTTTTACTAGATGTATATATTGTCTTGTTTGATTATTTTTTTTTTTT
Source organism: Artemisia argyi (assembly GCA_030686995.1). Taxonomy (NCBI): domain Eukaryota; kingdom Viridiplantae; phylum Streptophyta; class Magnoliopsida; order Asterales; family Asteraceae; genus Artemisia; species Artemisia argyi. The sequence goes on from CM060689.1 coordinate 39,235,880, forward strand.
TTTTTTTTTTTTTTTTTTTTTTTTTTTTTTTTTTTTTTTTTTTTTTTTTTCTCGAGACAATTGATTAGGAAGCTTGTTTATGGGCTTATGAGCTTAAGTTTTTCGGCTTATTTTGAAATTTATGAGTTTATATAAGCTTATTTTGACATGATAAAATTATATAATTTTATAGGTCTTGAAATAAGGCAACAAATTGAGCTTATGAAACATAAGCCGGAAACAAATAAGCTCATAAGTCGATAAATAAGCTTAAACAAACACATCCTAGGTTTATGTAGTTGTGGTTTGTTGGATTGGGAAGAAGTAGGTCCCTTTACTGCAACCGACATGGTGCTGACTTTTAGGCCTGTCGGTCATTTCCCTCTTATTTAGAATAGTAACCTAAGCATGTATGTTACTTGAGTTGTGATAGTTAAGGTTAATTTAGGGGTGTTTTGGATTGCTTATTGCTTCTTTCTACTTAGGGCTTACGGTGTGGTAACACCAAAGTTGTCGAAAGGTGTTGCCACATCAGCATAACACTGAACAGATTTTTACCTGTAGTGGTAGCACTTAATACTAGACAAGTAAAACACACACATAACACAATGCCGGACAAGCGTTATTCACCTACAACGTTGTGACACCCAATTCTCTTTATGCTTATTTGGATTTGCTTATTTTAAAGAAAATGTAAAAATACTCAAAAGTAATAATAATTTGTTGCAACATTTCAATCAAATTGATTTATTAAAGGTTTTGAGTTAAATAGTATTGTAAATTAGAGTAGTTTGATTTCATCTCAAATAAGCATTTTGAAATAGCCGGGTTATCATAAACTGCTTGTTTTACCTCAAAATAAGTAGATAAGCAGATGTAGTATGGATTACACATGAGCTTAAAAGTAAATAGAAATGCGGAGGAACTAACAATCCCAAACACCCCATTAGTAATATAGAATTGTGTAGTTAGTTGTGATTGATGTATTATTTGCAGTGTAAATAAATTAATTTATCAAGTAAACATGCGAATGATATTATTAAAGTATATAATATATTTGGCAGGAACCAAAAGGTAGCATGTGTCTAATTTAATATCTACAATAATGAAAGGAACATTTGGGGGAAAAAGGATGTATAACCTCGAAAATGTTGTAGGCTACAAATTTGGATGTAAATGTCTGTTCGATAACATATTTTGGCGCTTGATTGATAGAGAACTTTTGGTTCAGCCTAAAGTTGTTAGCAAGCGTGTTAGCTGTCCATTTTGACATTTTGTTAGTTGGCTGACTCTGGTTGATTTGAATATTAGGCTAATATGTGTTAGGCCATATATGTATGAATTATGATTGGTAAAGATCTGATATGATTTCGGTGACATGCATTCGTACTGCATATCTTTGTGTTGTTTGTTATGCTAATAATATATAATGATATATCTTTCATGACAGCTAAAATATTCCCAGTGGTAAAGAATCAACATCTACTGCTGTGTACGCTCTTGATTGGTAATGCATTAGCAATGGAGGTGTGTGCAACTTTTTGTAATTATTCATAACGATTGTGATTTTGACCATATGCATTTAGTGATAATCTTGATTTTTGTTACTTGTTTCTCTGTACCATAGTCTCTTCCAATATTTTTGGATAAACTTGTTCCACCATGGGCTGCAGTTCTGATATCCGTAACACTGATCCTGATGTTTGGAGAGGTTGGTACTCATTGATATTAGATATTATCACAGGAAGTAATATTGTTTCCAAATGAGACTTATTTATGTTTTGTTATATTTAGATATTGCCGCAAGCAATTTGTACACGTTATGGTTTGACAGTCGGAGCAACAATGGCACCTTTTGTCCAGGGTCTCCTGTGGTTGTTTTTCCCTATTTCTTATCCTATAAGCAAGGTAATTATCAAGTTTCTTATTATGTTATCGAGCAGTTGTGTTTAGTGATGCAATTTTGTTAAACGTCTTTTGTTACCTTTGTTTTGTAACTTTTTGTGCAGGTTCTAGATTGGATGTTGGGCAAGGGGCAATCGGCCCTTTTACGTAGAGCAGAGTTAAAAACTTTTGTCAATTTTCATGGCAATGAGGTAGTCCAAGTCCAAACAGCTAGTAGAATTAGAAATTAAGCCTCCAAGAAATAAATATTTTCTAACGCCATTTATGTTTAGGCTGGGAAAGGAGGAGACTTGACTCATGATGAGACGACTATAATTGCTGGAGCACTAGAGTTGACTGAAAAGACTGCAAAGGATGCCATGACCCCTATATCGAAGGCATTTTCCCTTGACCTGGATGGAACACTTACTTTGTGGGTTTATATTCTGATGTTTATATGCTATAAATGGATCACACATCACATATGATCTTCGTGCATTAACCTGATTTGTTGTGCCTGCACAGGGATACCTTAAATGCAATTATGACAATGGGTCACAGTAGAGTTCCTGTTTATTCTGGTGATCGAACAAATATCATTGGAATTATACTGGTAAATTTCTTTATTCCTGCTAGTGGCTTGTTTAATAAATCAATAAGTTCCGACTGTTACTTTAACTTGATAGTAAAAGCATGTATTGACATAGAGATATTTAACATACCTAAAATAAGTTTTGAAAAACAATACTCATGTTTGAGCGTTTGCGCATAACAGTACTACTGTTTAAAGCATTTGTCCATGGTTACCACATGCAGGTTAAGAATCTGTTGGCGGTTGACCCAGATGACGCAGTTCCTCTCAGAAAGATGTTATTAAGGAAAGTCCCAAGGTACGGAATCGAAAATCCCTAATTTAATGTTATCACGAGTATACACATATGTATTGATTAAATCTGTGATGATAAAAAAAATTAAAAAAAAAAAAAAAAAAAAAAATCTGTATGAACTTTCAGGGTTGCAGACAACATGCCACTGTATGATATCTTAAATGAATTCCAAAAAGGGCATAGTCATATTGCCGTTGTGTACAAAGATTTGAACAAGAAGACCGACAAGCTGAAAGAATCCAAAGACACAGAGAGTGAGAGACTATCCTGAATCCTGCATTCATTACTTTTTATTAATTTGTTTTTCTTATTTTTGAAACTCGAAATGCAGCACACAAATACAATTCACATGATGCTGACAGTGATTTGGTAAAGAATGATGGAGATCAACAAGCAAAGAGGAGTCCACCTTCAACTCCTGCTTTCAAGAAGAGGCATAGAGGTTGCTCCTTCTGCATACTTGATTTAGAAAACAGTCCTATTCCAAAGTACCCATCAAACGAAATCGTTGTGGGAGTGATCACCATGGAAGATGTCATTGAAGAGCTTCTTCAGGTATACCTAATTGTTATAAATTTGGTGATATGAAATATGCACTCATCATAATTCTGGTAATATAAGCAACCTCTTCATTTGAAAAGGACTGATACTTTTTTACTTTTGAGTTTAAATTTCTGATTTTTAAACTTAGTATAGATGTTGATGCATAGTTAGCACAAGTAAATATTGGTTTATGTTGCTTGTTTTCTTTCGACACATAATTTTATAGTTTTATCAGATTTAAAATCTAAAATCTGTCTATGTGGCCTAAAGTCACACTTTATATATACTCCTACGAAAGAGTGATTTACAGAATACTACTTGGTTATTTTGTTGCAAACAAGCCATTGTTCTTGCAGAATACCAAGGAAAAATAATAAACTTAGCAAGAATGCACAATTTTTACATACGATATGCCAATTATGTTGGTTATCTCGCATATAATTCTCACTGGCTATATATTTCTAACATGCTCGACTTTCAGGAGGAAATATTGGACGAAACTGATGAATACGTAAACATCCATAACAGGTTAGATAACGTGTTTCATAGTATTTGAAAAGTGGCTTTTCTAATGACAATATTCTATTATAATCATATCTCAACTTAACCTAAAAACTACGATGTTGTAATGTAGAATAAGGATCAACATGAATGCGTCGCAGGAGAACCTTCTTGATCCCCACCCTTCTCTACCCCCACCACTTGATTCAGCAAAATAACAAGGTCTGTAGCTTTACATGCATGAAGATCTTATTCAAAACACAATGCCATAATTCAATGGCTTTCTTCTAGGTAAATATCTCTACAGAATCTAGTAATTTGGACTCTATGCAGTAAAAGTTTTCCGTTGCTTATAAGACCATAGCTTGCGAAAAGCCTTACTTTTTTGTATGAATTCCATATAGCAAATATACTGCTGTACTGTATCAGTTTAGATGTCTATTATAATGTAAAGCATTGAATTCTATAAAAAGTTGCATAACTTTTAAAGTTAGAGATATCTGATAACCTTGCGTGAGGGTCAAAATACGTAACTTTGTGTGTTAGGATAGGCGTGTGTTAAAAGATGAAATACTAATGAACACATGTGTGCTTATCGCTGCATCTTGGATGGTTCAGTGTAATCGTCTTCTTTAAATGTGAAATGACATGTCAGTCTTGACCCGGCATCTGACAGCTGAAGGATGGATAATTAAGATAAGGGTCCCTTAACGGTCTCTCTTGAAGTTGAAATCAGCCCCTACCACCTCATGTTATTATACTCGTGCCTTTTTTAAGTAACTACAATAGGACATCACTTTTGAGATTGTTGTCCAAATTCAAATACTTAATACTTGTAAGATGCTACATAAGCATGTTGAATCAGCAATTGGTGTTATTTCACTAATTGAAAATTTAAACCCAAACCAACATTAAATTTGAAAAAAGGTAACTATCCTCAGACTATAACAAACTGATGTAACTTCACAATTATAAATTACATTTTTGAGTTTTTTCATTTGTATATTCATAAATAGATAGAATTAAAGAATAAGAAAAACAACCAAAATGCTATAAGTTATAAAAACATTGCTTCCAACCAGTCATGTTTATGAGTTAAAAGTGTTTTAGCATAACCCTCTCTTGGTTCATATTTCATTTGTTCATTGTGATATCTACACCTCGTCGCATTGATATGTCTACTTCGTTAAATTCATTTGCGTGTAGTCTTCAGTATAAAAACACATCTCCTAGTTTCTGCACCTATTAACTAAATATGGTGAAACTGATGGTTTTTTAAACTTTATTGTGTTTGCTTATAAAGTTGATAAAATGATGACAAGATGAGAAAAGAAGTTAAAAAGAAACTTTTTAAGGGAAAAAAAATTGTACTCTTTTGAGGAGGATGATGAGTTTTGTTCGAAAATTAAAGTTTAGAAGAAAATATGATACGGTGTTGCTTCCAGAAGTATAAATAAAACCTAACTCAAACGAAAGTAAATAAGAACATCTTTTGAACAGTAAGCGATGTTGTGCCCATTATATTTGTGAACATGTGGTTTGATTGTTCGAATCATTTGTTCATCCACCCATGATTCATGGCTGTCTTCAGGATTTCCCATATCAGACAATAATTGGAAGCTGAAAACACCACTAATAACACTTGCTAACGCAACATGTATAACTCATTGATATGGTTTAGAGCTTAGATACATAAACGGAAGTGAATAGCTGGACAGCGTTAAGCTTGTATGTAAATGTACCATGTGTTTTCAATATTGCGAGGAGAGTAAGTTTTGCATTATATGACTCAATTCATCAGTGTACAAATCACTTCCAAAACTAGATTTGTGAGGCTGAGATCATGTTAGGTTGTCGTTGCCACTTTGCATTTTCACACTTGACACTTCACAACGCCATGTGTTCAATCAGTTAGTTAAGTAAACATGATTTTCGTTACTATTTAGCATTTTAGCTACTTTTCTTTCGGCAACAAATGTTTCACCCAAAGCAACTTGTCATCACAAAGTGTCTTTGTAAAGTACATGCGGTTTTGTTCTTTTATCCAAGATTTACGATGTACTTTGTTTAATGTAAAAACTAACTGAAAATGATGGTGTTTGACTTTGAACTGTCTTTTGTAAGAATATCTAGTGAATTCAGTTGTTCAACTGGGAAAAAAATGAAGGTTCAGATATGTTTTTATGCGCCTAGTAGTTGTCTTCTAGAAGTATTTGTGAGATTCTTGTTAACTAAATGCCTAAATAGTTACGAGATTTAAACCTGTCCGAGACAATTGTATGAGATATTCATGATGTAAGCATACTGTAAGAAATATGTTAAGGAAGATCATGGCAAAATCAAAGGTAAAACTGTAAAAGTATAAATGAACAGAGATCATTAATGGGAGAAACAACCTAGGGGCACACTGGAGAGACTTTGTGGAATTAATGGGAGAAATATGTTATGATTGTGTGGTTGAAATGATAAATTAAGCAAGTGGCATGAAAAGCATACACACATATGAAATACTATAAACTTCATAAGTCACACTGAAACAATTTTCCATTCATTATTTACTTGATCTAATCTGATAAATCAAGAAACAATAATTTTTACAATTAATTCATCAACAGAATGAAATTAAAAGTTACCTATGTGAATTGAATTAATGTTCTTCTAGCTGCTTTTTCTTGGCTTGCTTTTTCTTCTACTTCTTCTTGGTTGATCTTGAGTACTAGTGGTAGAAGAAGTTGCTTCAGTTAACTTTGGTTTCTTTGACTCATGTTCTTCAGTTGACTTTTGTTTCTTTGACTCATGCTCTTCATCTAAATCTTGTTGACTCTCTTCTTTTGATTCTTTGACTTGTTCAATTGTTTCCACTATTTTTCTTGGCCTGCCTCTTTTCCTAGGAGTAATTTGCTCACCAATAATTGCTGATGATTCTGCTATTGCTACTGATAATTCCTTTGTTTTCTTGGGCACCTTTTTCTTACCCATCTCCCAAAATACTAATCTTTGCCTCAAAACCAAACCATTGATGTATAAAACACAGAAAATATTGATTTTTTTTTATGCCCACATGAAAAAAATACCCCAAAATCAATTTAGCATAGTAAAGAGGTACCTTCTTTTGTAGTTGATATCAAGAAAATCTTGAAATCAGAAGCATGCATGTTGTGAAGCAATAATGGTTTGAAGTTTGAGGGAAAAGACAAGTGGAGGGAGGAGGAACAGGATGGAGTTGAAAATAATGTTTTGATAAGTAGAGATAGTGAGACTACTACTAGTAGTAGTAGTACTCCACCCATATTATTCCTTCGACTTGATTTAGTGTTTCTTTTACTTTACTTTATATTTGTTTATATTATATTTCATCGATAGTCCATGCAACTTGTTCATATTTTTGTGTAACCATCTATGTTTTTGTGTATTTGTCTATGTCACCCTTGAGGTAAGTAATTGTGTTTTGTGAGTCCATGGTATTGGCGTCTTCCAAAAGGTTAAATTTCAGCAACCCTAATCGACTCGCGACAATTGATGAGAGAGGTAAATCCAAAGTATCAAACTCTTCTAATAGTTGCTTGAATGATGGCAAAACCAACTAATAACAATGAGTTAGTCTAATAAGTAGTTTCGTCTTTGTCTCATACGATGACATAACCTAAGCTACTTTCATTAGTCTTAATCTCAGAAGTTAAGTAAGCTACATATTAGAGGACTAATACTGACATCTACCTTCCTTATAACACATGATCCATTTCAAACAGGATCTTTTGATGATTCATTTCAAACAAAAGCTCTCTCGGGTATTTGATCACTTTCGACCATCTCTAAAATTAGTTGCATTGATGTCATGTGTTACTTGCACGTTCGTTTTTGTAAGACCTTTTAATTAAGTAAGAAACATAAATGACACAACTATGATCCTTCCTGTGAGACCCATTTAAGTCTCTTGCAAAATATCGATAATCGACAACATTTACTGACTCACAAGACTTGTCCCAATGACTCGGTAGAGGGTCCATTCGTTTCGAAAACTTGATCATTCTTAATACAACTTATTCACATTTTGGAAGGTACTTTGTGTCTTTGTTGGTTATGAATTTATAGTTTAAGATATGTTTGGACAAATACATAATATGTGAGGGATGAAACTATAAAAAGGTGGGGGCATGCATGATGGGGTCAGTTTTCTAAAGTTCTGACTTCTGACGCAAATTGTCGTTGTATCTGCGGGATTTCGAGTCCGTGTAGTTGTAGCTGTAACTGAGTTGGCGCACTATTATCACCCATGTAACGTGTGTCTCTCTATATACTTTTGTCTTCGGTTTGTTTCTAAGCCGTCAGATTCATGCGACTCGTGAACCTTTCATTCTATCGTACGGTCATTATTCCAATATCATGGTGTAAGATTCTCTAGTCATTGGACCATGTGATTACGGTTAACTTACAGAAGGTTACAATTAGAGCCAAAGGTAAAATTAGGGAAGTCCTCACTTGTGGACCACTGCCCTGTCGGTACGATTTCAAAGTCCTTCAATGAAGGTTTCAACCCACCAGGGTTCGAATCTGGAGAAGGCAGGGTTTACTTCAATTTAAGTGTCGTGCCTTCGGGCGGCTTAAGTTGAAGGTTTTCCTCCCATCGGGTTTCAAATTGGACATGGATTTCCCTTGAAAGAAAGTAACCGTTCAAAAAAAAAAATTAGAGCCAAAGGTGCCATGGCTAGGCGAGTCAAGCCTCCACACTTGGGGCTCACGGGTGCCACATCACTCAACACTTCTTCACAATTAACTTCCTCCTCACTCACAACTAACCTAAACTTACTCATTTGAAACTCACCACTTACAATTTTCTTTTTATTTATTTCATTAAATAAACTAAATTCAATTATTAAAATTAAAATTACAATACATCTAACTAAAAATAAAAATGTTATTTACTTAAAAAAAAAAAAAAAAAAAAAAAACTGTAAATAAAGAAAACAAAACCACAAGAACCACAACCGCAAATAAATAAAACTACAAGGACCAAAACTTTGTTTCTTCTTCTTCTTCTCCTACCTCTCGCTGCAACCCCCCACACACCAGAACACACATTTATAAAACACACACACACACACACAATTACAAAAGAAAGGGAAAATAAATATGCAACGTATAGTTTTTACTTTTTGTCATAAATATTTGCTCGTCGTCTGCACGAGCAAGGGAGCTTCAACGAGCCATGGCGAGGGTCTAGGGGTACCATGGCGAGGAGTGGCAAGCACCACGTCGGACTGGCGAGCTCCCACAACGAATGCCACCTTTCCCTCTTAACAAACTGGAGAAATGGAACCTCTTCTGACTTCTACATTGAACACACTTTTCATAAAGGGTTCTTATTGATACCTCGGTTCACTTTTCGTTTTAATCCTCTACCCTTCTTGGCCCACTTCTGTTTACAGTATCACAAAAATTTTTTATCAGTTTCTGTTCCATTTTTCTATCGTTTGGAATAACCGGAATATCATTTGGAAATAAAACATAAACATTTATTATAGATTATTTCCCATACGATATTCCGGTCATCCAAACGATTTTTCTCTTTCATAGATTGCATGTCTTAGGTCCTTGTGATTTATGAGTGTGTTTTGGAAGTTTTTTTGTTTTTAAAAAAATATTTAAAACTTCAACATTTTGTTTAAATCATACACACGTCAAAAGTATATCAATATTGGGCTCGTTTTGTTCGTAATCCAGAGCTCATCGCAATGGTATATTTTTTAGTAGCGAATTAGCTAGGCATTTTACATATATTCGATGAATAGAGTTTGTTATATAAAAAGGTTGTAAATATCCAAAAGTTGAAGGGTAAATTTTGCACTTTATGTATTCTCTTTATTTAATTAGAAAAATGGAAATGAATTTCAAGACCATATATATGTGAATTGTGAAATAGTGACTTGGCAGCGTGAAATGGTGATATTCTCTTTATTTAATCCAGAGAGTTTGTTATTTACTTATTTATTTATTTTTTCTTTAAAAATGGAATTCGCTACTTATTGGCAGCGAAATGGTGATATGGCAAAGGGCGCCATATTCTAAGAGCCCAAACTATGTGACTGAATAATTCTTCGATTCTCTTCCTAAAAAAAATGTCTACCCCTTTACTACTTTGAATTATCAAGTCGAGACAATCATCTGACTCCCAAAAGATGATAGCTTCTTTTACTATTTCCCTTCGCGTAGTTCATTGAACCTTTCAACCTCACTCTGTGGCATGTGCTAAAGAAGTGTGTCTTCACTACCACCTCTATCATACATACAACATTACACGTCCTCGATATGTGGAATCGTCTTGCGCCATATGTACTGAGATTGTTCGGGAGACATGGTCCAAGCCCGGTACGAGGATGACTTGTGCCTAGGGGTGATGTTTTATTTTTTCTTTGGGTTAAATCTGGACCGAACACTTGGTATGTTTTTACTTCTCTGCTTAGAAACAGCGAACTAGTAGGCCAACTAGGTAATGTGAGATAAAGTGGTCCTCTGCAGGAAAAGTCCTCCTCTGCAGGGCGAAACAGGTAATTTTGCTAAGTTAAAAGTTCATTACATTGAACGATGTAAATAAGTCTATCACACCGTGATTTGTTTACGAGGGTGTTAATTTAAGCATGTTTGTGTGGTTTTGATTTTTTTTTTTTTTTTTTTTTTTTTTTTTTTTTTATTTTAGAAAGGCAACATTTATAAAACACGAAAAAAGAAACACGATACAAAACAAGACATCCTACCTCAATTAACAAGCTACTTAAAAGAGGGAAGGACCCAAAAATAAAAATACAAAAGCCAAGAACACAAAGCTACCAAGACTAAACTAAAGCTTCACACAACAACTAAGCACACTAAATGGTCAACACACTTCCACTGACAAGTATACACAATAGAATATGTATACTTCCATGTGACATACCCATCATGTACACATTGCCAACAGAGGGCCAATCTCAACTTTGAACTTTTGCAACAATAAAGCATACAAAAAGAACCACTTATCAGTACCTTGTGCAGACTTAAAACCAAACAGAGCCCTTATAACTTGAATACTTGCAGACCTGATAACACTGACTTCACACTTTGAAATATGACCCATACTACCATATTATTACCAGCCGCCAATTTAAACAACTACTAGGCAAGAGCTTCATCAGGATTATGACCATTCCTAGATTGTCATGACCAGTGAAAATACTTCAACCTTAACCTTAAAATGCCAAACACTATTTGCAGTCAGGCCTTTAACCAAACACCCTAAACTCTGACTCAAATCAGACTGTTACCACAGAAATTGAAACCGAACCTAAAAATGAAACCATCTCTGACAATACTCATTATACAGTTCGACACTTTATAGGATCGAATAACCATTGTTGCCAATCTATCTCGATTTTATTTCTTGATCTCCTCATAATCCACTCGTAACTCTTAAGTTGAATATCTTGAATGATTTTGTTGATGCTTGAAACTTTCTCTTTAAAAATGTGCTCGTTCCTTTCTTTCCAAATGTAGTAACTGGAAGTCCATATAACCGCTTGCCATAAAAGAGTAGAAAGATTAGGAATATCAACATTCCCATTAGATGCAAATAACTCACCAATGGAAAAAGTGTTGACATCCCAAATTTTCCACCATCTAAAGATTTTTTCCCACATGCTCATAGCGAAGTTACATAGAACCAAAAAATGATTAGATGATTCTCCCATGCTATCACAACGTGGGCAAAGTAATGAATCCAAATCAATTCCTCTTTTGTCAAGCTCCTCACGTACCGGGATCCTCCCTTTCAAAGCTCTCCATACAAATATATTTACCTTCTTAGGCACCAAATTGTTCCACAAAGTTTCTTGGCCACCGTTCTCAACACGCAAAATTCTCTCCTCCACCATCTTCGTTAAGGCTTTGACCGTGAATCTTCCATCCTCTTGTAGTTTCCACCTCCAACGATCCCGACTTTAACACTAATGCATCTTAACAGGTACCTCAACCTTGTCTTTTTTTTCCTCACATGATGCTTCCTCATTTTTTTTTTCTCCTCTTCTGCCTTTGCCCATGAAACCCTGATTACCTCCCCAATCTCTTTCACTTGTTCCATATTGATGGAACAACTCTGACCATCTGATATCTCTTGATTCACTCCTCTGAATATGAATATCCTGCCCTTTTCTTCTACCTCATGAAATTCATTATAAATGTCTGATACACCTTTTCTATTATTACATAATCCCGCAACCCCCACATCTCTTGCAACTACCATTGCCTTTTTCACACTTCTCCTCCCAATCTTTTTCTTTATACAGCTTGTACCCTCTTACCCCAATCCATTAACAAACACATTCTCTTTACTTACTTCTACAAACCCTCCCATGCTATTAGCTTTTCTCTTCTTTATATGTCTATCCCCGCTGCTACCGTTCAACCTTGATGGCGAAGCTTCTCTTTTACTACCTCTTGAAAGTAAATCACCGATTACTTGATCCTTTGAGTTAATTTCCAGCTCTTGCTTCCCATCCTCAAGTACCTGTTTACAATCTTGTATACCTTTCTTCTCACACTACCACGAAAAATCACATAAACACCCTCTAATAAAAACCGGCTATATAATAACCAGTCTCTATTGTAAAAATTAGCGGCTAAAAAACCGGTTGTCATAGAATAGCTGGTTTCTATAATATAAAAATAAACAAAAACTGGTTCTGTAAAAAAAACCGGTCTCAATACATGTGTATAGACACCGACTTATTAAGAAAACAGGTTTTTATTTAATTTCATATATTGACACCGGTTATTAAAGTAAAAAACCGGTCTTTATGATCTTTTGTTTTTTGAATTAATTTGCTCAACGGGTTAACACCCAATTTTCGGAAATACCACTATTTACTCCATAAATAGCTTGAGATCACCATTAATATGCTTTGAAAAACCTTAAACTCATCATAAATGCTTTAAAAAAAACTAGAGAAATTCAAGATCTTGCAATATTCATCTATATCATAAGGTAACCATACATTACTATTAGACATTTTTTTTTATCAAAAGTATGTTTTTATTATTAGTGTCGTAGTTGATTATATAGAAATAGGTGTATATCTTTTATATCACAAATTTGAACGTGATTGAATGATTGCTTTGTTAATTAATGGTCCTTTTTTTTAAATCTATATATAGGCACGTTAAAGATTTTGCTTTGTACCGATCATACGAAAATATTGGTAGCTAAGCCGATATTCATCCATTGAAGTTAGGTATTTCGTTTAAACCTTTGAGTTAATTTTGTTTTAATAACTAATATTTTTGCAACACTTATACACTTTGTATGCTCGAAATACAAATTATATTGATTCAATATTACAAAATGAGGCTAAAGCAACACTCGAGAAGCAGTGTTGTATGAGTGCAACAATTTACAAAATCTACTACAACACTTATATTCTTTTTTTTTTCTTCTTAAAAGTATTATTAAGAAAGCGCCAAAACAGGCAAGATTACATCATACAATCAAAGTGAGCAAAGGCTAGAATACAATTAGACCTATCACACTAAGAAAACACAACAGACCTTGGACAATACCCAAGCTCAGACTACATACATATTGCTGATAATACAGTCAAACTAGATAGAACAAAGAGTACTTCTGAATCCATGATTCACACTGAAACCAATCAGTGTGCCTCAATCCATCACAATACTCAAGTCCACACTAGCAAACTGTATATCAGGTTATACATAGTCTAATAGCATAAACAAAAAACACAATATACATCAGAAAAATGACCATATCACAATAACAAATAATGATTAGTTACTCCCAGCATAATGCAACTTCAACACCAACCAGCTCCTCCTATTAGCACTACTTCAACCAACAAACAACAAAATTCCAACCAGGAATCTTCAGCAACACTATAATCAATCCATTTCCCATTAAAGAACAAAACCAGAACAGAAAACAGAAAGCCCAGCAGCAACACCAAACCCATGCAGCATCAAATCCACTTCAGACTAGAGAACAGGTGGATCATTTTCCGTTACAAATAGTTTTTAGTACACCATCATATTAACCAATCATCGAGTATATGCGCAAATTTAATTCAATCAAATCCAAAAATAAATTGAACACAATTTTTATTAATCATCCATAAAATCAAGTCAACATGATCACTTGAATACAATAAAATAAAAATCCAGTCTCTTTTAAAGCGCAATGCCTAAAAACTATTAGAACTACAACTTCATTCTTTGTAATGAACTCCCCGATATCTCTTTTGAAGCGCAAATCTGCACATACAAAATAGCAACATTTATATATGAAAGTTACGCATTAAACTATCATGTGAAAAACTGATAAGTTGTCAACACATGAATAGATTACGATAATGGTAAGCAAATTAGAGAGTTATATATGTGGTGACTATAATTGTACTCTTTTCCTGGATGTAGAAGAAGCACATATCACAAACGAATACAGGAACATAATCACTTGTTAGTTTTTGCCCACTTTAAGTATGTGGCAATCATTTTGACTATATCAAACCAAATTGTCTAGTTAGAAAATTCATACCTTAAACCTAGCAACTAAGTAACACAAGTATTCACTAGAGGACGGTACTTTGGCAAGATATGTGGATTGGTGGGCTGGATATCGGATCAAAACAAGTCCAGGTTGAAACGAATGATTTCTAGTACAGACTGAAACGGGTCAGGTTAACCCGTAAACACCTTTATGTCCATTTTTAATTTTTCTTTACTAAAAGTCTTTTGGGTTGCATATCTTAAGTACTTGTTAGTTTATTGTCTTTTGTAAAGCAAAAAACACTTTGACGTGTTGGAATACTATTGTCTTGTTGGTTTATTTGGTTACATTCTAGAGATATAAAGTTATAAACATTTTCTATTAATTTGTAGGTGTAAATAAAGGGTCCAGAAATATAAACATTTTCTATTAATTTGTAGGTGCAAATTTGATCTACAAGTAACCAATTAGTTTGAAGATTTCTTGATTAATTACCTTTCTAGGCGATTCCATCTAATTACCCACCCACACATCAATAAAACATCTAAATAAAGGGTCTAGAAATATAAACATTTTCTATTAATTTGAGATGCGTTTTGCTGTTCTCCAAAATTAGAACAATATAGACTAAAAACAAAAAATGAAACTGAGTTCATGATTGCTAGAGGAAAAAATAAGTTGCTCTGATAAAAAATTAGAGTCTAGACTAATATACATCAAGCCCCTTCTGCCTAGAGTGGTAATCATTGTAAAAATGCATTACGTAGTGAACATAAGTATTTTACGACTTCTACCCTATAGATATTATGCATACTCACGGAAATACTGAATATTCAATTTGGAATTGGCATATATTGATAAACACTATGGTATAAATCTGAATTTGCTTATCTCAGTTTATTGTATTGTTTTTACTGAATACACCTATAAATGAATTATAATAACATTTAATTTCTAAGGGGTTCACTTAAATCCAATGGCTGTAAATAGCTTATGAACATGTTTCTGATATAGTAATTTAGTCAATTGAAGTTCAGCTGGCAAACACTATTATATAGATATTATGCATACTGAGGGTACTACTTACTGATGGCTATATGTTGACAAACACTATTATATAAATTCGAATTTGCTTGAGCACCTGGTGATTAGTGTTGATCCCGTTTTTTTCCGTTTAGTCATACCTATGTGAAGCTGATGCATCATTATATATCCCGCCGCCTGTGTGAACGTCCTCATACATCAAGTAAACATGTATACAATACGCATTTCAATATGATTGCCCTCATCATAAATTTAGTTGCTCCAAATAAAACTGACCGTACGAAAGTTAGTCTTCTGACCTGTTATCATCCTATCCGACCCAACCATGTTTCCACAACTGCCCCTTACCAAATAAAATCAGCAAAGACCGAGAGAGAGTATGGACTTGTTGAGTATTACCTATAATAACTATATGAGATTTTCCTCTTTTATTCACCAGTATGAGGTCCTTAAGTGCTCTAGCGCTGATTCCACTCATAAAGTCCAAAATATCTACAAGACACAAGAATGACATATACACAAAAATCAGCAAATGTAATAAGATACGAGATTGCTCATTCACATACAAAAAATGTCTTAACACCAGAAACGAGATCCATTTTGTTTTTAAGCTTGCTTAAATCAGACTTGCACACATGTTTATGCTATGCTACAATGTTAACACCTTGTGTCGAAATTCTATTTTCATACTTTCAAAGCACTAGACCATACTTTTATATTTCAAGGCAAAAAAAGAGGTAAATTCCTATTACCATACTTTCAAAGCACTAGACCACAAGTCCCCCTATCTTGTCGAATTGATAATCACAACAAAGGTCCATATTCACTTGATCGAGCAATCAAAAAATTACGTTAATTTTCTTTTGGGCATTTCATCGAACACCTTCCATACATCAAATTCGACCGTATGAAAAGTTAGGCCACCATATCAATAGAGCCTTAGTTTCAATAATTGTGTGATAAATTCCATTTGTTTGACTAAATCAGATTAAAATATCATTCATTTTGTTAACAATTTTTACATTAATTCTTCATCCAGCCTTTAGTCAAATAACCATCCTTTTTAATAAGCAAAGAAAAATGAAAATAACTAAAATTATTTATAAATTTGAAATCAATACAAATAAAAGTACCTGGTGTTTTCCGAGAAAAAGGGTGCTACAAATGTGTGCTCTCCAAAAAGATGGCGAGATGAGATTGTGAGGTGGAGCGACAGCAGCGGTGAAGATGGAGGGTTAGGGTTCAGATGTAGTTGGAGGGTGATGATGGCTACAGTATGATTTGGTGGCTTAATGATGGCGATGGTGGTGGAAATGGTTTGGTGACAGGAGAGATTATGGAGAAGGGGGTTAGGGTACGTTTAAGATGAAACTTTTGGTTTGGTTTGGTGAAGTGGAATGAATTTTTGGATGAAAATTAAAAATTTTAAGTCCCGCCATACATACATAGATGCAGGGATGGGACTTGCGAGCCGGGTGTCACCCGCGTCTTAAATAGGGTCGGGTTCGGGTATTTGCCTCAACTCGAATTGACCCAAACCCGACCGGGTCAACCCGACTAACATCCCTAGTAGAGACATGTAATAAAATACCTAAACTAATTTAATAGTCATTACTTTCTATTGATCATACCTTTGATTGAATCAATGTCGTCAACTAGGCACAATTTATAACACTTGTAACCGTATATATGCAAAACTAATCTTAAAATATAACTTTTTTTCTTTATATATTTCAGATGGATTGTAGTACATGGATGCACAAGATAGGACGTTTTACCCCTGAATACATGAAAGGGCTGTCTGAATTTTTTAAATGCGCTGAGGATCATCGAGAAAAGACAGGAGAAACAAAAATTTCTTGTCCTTGTAAAGAGTGTAGAAATAATGTGTCCATTGCTGATACTAAGATTATTAGACACCATCTCATACGACAAGGGTTTGACAAAGAGTATACTGCTTGGACTTTTCACGGTGAATCGCAAGTTGAGAGTCACACATTTGTTTCAGACATTGATCACGATGAGAATGATAATTCTAACGATGACCATCATGTTAACATAGATGAGATGTTACTTGATGTGGAACGTGATGTTGCTGAAAAGGATATTAAAAAGTTACAACAATTGTTTGTCGATGCAGAAAAACCATTGTATAGCGGATGTAAGAAGTTCACCATACTTTCTATAGTGGTGAAACTGTTAGACATAAAAGCGAAAAATGGTTGGAGCGACAAAAGCTTCACCACCCTATTAAAGTTGTTACACGAAGCGTTCCCTGAAGATAATGAGTTGCCTGTTTCAACGTATCAAGAGAAAAAACTAACGTGTCCCATGGAATTGGAAGTGGAGCGAATGCATGCATGTCCAAACGATTGTATATTGTATAGAAAAGGGTACAAAGACCTACACGAATGTCCTGTATGTAATGAATCGAGGTATAAGGAAAAGAATTTAACGGAACTAAATAGCGACGTGACAAAGAATGGCCCCCCTGCTAAATTGTTGTGGTATCTTCCTATCATACCTAGATTGAGAAAGTTATATTCAAACCCCAAGGATGCCAAATTGTTGCGTTGGCATGCTGAAGAGCGCAAAAAGGATGGAAAAATGAGACATGTGGCTGATTCTCCTCAATGGAAAAATATTGATAAAGAGTTTGATGAATTTGGATCTAAGATTAGAAATATACGATTTGGACTTAGTTCAGATGGAATTAATCCGTTTAGAAGCATGAGTACTCGTCATAGCACTTGGCCGGTTCTTCTATGCATATATGTTGGGAACATACTTTCGTATTTAGTCAAGTCTCGGTCATTACCTTTTGTAATAGGTTGCTTAGTTATTTATTTCATTATGTTTTAAGTTACAAGGCTTATGTATTAAAGTCCAATGGGCTTGAAGCCCACGTTTTCTAGATGAAAGAGGGAGGAAGGGAGTGTTGCCCTACTCCTCCCCTATATATACTAAGCTTGTGTAAACTTTAATATTGTTGGTTATTTGATTACCTTAATGAAATTCTTATTCTTTCACTTTTCATAAGTCTTATAATCAACCATCTCTTATTCTCATCTCATTTCTATCATCCTTATACTTGTGTTTACATAAATGGTGACCTAACAAGTGGTATCATTCGCCTAATAGAGATTGAAGTGCTTTTCTTGGTATTAACGTGGGTTTAAGGGCTTTGTTCTTCACATTTTTTTTTTCTTTGTTTCTTACACTCAAATCTTGAAGCTTGGACAAGTTTTAAGGTTGATATAGTGTTTAGAAGCTTAAATTTTGCATAAAGCATTGATCTTTTAGAGCTATTTAGTGTTTTCTAAGTATTGGTGAAGTTATTTGATCAAAAGTTCCTTATTTCTAAGCATTTTTCTTCAAAAATTTGAGTTTTTTTCAACTTTCTGGTCATCCTACGCGTAAGATTGGTGAATAGTACAAAAACTTAGCTGTCTACAGTACCTTTTGTCCTTTCTACGCATAAGTTTTGCCTAAAACCCCATTCTTACGCATAAAACCCCTTTCCTACGCATAAGACTGGTCAAAACCCTCTTTCTACGCATAAATTGGTATTCTACGCTTAAATCCTATGCGAAAGATTAATTCCTGCGCCTAAGCTCTACGCTGAAGTTTCATCCTACGCAGAAGTTGACTTTCTATGCAGAAGTTTAATCTTACGCATAAGATTTAATCTTACGCGTAAGTTGCTGGAATCTACGCTTAAGTTTCATCAAAGGTCTTCTCCTTGTGTTACGGTGACTCAGTACTTCCCTGGCTTGGATAAGTTAGTGGAATACTTCGACTACGGATATCTTTCAAGCTTGGATAAGTTTGAAAGATTTGTTTGGTCTTTGAACCTTACGCAAAAGAATCTTACGCATAAGCTTAAAACTTACGCATAAGGTAAATCTTACGCATAACTTTATAGTTTACGCATAAGATCAACCTTTACGCGTAACTTTGAAGTCTACGCATAAGTTTCAGTTTTACGCGTAAGATTTCAACTTACCCCAAGGTTTCTTGATCTTAACCAAAGGAACGTGCATTTCAATCTTCTACAAAGATCCATTATTACACAAGTGTTCTAAGATGTCTCAACCACCACATTACTTCTTCTTTAATCCTCAGCAACAGCAACATCAGCAGTATCAGCAACAACAATACCATCAGCAACAATCATATCAACAACCTTCACAATCACACTTTCATCAACAACCGTTTAATCCACAACCACAATATCTCATGATGCAAAAACATCAAATCATTCCTCAACAACAACCATATCAAATGTCACAACAAAACACTCAGTTTTCCTCCAAACAACCTCACTGGTTTGATAGAATGTGTGAAGTTATTACAACTCAACAATCCAGACATGAGGCGGGATCACTTGAAACACCTCCGATGCTAACACCTGGGAACTATGTTCAATGGTCAAGTCGATTCTTACGATTTCTTGAACTAAAGAAACCTCATGGGAAATTCTTGAAACAAGTGATACTTGAAGGACCATTTAAGTGGCCAACAAGATTTGAAATTGGTGATCCAACTGCTGATCCTCCACATCCTCTTGGAGAGAGACCTCTTCCAGAATCTCAACTCACAGAAGAACAGAAATTACATCGTGAAGCTGATGAGTATGCAATGGCCTATATACTTCAAGGTATACCTAATCCTATCTATCGAAGTGTCGATGCTCAGAAAACAACCAAAGCTATGTGGGAACATGTTCATCTCCTTATGGAAGGCACTCAATTGAACAAAGATGATATGGAATCCAAACTCTACATGGAATACACTGACATCACAATTGAACCAGGAGAGTCACTTGAATCCTACTATCATCGTTTCACTAATGTGGTAAATGATCTGGAACGACACAAAATCACTGTACCAAGGATCGCAGTGAACTCCAAATTCGTTGGTAGTCTTGGTCCGGATTGGCATAAATATGTGACATTTGTTCGACAAACCAAAAATCTTCATGATGCACCATATGGATTGTTGTATGATTTTCTGAAACACCATGAACCTGAAGTGGAAAAAGATCGAGCTCTTCGAGGAGGATACTCACCATCACCAACACCAAATTCTTTGGCACTCGTAGCTCAATCTCCCTATGCTCCACCACCAATGTCAAATCATGCATATGTTCAAGAGCAAAACTACTTCAGTTATCCACAATCTTCTACCTCGAACCAAACGGTCCCTTATGATTCATCTCCATAGAATACTTCTACTCAACTTGTTCCATTAAACAACAATGATGCAGTGTATTACTCCAACTCCAATGAAGATGACGATGATGACTTTAATATGTTGAATCAGGGACTTGCTCTTATTGCTCGTGCTTTTAGCAAATTCTCCAACAAAACAAACAACCGTCAACGTTCATCTTCTAACACAAGGTATCAAGCTGTTGTCAATGATGGAAGGGTGGAAATTCAGAATCGTAACTATGGTCGATCTGGTTCAGGAAGTTCTTCAGGAAATTTTGGGAATGGTCAGAGGTTTAATAACAATGGAGGGTTCAGGAACAACTCAGGTTCTTCTCAGCAAAGGTCTGAACCAGTTGAAACTAGGAACTCAAACTCTGGGAATGCAGTGTGGTGTTATAACTGTAATGAAAAAGGTCATATAGCGACAGCATGTCCTAAACCGAGAACTCGGGGTAGTAAGTTTCACAAGCAGGCATTACTCATGGCTCTTCAAGATGAAAAAGATGGACATTTCCCTGAGCAGGATAACAACTTCATGGAAAATGTGAACAATGACGATGACATGGAAGATCTGGAAGCCAATGCAGCTGTAATGCTTATGGCCAACATGCAGGAACTTCAGTTTAATGATTCAGGTCCAGTGTATGACACTGACGGCTTGTCTCAGGTACATGACCTCAAAGCATGCCTAATACATGAAACAGCCTCACCTTCTGCTTCTGAATCAGATATGGCGCAAGTTGTTCCATCTGACTCATCTTCATCTTCTCAAACAGATGAACAAATAAGCACAGTTGTCATATTTGATGATGACACGGTTGTTTCATTTGATGATCCTATTGAGAATGATAAACATGATCATATAGAACAACATGAACCATCATTTGATCCAGACCCTGACCTCATATTGTTATCCAAACAACTGAATGCTCAACAATTGCAAATCATAAAATGCAACGAGAAAAACAAAGCCTTAAAAGAAACAAATGCGTCACTTGCAAGAGATATTGAGTGTTATAAAATACAACTTTCAAATCAGGAAGACAAGATTAAACATGCAAAAAGTTTTGAAAAAGCTTTTCAAGAATCTTACAACAAAGAGCAAGATCTTCAACACAAAATGCAAGATTTAATTGAGTCAAACGGAAAGTTGATTTCTAAACTCGAAAGTGAAAAGTGTGAACTGAAAATGCAAGTTGAACGTCTTCAAAAAGTACTTTCAAAAACAGAAACAGAATTGTCCAGTTGCAAAAAGGATTTTTGTGAACATAAAATACGGAAAAGGAAGTATATAGATAACTTACTCGGTGAGATTGTTGATCTTGAAAAACAACTCAAAGAATTTCGTAATATAGTTTACAAAACCGGGGGCTCTGTCACAACAATTTAGAAATTTACTTTAAAACCGAGACCCGATAAAGGATTTGCACTTGGCGATTTCAAATCAATGTTTCTTCACACAGCATTCAAAGAAAATCCTAAGATTTACAGTATGGACCATATGCTTGATAATACGATTGTGCGTACTGTTGTTTTTGATACTGAGGAAGAGGAAGAACTTGAAGACGAGAGTCGATCAAAAATGAGTTATGTTCAATATTGGACACCATATGATTATTCACAAGCTCCTCATATTTCTAAATCTTTTGTTCCTCAAAAGGAATTACCTGAGAAATCATGGTATATCACTGAGTCATATGTTTCATCCTCTAATGCGGCCCCTGTCCAAACTGTAGCACAAATAAATGGTCCATTACCATCATCCGGTGAACTTACTCCTTTACCTAAAAATTGTCGTGTCTTAAATTATTACAAAACTTTTATGGAAGACATCAAAATTTTGGAGGAAACAATTGAACGTAATTCTGAAATAAAAATTGAAACTTTTCAATCCGCTTACGAGCGAGAAAAGAGAGATATTTTTCAAAAACAAATGCTGCCAATTGTCAAACACCTCCGTCTCTGTGCTACACGTTGGGAACAGGAACTTCAAAACGAGGTCAAAACAATGATAAACGTTTTCAACTCAACTGAAAATGAGATTTTGGTTCAAAAGCAAAGAAATAGAATTTTAAAAAATGATGCTGATCGACTCTTGGAACAAATTCTCAATGCTGATATTTATTCTGTTATCATGAATGATCTCTATAAATCTGGTACTTCTATGCTTATGGATGATCTTTGTGTTGATAATAACTTGTTAAATGTGGAAATAGAGACACTTAAACATGATAATGACATGCTGAGAATAAAGAATGATGATGTGACAAAACAATTTTCAAAAGAAATTTGTCTACTCAAACAAAGGCTTGAATGGTGTCAAGCTCAAAGTATTGAAACGGAATTGAAACTTCAAAGTCAAAATAATTCAAACTCTTGTCAGCTTTGCAAAAACAATAAGTCTTTAAAAAGTCTGTGTCTCAAATACGAGAAAGAAATTGCAGATTTAAAAATTGAAAACGTCGAATGGCAACAAAACCGCGATGACATTAATTACTGCAATGTGAAACTTGAGTCTGAAATTCAGGATAAAAATCACATCATCATTGATTTGAAAGAGAAAATTAAGCTACTTCAAAAAGGAAAGATTGTTGACACCACGGTGATAGCACCCGGATTGTATCAATTAGACAAAACTGCTAAAGGAAATTTTGTTCAAAACACTAATGTTGATAATTCCACTTCCACAGGACTAGTCTCCACTAATAGCGTTAGCAGACCCAAGTGAAAAAGTAATAAGAAGAATAGGCTCTGGCAACGTAAAAGAGGACCACTAGAAGCTCAAGAAGTAGAAGATCAACTTAGGAATTTGAATAAAACTCATGTTGCATCAGACTTAGATTCTAATTTGGCAAATTGTAATCAAAATCTAAATGTAACGAATGATGAACCTTTGAATGTTTTGAATATTAATGCATCTTGTGTGTTTTGTCGTAAAAGCGTATCATCTGGTGATCATACAAAATGTATAGCTAATTCTCTTCTTAATCGTCATAAGAAACGTAGGACACGCATTCCTTCTAGGCCCACTACTGCCTCTAAGTCTATATTAGGAAAGCCGCCTTCTACGGTTTCTAATGAAGTTGAAGTTACCCCCATAAGTACAGAGAACAAATCTAGGAAAAAGCCAATTACTAGTGAATTCACCAAAAAGAAAGCAAGAACTAGTTGGAATTGGCAACGTTGGTTACAATATAAACCAGACTTTAAATGGATTCCTAAATTGTTGAATACATGTGCTTCTAACCAACAGGAACCCGCACTTTCTTTGGGTTCCACCCTTACTTCTGTTCCATCTTTATCGTCTTCTTGTGATGCAGGTGGTACAGATTGTTCTCTGGATTGTTGATAGCGGATGCACCCGGCATATGACAGGCAATAACAAACTGTTAAACAACTTTGTTTCAAAGTTCATTGGTACTGTCAGATTCGGGAATGATCATTACGCTTTAATCATGGGATATGGTGACTATGTCAGTGGGAACATTGAAATCAGTCGTGTTTATTATGTGGAAGGCCTTGGACACAACCTTTTCTCTGTTGGTCAATTCTGTGATGGGGATCTAGAAGTTGTATTTCGTGAGAAAACTTGTTTCGTTCGTGACTTACAAGGAAACGATCTAATGTCTGGCTCACGTGGTTCTAATATTTATACAATATCAATGTCAAATATGATTGCTACATCTCCGATATGTCTTCTCTCCAAAGCGGAATCGACTAAATCTTGGTTATGGCATAAACATCTTTCGCACTTGAATTTCAAAACTATGACTGAACTTGCTCGTCACAAACTTGTTGATGGATTTCCAAGATTCCGTTTTACCAAAGATGACTTATGTTCAGCCTGTGAACAAGGAAAAAGTACTCAGGCTCATTTTCCTTCTAAATCTGAGCACAGTACGAATCATGTTTTACAATTGCTTCATATGGATTTGTGTGGACCGATGTGTGTTCAAAGTATCAACGGTAAATGCTACATACTTGTAATTGTAGATGATTACTCCAGATGGACTTGGGTTTATTTTCTACGAAGTAAAGATCAAGCTCCTTCAATGATCATCACCTTTCTCACTAAAATTCAAGTTCAGTTACGCAACACGGTACGAATAGTCAGAACTGACAATGGTACAGAATTTAAGAATCAGACACTTCGGTCATATTATGAGAAAGTGGGAATTGAACATCAAACATCTATTCCTAGAAGCCCATAACAGAATGGAGTTGTTGAAAGACGCAACAGGACGTTAGTGGAAGCTGCTAGAACAATGTTGATTAATGCTCAATTACCAGATTACTTATGGGCGGAAGCTGTTTCAACCGCATGTTATACCCAAAACCGTTGTATGATCACAAAACGCCATCGCAAAACACCTTATCAAATTGTTCACAAAAGAAAACCGAACATCGATTACTTTCATGTATTTGGAGCACTTTGTTATCCAAAAAATGATCGTGATGATTTAGGTAAACTTAAAGCAAAGGCTGACATCGAAGTGTTCGTTGGATACTGTGAAAATTCTAAAGGTTTTCGGATATGGAATCGTCGAACAAGAGAAATTCAAGAAACCATTCACGCTAATTTTGATGAACTCACACAAATGGCTTCTGAGCAACACAGCTTAGGACCCGAATTCAACCGTCTTAACTCTCCGGACTCTTCGGCTGAACCATTGCCCCTCAACCGCAAAGAATTGGAAACCTTGTTTGCTCCACTGTTTGATGATACAATTGAATACCATTCTACTGAGGTCTCACCCAATTCCGCTGCTCAACCTGAAAATATTCATGTACCTGACTCACCTCAACAAAATACTACAACTGTTGAGAAAGACGGTCCTCCAATTGCATCACCATTTACAGCAGAACAAACTGCTTCCAACTCACGACAATCAGCTGAAGCTCCTACACCACAATCAGTTCCACAACCCGCAGAGCATGATCCTAATGCGTTCTTTAACCAGTGCACCGGCTCCAACATTTCCTGAAGTAGCTGAGTCGTCCACACGCAATTTGGATCCTGCTAACATGCGAGATACTTATCAACTACACCCTTCGACACACAAATGGACTCGAGACCATCCACTAGTTCATATTATTGGCCATCCAGATGCACCTGTTATGACAAGACAACGACTTCACACTGATGGAGAAACTTGTATCTATGCACTCACAGTTTGTCAAGAAGAATCTAAGAATATTAAAGAAGCAATGACTTATGAAAACTGGATTGAATCTATGCAAGAGGAATTTCAGCAGTTCATATGATTAGAAGTCTGGGAATTAGTTGAAAGACCTGACGGAGTCTTTGTCATCGGGTTAAAATGGATTTGGAAAAATAAGCTAGATGCAGAAGGCACTGTCATACGTAACAAATCACGCCTGGTAGTGAAAGGATACTCCCAACTAGAAGGACTTGATTTTGCAGAATCCTTTGCTCCAGTGGCTAGACATGAAGCTGTTCGGATCTTTTTGGCTTATGCAGCACATAGGAACATGGTTGTTTACCAAATGGATGTGAAAACAGCATTTCTTAATGGAGAACTCCGTGAAGAAGTTTATGTAAGCCAACCAGAAGGCTTCGTTGATCCTGAGCGTCCCAATCACGTTTACCGACTGAAAAAGGCACTCTACGGACTTAAGCAATCCTCAAGGGCGTGGTATGACAAACTGTCTACTTTCTTGCTGGCCAATAAATTTTCTAAAGGTTCAGTGGACCCAACACTATTTACAAAAACATACGGGAGGACTTACTTGTTGTTCAAATCTATGTCGATGACATTATTTTTGCCTCAACAAAAAGAAGTTACTCTAATGATTTTGCAAAATTAATGAAAGATAATTTTGAAATGTCCATGATGGGTGAACGTTCGTTCTTTCTAGGACTACAAGTTCATCAATCACCCCGTGAAATTTTTATAAATCAGTCCAAATATGCTCTAGAAATTTTAAAGAAACATGGAATGATGAGTTGTGATACCTACAATGTAACAATTCGCATTTTCAGATTAATTACTATTCCCGGAAAATTTCACTATTCATTTTTACTATTCATTTTCCCCGAAATTTTCCCGAAATTTGATTTTTGTTTCTTGGCCTCGAGTGATAAATCATTCCCATAGCAAATTAAAAGTTTGACACTCATCAGATCATTTTTGTGAAAGTTATTAAGGAATTACACGTTTTAGGGTAAAACGTCATTTAAAAATTCTACGCACAATGAAACTCGACCGCGTTAAGTGACCCCGCATCAGAAAAATGTTTAGTACTCTCATGATTTATTTGAGAATTAATCATGAATAAGAAAAATATGACCAAATAAACCTCGGCCGTGAGAAACAGGAATTCTCGTCTTTAAGCACTTTTACTTAGCCGTAACCTTAGCCTATACCTGCACCGTGTTTCTAAGACAATTTGAGTTTTCACATTTTTGGAATAAGTCAACATATTTTTCCCTCCTCCTTTGACCAAAAATCATTCCTTGATTTTATAAATCATTCCTTGATTTTTAGGCTTACGGTTTTAAGTTTAAAGACATTAAATACCAACCGACACTAGACAGAGCCCAGCCTAGACATTATAAGTCATTTTAAGTCATTATTATCCTATTAGAAAAGTTACATTTTACTTTTCTCAATTTTACGCAACTTTCGTACATTTTACGTATTACGCGTTTTAGACTCGTGTTTCCAGTTTTAGCAGGGTTTGAGCACCCCAATAGAACCTACCACTCATTTTATATTTTATTATGGAGTATATTGATAAGTCCTAGCATATTTATAAGTTTCATATTTTTAGGATACCCGGTTTTACGTTTTGTGACTTAAGCATTTACGGTTAGCATTTTACGGGTCCAAAACTAGTCACATAAGTAGGATAATATCATCCAAGACCAAGTCATCCATCCTATCCTAAGTGAAACTGCCTCTAGGGGGGGATTCACTTGTGTGGCATGATCTTGACCATTGATTCACTAGATCATCACATGTGTACTACTTAGGCTCCAAGTTAAACTAGGTCTCCAAGTGTAGTAACTTTCCTAGTTACCTTCCTAACCTCCTCATTTTTAGTATAAAAGCAAGCTCATGTCTTCCTTTCTTCATAATCCAAACGCCACACCATTAATTTCTAGCACCATGATCCTTTGATCTTCAAACTACAAGTTACACTACAAAGTTCAAGGTCTTAGTATTCTCTACCTAGTTCTTAAGTTTGTTTGGTGATTCCATGGTTGAATTAGGAGCTACACAAGGTGATTAGGGGCTGAAGTTAAATGGTTTTCACAAGGTCTATATCAAGGCTAGCAAGGATTACAAGAGTTGTGGTGAAGGGTTTGCAAGCATAAGTTTAGTGTCCTAGTTTCATACTTGACTTCCTTTCTTTAGAAAGCCAAAAGTTGTAAGAAATGCTATTACACTTTCTTGCTCAATATCATTTTCATGCTTATTATGTTTCTTTCATGCTATATATGGTCTTTGTATTATGTTCATGATGTATAAAAACTAGTAAAACAAGTTATGGTATATATATGTTAACTTATGTTATTTAAACAAGTAAACTAGTGACTTTTATGGAGAACCATGACCAAAATAGTACAACTATGATATTTGACACTTACTTACTGTTAAAGAGGACTTAACAAGGAAAACATAGCAATTTGAACCACTTAAAACGAGTACACGAGTCAAAAGATACGGCCAAAAGAAGTTAGCAAAACCAAAACGCCGAAACTGCCAATACCCTACTGTTTTGCAATTGACATTTTGAAAGTGGCCCTTCTGGTCCGCTTCATCAAAAAGTTAAAACACGAAAGTTGTCCGGAACGACGTTTTCGTTCAGGTGAAAAGAAGCTCGAGCCCTAAAAACGCTTTCCGAGTGATATTTTCTTCAAATTCTTAACAGCCCATTTTTAGACCAAAGTCACTATATAATAGTTATGATTTACTAAGACCAAGAGGTCTAATGACCTAAAGCCAAGACCACAACCATGGCTAAAGCCAAGGTTGAGTCTCAAGACCATGGTAACAATGACCAAGGTCACGGCAAAGCCACGGCTAAAGACCATATAACTTTTAAAGATCAAAAACTTATATATATATATATATATATATATATATATATATATATATATATATATATATATATCTTTATCAAATACTACAATAGTAGGGAGCCTCATGTGAGGGGTTCATTAAAGTAAACCGTCGAGATGAGTTGTGGATTTACGAATTAAAGTGTCCTGGCTCCTCGAACGTTTACTACATGGCCTCTGAATTATGTCGGCCCGAACGGTAGTAAGCGATATACAAACTATACATGTTTCATAGACCACTTATATTCAACGACTTACACTATATACTAAGTACTACATCATGAACATTATGCAAGACATATATAGGCAATTCTTCGTATTCTTAGACGTTACTCTAAACCTAAGTCGCAACGTTCTATTATAGGCTGCTCTTAGAGACTTTCACGATTCGACTACCACTTTCATTTCTCATTACATAGACTTAAGGTGAGTCATAGCCCCTACTCTTTTCATACTTGTTTTAACTCTTTAGGGGAGATACATGCACAACTACTTGCTTACTTGTACAAATACTCAAAACATTTATACTTGATTGTTTTATACTTGATTGTCTTATACTTGATTGCATTATACTTGATTTCATACATACATGACTGTTTTATACTTTGGGAAATGGCACTCAGTAAACTTTTATACTTTGGGAAATGGCATCCAGTAATCTTTTATCTTTGGGAAGTGGCTCCCAGTTATCTTTGGGAAGTGGCTCCAAGTTGTCTTTGGGAATTGGCTCCCAAGTGAGGTCTTCGGAGATGAAGTGTAGACTCACGACTAATTGCTTAATTGTTTTAATGAACTTATACATGTCTTATTCATACTATATATTTAGCAGTGGGTTGTGAACACACAGGTTACAAGTCTCTTATGGCGGGACTTGCAACTGAGTGGATTCACGATGCCTTTGCTGTGTGATCATTTTTATAGGCTTTTCAACTATTTTAAGACAAACTCTATGAACTCACCAACCATTGTGTTGACACTTTAGCATGTTTATCTCAGGTTAGTAAGGCGATAGCTAGTGCGTGGAACTTAGAGTCAAGCTGCATATTCTGAAGACATACGCTTTTATCATTTACCATTCAAAACATTTTGTATACATTTATGTATCATACTTTGGAATCTCATGTTTGTAACTTTGAATTCATTAATTGAATGGTAACTTTTCAAAACGTCTCATTTAGAGGTCGTTTTCTATAACTTGTACTTTGTATTATGAAGTAGCACCCCAGTGACACAGTCTTCCGCTGCGGTTTTTTGGGGGTGTTACATACAATACACCAATGGGCTATACCACAAAACTAGATGCTGACCTACATGGGACACCTGTTGACCCTACCAAATACCGAAGTATGATTGGGTCACTCATGTATCTCACGGCTAGTAGACCTGATATAGTATTTGCTGTCTACATGTGCTCTCGCTATCAGTCTAAACCAACTGAAAAACACCTCAGTGAGGTTAAAAGAATCCTTCGATACATAAAGGGAACCATTAACTTGGGAATCTGGTATCCGAAGGATTCTGGTTTTGAACTAATTGCTTTTTCAGATGCTGATCATGCAGAATGTTTAGACACACGCAAAAGCACATCTGGTGGATTACAGTTTCTCGGAGATAAACTTGTGTCATGGCAATCAAAGAAGCAGGACTGCACATCACTGTCGTCAACAGAATCTGAATATGTAGCTATGTCTGCTTGTTGTGCTCAAGTCATTTGAATGAGATCACAACTTAAGGATTATGGCTACCTGTTCAACAAGATTCCGATCTACTGTGATTCCAAAAGTGCCATTGCTATCTCCTGCAACACAGTTCATCACTGCAAATCCAAACACATTGATCTCCGATATCACTTCATCAAAGAGCATGTTGAAAAGGGTACAGTTGAACTATATTTCGTTGGAACTGAGTACCAACTGGCGGACTTACTTACCAAATCCTTAGCACCATCAAGGTTTGCTAGTCTAGTTCACCAAATTGGTATGCGATGTTTGACTCCAGAAGATCTGGAAAAGTTTTTAAAACACAATTAATCGTCAAACATCAAAACTATCTTTGTAAATATCTTTCCAAAAATAAAATACAAAAATATAAAACCAACAAAAACACAAAAATATTTTTGTTCTTTCAAAAAAAAATAATAATAATGCAAGTATATACCACTCTTTTCAACACTATTTTTTTTGTAAAATGTCTTCAATTATTAAAATTATCAAAAACAAGTGTTGAGGGGGAGGAAAAGTATTTCAAAATTTCTCAAAATATTTACTTTATACTTGAATTTTTACCAAAAATATTATGTTTTATCATATGTGATGCTTCAAAAAAAAAGTTTTTCGGGATACTTTCCTTGACCATTATAATAAATTTTTAATTTTAGAGACTTCGGTCTAAGGTCGAGGGGGAGTAAAATTCCACAAGTTGTTCTTATCTTAAGATTTGGTGTAGTTAACGAAAGTCAATATGAGAGTTAGTTGGGCATTAGGATTGAATGTAACATAAGGTTAAGGGGCCAAAGGTGTCAATATGTGAAACCTTTTTTAACCAATAGTCAAAACTCATTTTTGACCGATCATTCAATTCACTGACATCACATTGAATACTTTCACCCAACATAATCTACGGCTCACAATCAAACTGCAAATCCAATCATAATTCCTCTAATCTGTAAGTGACATAATGTTTTGATCATGTTTCTAAACATTGGTTTTTAATTTCATCAAAATCCTACGGTTAAATCTTTCTAAATCTATCATTTTCGATTTAGGGTTTTGCGTAAAATTGGACCTAGTGATTTAGGGTGTTAGGATGTGATTTGGTTAATGGGTGTTGATACTATGGTGATAATAAACATGTTTGTGTACTCCAATCATACCCAGAAACTCTAATTGATTGATTTTTGAATTTAGGGTTCATACATGGATTTAGGGGTTTTTGATTTAGGATGATTAGAGTTTAATTGTTGATGGGGATAGTGATCGTATATGCATAAGTACTCGATTTTGTGGTTTAATTACTTCAGAAACAACTCATGGATCATGAATCTTTGATTTAGGGTTCGTTGTCACTAGCAGTTATGATCATTGGATTTTGTGGTTAATTGTTGTTATAAATTGGTCCACATGTTCCTTAGCATATTAGAATCACTTGCCCTAATCCAATTTTAACCCAGAAACATGTTTGTATCAGATTGTGATTAGTTGTTCATACGATCCTACGCGTTAGTTTGAGTTTTGACATGTTTACGCGTAAAATTGTGTGTCTTAAGTGTGTT
Source organism: Artemisia argyi (assembly GCA_030686995.1). Classification (NCBI taxonomy): domain Eukaryota; kingdom Viridiplantae; phylum Streptophyta; class Magnoliopsida; order Asterales; family Asteraceae; genus Artemisia; species Artemisia argyi. The sequence goes on from CM060689.1 coordinate 39,267,822, forward strand.
GGAATGAATTTGAATAAAATATTGATCAGTGGTTATGTTTAAACACTTTCAGGAATCAAAAGAGACAATTTTTCAAAAGGTGATTTTTCGTTAAAGACGTTTCTACGCATAAGATACTCATCCTACGCGTAAGATTGAATCTTACGCGTAAGATTCGACACGTTTGAAAAACTTGTCTTGGATAAGACAATGTTTACGCAAAAGAGATTTTCTTACGCATAAGTTATTTCTCACGCATAAGTTATAAACTTACGCATAAGTCAAAACTTACGCATAAGTTATATCTTACGCATAAGGTTTAATCCTTGGCATAAGCTCTAATATTACGCTTAAGATTTAATCCTACGCATAAGATTGAGCCTACGCATAAGATTAAACTTACGCGTAACATATAATGTTATGCGTAGATTTTGCTCTTACGCCTAATTTCATTTCTTACGCATAAGAAATGTTATGCGTAGGATTTCCATCTTACGCGTAACATTGCCTAAATTCATGTAAATTTGTCTAAGTGTTGTAAAATTTCAAAAGTGTAAACTCTTGTAATGGTTAACTCATGTTGTGACTAGATTGTTATAAGTTTCTACTAAGTGTTAACTTCTAAAACACAAGTTTATCATATAACAACAGTTCATACACACAACACCCACTGATCAATTCTAAATATGCATGGTCATGTAATTGAATGTCTGAGCTAACAAAGTAAATCATTGCTATGTTTGTGTTTGTTTATGATCAATTCAGATGGCACAACATAATGACATTCCATATGGACCAGAACCTGAACCTAAACTCTCCTGGGAAGAAACCTTTCCCGAGAATTACTCCAGAAAGATAGGCAAGAACAACTTAAGAATCAACTTCAACAAAATCACGTGCAATGAATCTTCATGCATTGTAGCTGTGGATGCTCTCCTTTATCACCCGAACAAAATCCTGTTCACCAAATCAGCATCAGTGGCCTGCTTCTACATACACCAATTTTGGCACACACTTCAGCTAGACCTTAGGGAAGAGTCCTTCACTTGCATGCTTCATAATAGACAAGTTACTGTGGACATAGATACTCTTCGGAATGTTTTTGGTTTACCCGAACTTGGCCCAGATGAAGAATACGATCCAGTACCTAATGAGGAAGAGCTGATAGAATGGTTACGGGATATTGGTTACGATGAATCAGAAGAAGTAGTGACAAGACACTCTAAGGTCAACATCAGATTTCTTCCACAACCATGGAGAACACTGTGCATCCTGATTGCTAAGTCTTTATCTGGCAGAGACACTGGTCACGAACACCCCAAGCTCCAACACCTCAAACTCTTCTGGGCTGTGGCAAACGTCAAAAAGGTGGATTATGCTAGCATTATTTGGGAAGATCTTGTGTGGCACATACAACACAAAACCACCAATATTCCATTTGTTCGTTTCACCAAATTACTCATCGAAAGCTTCCTTCGTGAGTATGACGATATTCCACAAAAACTGGATGATGAAGCCAAGCACACTTTCAGAAATGAGGACACTCTCAGACAAATTAAGAGACTTGACACCAGCACTCGTAAACAAGGAAAACCTTTTCCCGCTTGTCTCTTGAATGATAAAGTGAAGCTGTGTAAGAATTACAAGTACTACGTTCAAGCTCTCAAGGAAGATAAAGTTGGGTTCTTAGACGAAGTCATTCTACCGTCGTTCATGCAGAAGAAGGGGAAGAAAGGTAGCAAGTCTGGGAGCTCTGGTAGTTCTACCAAGTCTACACAAAAGAGGGGTACACTCAAGATCAGAATTCCAGTCAAGAAACCTGAATCTATTCCTGAACCCACACAACCACCTTCTCCAAAATAGACTGACTCAGAAACCGAATCCGATGAAGGTCCAGTTTATAGGGAAGCCTATGCAAACATCGACAAGAAGGTTAATCTTGAAGATATTGATGATAGGGACATGACTTTCGAAGATTGGGACAAAGACATTGATGAATTTGCTGATAATGCTGAATAGCCAACAAATCTCAATCAAACACCACTTACTGAAGCAGACACTAAATTGGAAGAAGAAAGGTTTAGGAAAGAGAAGCTGAAGGAACCAATGACTGCTGAACAAGAGTCTGCTCACTCAAACATAGGCCTTTCAGTAGAAGAAGAAAATGAAAGAGCTTTCAAGTTGGGTCTCCTCCACAGCAAAATAGATGCCTTCCAAGCTGATCAACCTCCACCTCCTTTGTTTTCTCAAACAAACGAAGCCGGCGGATCTAGCAGAATTCCTGAGTCCACCACAGGAACCAATGCTGCTTTGATTGTCTACGAAACCCCCACAGTATCACCCACAGAAGTAGATATGCTTGATGCTTCAGCAACAGGAGAAGAGGAAGAGGAGGACCCTATGGATACAGATGCTCCATATCTTTTGACCATGGAAGAAATGGAGATCAGAGAAAGGGCTCAAGAAGAAGAGTTAAAGAGAAAACAAGAAGCTGAAGAGGCTAGGCTTGAGGAGCTAGAACAAACCAAATTGGAAGAAACTATTCGTATGGAAGAAAGCAGAAAAGCTGAAGAGGCAGCCAAACTGGCAGAAGATAAGTTAAGAAAAGAAGAAGAAGCCAAGCTTGCTGAAGATCTTAGGCTTAAGGCTGAAGCAGCCAAATTAGCAGAAGAACTAAAGCTTAAGGCCGAAGCTGACAGGATGGCTGAAGAACAAAGATTACAGGAGGAGGCTGCCAAAGAAAAGAATGTTGAAGCCAAGGATAAACCCGAATCACAAAGAGGAGATGACAAGGACATCACCACTCACATTGAATCTTCACAATCATCACCTCCAGCATCTGAATCTACACATGACGAATCAATCAAGAAACCCACAAGTACTAAAGCCTCTGCTGCATCAAAGTTGATCAAGAAAGCTTTTAGGAGAGTTCATGAAAAGAAGAAAAGCAAATTAGAAGATCAAGTTGAATCACTAGCAAGTCAAGTTGCTGAATTGACAAAGCTGAATACGAATGTCCAAGAGCTGCAAGAAAAGGTTGACACCTTTTTAGCTAAGGATGTACAAGAAAACTTGGAAGCTACTTTAGCTGCTCAGGCACATCAGTATATGGAACAACACTTAGTTGCTGAATTGAACGATTTGCTGGCGCCTATGAGAGATGAACTCACCAAGTTTGCAGAACAAGCAGTCAAGAAAGTGATCAGAACTACCTCATTTACTCTCTGAGTAGACAAATCAACTCTACCACAACCACAGATGTCATTGGATGAATTAGAGACCCAACTCTTAGACAAATTGGCAAGTAAATTTACCTTGTCACCTGATGAAGCTAAAGTCTTGGAAGCTTTGAAAGCCAAGATGTCTAAAGAGTCCTGCAACACTGAGGCCGACTAACTGAAGCGTCAAAGAGATGATGATGACAAGGATCCTAACTCACAGGAAAAGAAACCAAAGCAAGTCGAAGGACCCTCATCTCAACCCAAAGAACCAGTCATTCCTCTAACTACAACGACATCTACTCAACAACCCAAGGCATCTGGTTCCGGTCATAAAGCCCATGACCACTTTGAATACACAGGCGGAGATAAGATTCCTCTGACCGATGAAGTACCAGAACCGTCATCTACAAAGAAGAAAGAAAGGAAACGAAAACATCATCAGCACAAACCTGACACCTCTTCAAAAGGCACAGAACCTAAGAAACCGAAAACCATTCTCAAATGGCTTGACAAAGACAAAACTGCCGATTACTCCTGGTTTGACAAGATGATTAATTCGCAACCACCACTTGCAGATGATCAAGAACCTCTCGATGGTCGAACAGTGGAATACGCTCAGTTGATTCAGCATAAGTTTCACATGAAAAAGATGAACAAGAAAGAGTTACGAAGAATCAAGAATGATGCGTTCAATCTTCTGAAAGATTGGTCTGCTAACTCCATCGAACTTGAATATCATCTAGAAAATATTGCTCGAGCTATGTCAAGCAATATTGACTGGATCAATCCTGAATCTCATATCAATCCAGTCACAAGGAAGACAGCACCATACATAACTGACTGGTCCAAACCACTGCCTATGATTGGAAAGCCAAAGGAACCCAAGATCCCTTACAAGTTCTTCTTCAACAACGACTTAGAATTTCTTCAACACGGTAGCAAGATTGAGAAGAAGTACACCACATCACTTACCTTCCTCCCTGCAGCCAGATACCTCAACAATGCCATCGAAGAAGAAGCATCTAACTTATTCATCGATAAAGTTGTTGACTATGACCGGAATGCACTCTATGGTATACATCATTGGCCAGATAACCGGGCACAGTATTATCGAAGCAGCAGACTCAATCAGACTATGGGTAATGTGACAAGTGAGTTGAAGATAGTCTCAATTCAGTTCATTTCGACAGTCACTCACTTTGGGTACCCCTTCCTCAGCAAATTAGTACTCAAAAGACTTGATGAAAAAGAGTACGAGATTTCCGAGTCAGACTTTCCACGATTACTCCTCAACGACATAGAAGATATGTATCTGCTCAAAGTTCAAGGAAAGCTTTGCAACTTACCCAAACCTATGCAGCTTGCCTTTATCACAGCTCTCCTAATCTTCATCAGACAAATAGTCATCAGAGAAAGAGTAGAAGATCTTCAACTAGGAGTGGAAAGTTACCAGAAGAAGCTGAATCTCACCAAACCCAACCTGTTCAACATCCCCAACCTTCAACACCTATCTCAATACTCCTTGATCAGGCATCCGGCATTTGGGTTCACATACCGCAGTGTAAACGGTCGTAACTGCTTCATGGCCTATGAAGAAATCCATAAGTTCTGTGATGAAACCCTGAAGTTCGTCAGAGATGGAATCAAAAGCAGATTAGATGACATAGCACTGGGTAAATCCAAAAGGTGGAATACCGATGAGGCCAGAGAAGCTCGCAGATTCATTACAAGGATTGAGACTTGGTTGAAGCGTAGGGATCAGTTTCGGAGATTGGAAAGCTATGTTGGAGGCAGACCAGGATTTCCGGTGTTGACGTTTCAGAGACCAGAATGGTAGCAAATTTGTAAGAACTTGATTTGATTTGTCAAATACTATTCTTCATAATGGCTTGTGCACGCATTATAGTGCACAACCCAAACTTGTAAAGAAAGGACCCTGAGGTACACATCTGTGCCTCAATCCTAATATAAGGAGCGAAGGATTCTTACTTTTGAGTAGAATTAATCAAATGTTTTATGATTTTTCATAATTATGCTCAAAAGGACAAGTATTTCACCTCAATAAGATGTAATCACTTGTTGAGGGGGAGCACTTGTCAAAATAAAATACTTTGTTCTAAATCAAAAGTTCTTGGTGAATCTCCCCATAAGACTCAAAAAGGCATATTTTAATCTAAAAAGATTGTCAAAAACAACATTTTATATGCTATTTTTGAGGGGGGGAAAATGAAAAATTGATTAAAATATAAGAAGTAAAAAGGCTAAAAGTTGTATCATAAGCGAGCTAGACTCAGAATTGACGAGACAATAAAAGTTAGTAATCTCAAAAAGACTTATCCTCGACGGGTAATAACATCAAGTTAGTTACTAGAGCTAGTTGTCACCTAAAAGCTGACAATGGATCTCTTTAACTAACCACGTAAGCGTGTCTCGAAAAGGATTTGTCTTACTAGAAATGTACCATCTCGAGAAACTTTATGTGGACTTGACCAGGCTGGGTAATAACTTCAAGCTAGTTTAACTAGTGATGTAAGCGTGTCTCGAATCGATCTTGTTCACTGAAAGTGGATCAATTCAAAATGCTTGCTCCTCCCGCATGTGCAAATTTATTAAATACTCATGAGCACATGTGAAGGGGGAGCCCTTCAAAAGTGTACACAAAACTCTCAAAGTGTTAACCAAAATATTTGATTATCACAAACACTTTGAGAGTTTTTCAATCAAAGGTTTCTTGGCTACTGTCGGTTAATCAAGGAGTTATAAGGTGATTAAGATAGGAAAAACCGTCCTATGATCCACCAGAGCCGGAGGGATCTACCCAAGGACATCTCCCATAGTTAGAATTAGAAGTCCTTAGGTATGATACGAAAAAAGGAGAAAAGAATGAAAGGGAAAGAAGGAGTTGAAGAATTAAAAAGAAATGTAAAAGAAAAGGGTGAAAAGAAATAGCCCTCCATATGTTCAACCTTAGGGCAGACACCGGGTTCAACTCGTATGCTACTGGTTGTTGCTAAGGCGACACCGGTATTGAAGATAAAGTCGTCATGAACCCAGTGACGCAATGCACTAAACCTTCTTAACCACTCAAGTTCTCTTAAAAGAACTTGTTTCATTCTCACGGGGAACTAGTGTAATCTATTGACCTATCTCATAGAGATGGTTGATATTGAAGCAGGAGACCCCTCCCTAGTCTCCGCATAGGAAACCTAAGTGTGCACTTATAGAGTCTAGAGCCTTGAGATACATCAAAGATCTCTTAGGAACACTTAGTATTTCTACAACTGGTGTTCTACATCAATGGACACCAGCTGTAAATTATCGAGTCTTTCGCAGATCTTAGCAATCTGCCGAGAACGTTTATGAGAGGATTACAAATGTATTTCTCAATGATTGAACGGAAATTCCTGCCAGGGTCAACATCAAACAGCCCTGACAGCAGGTCACTTCGGTAACCCCACAAGGGTTACGCTTAGTGTTCGCAGTGGTTACATAGCGGTCTACAGTCGTGGAGTGATCCCCAGCGACTCACCCAGTCATTGAGCTACTTAGTAGGTCTCGTAAGCTCCTTCGGGAGTATCTGATATGGGAACGGCCTTGATAAGGATTAGAAGGAGTCTTCACACTATGCTGTTGACGAACTTTAATTCCTTATCTGTAAGTACCGGTTATTTATTGCTAATTGTTTACTTGCAGGTACCTCACTTCCATGATGGTAGATTCCAACATGCTCATACATACATCTTGATGCAAATGATAGCTCCCCCAAAGATCTTAGCACCACAAAGTTCAAAGAAAGATTCTACGCCAATAAGAAGAATCTACAAAGTATAAAGACTAAAGATCTTAGAGTATGAAAAGGAACTTCGTGCACGTGAAAGTCTAAGTCCAAAGATGTATGAGTATGTTGGAATGGCGGACAACCACCACAGACGCAGGAGTGACGAATGGCAGACTACTTCATAACACAATCACTACATCATTACCAAAGAACAAAGACATGAAGCAAAGTGCTTTTATTATACAACAATTTTGAAGACGTCTAAAGTTTTACATGTCACAAGTCAACGAAAAAGATGAAGACGTCAAGCAACCGTGATGACCGAACCTTAGGGGGAGATTGTTGGGAACATACTTTCGTATTTAGTCAAGTCTCGGTCATTACCTTTTGTAATAGGTTGCTTAGTTATTTATTTCATTATGTTTTAAGTTACAAGGCTTATGTATTAAAGTCCAATGGGCTTGAAGCCCACGTTTTCTAGATGAAAGAGGGAGGAAGGGAGTGTTGCCCTACTCCTCCCCTATATATACTAAGCTTGTGTAAACTTTAATATTGTTGGTTATTTGATTACCTTAATGAAATTCTTGTTCTTTCACTTTTCATAAGTCTTATAATCAACCATCTCTTATTCTCATCTCATTTCTATCATTCTTATACTTGTGTTTACATAAATGGTGACCTAACAATATATAATCTCCCGCCTTGGTTGTGCATGAAACAGAAATACATCATGATGTCATTATTAATTCAAGGTCCGAAACAACCTGGGAACAATATTGATGTGTATTTGGATCCGTTAATAGATGACATGAAAGATTTGTGGGATTTGGGCGTTGAAGTTTATGATGCGTACAAGAAAGAGAGTTTCAGATTGTTTGCCATGATTTATTGTACTATAAGTGATTTTCCAGCATACGGTAACTTGTCAGGTTATGGTATGAAAGGGGAGAAGGCATGTCCAGTTTGTGAAAAGGACACCCACTCTCAATGGTTGACTAATTGTAGGAAAACAATATATATGGGACATCGAAGATTGCTTGAAGAAAATCACCCTTACCGTCAAAAAAATAATTTGTTTGATGGTACTATAGAGGAAAGAGTGATGGCGGAACCATTGGACGGAAACGATTTACTTTCCCAAGTTGCGGATTTAAATATTGTTTTTGGAAAAAAAGTTGAGGCCCCTCAAAAAAATATTTGGAAAAAAAAGTCAATATTTTTGGATTTGGAGTACTGGAAACATTTGCAAGTTCGACATTGTCTGGATGTTATGCATATCGAGAAAAATGTTTATGAAAGCTTGTTAGGCTTATTATTAAACATTCCAGGAAAAACTAAAGACGGAGTTAAAGCTCAAAAAGACATGGTTGAAATGGGAATTAGAGACGAGCTCGCACCACAAGAGACGAATAGTAAGAAAATGTATTTGCCAGCGGCTTGTTATACAATGTCAAAGGCTGAGAAAACCATGTTTTGTGAATTCTTACACAGTGTTAAGGTCCCATCTGGCTATTCTGCTAACATTAAGAAGTTGGTTTCGATGAAAGACTTGAAGTTACTTGGTATGAAGTCCCATGATTGTCACATTTTAATGACGCAGATGATTCCAGTCGCTATTCGCGGAGTACTGCCACCTCGAGTACGACACACAGTCACAAAGCTTTGTCTCTTTTTTAACATGATTCATTCCAAAGTTATTGATCCAGAAAAGTTGGATGAATGGCAGAGTGACATTATTCTTACTCTTTGTGAACTCGAGATGTACTTTCCACCTTCATTTTTTGATGTCATGGTTCACCTTGTATCTCATATTGTCGGAGAAATAAAGGCTTGCGGTCCTGTATTCTTGCGATACATGTATCCATTCGAAAGGTATATGGGTTTCTTAAAAGGGTATGTAAGGAACCGATCTCGACCAGAAGGTAGTATTATTAAAGGGTATGCTTCCGAAGAAGTAGTTCAAAGATGTCACACCGAACAACAGTGATTTAGAGCAAGCGCATTTTACCGTATTGCAAAATATGACATGTGTTGACCCATACATACACGAGCACATGTCATATTTAAAACAAAATAACAGGTATCGAGGTCAGCTTTGGTTGGAAGCTGAGCATACGAGAACATTTTCACAATGGTTTGCAAATAAAATTAGTCGTACGTTTCCAAATCTTGATCCAGAAGTGGCACAATTGGGGTACCGGCCACGTCGTGTTTTTCAATATCAAGGCTATGATATTAACGGATACACGTTCTACACCAAAACAACAAGATGATAAAAGTACAATGCAAAATAGTGGAGTGACACTTGTAGCAACAATGACAGATTCATCAAGGATGACAAGCTCAAAAAATTCGTATTATGGTGTCATTGAAGAAATATGGGAATTGGATTACAATTTGTTTGTTATACCTCTATTCAAGTGTAAATGGGTCAATGACAGGGGAGGTGTTAAAGTTGATAGGGATGGTTTCACGTGTGTCAATCTTTCCACAAACAGCTACAAATCTGACCCATTCATTCTAGCAAACCAAGCCACCCAAGTATTTTTTGTCGAGGACTTAAAAGACAAGAGATGGCACATTGTCATGCATGGTAAACGACATATAGTTGGTGTTGACGATGTTGTGGACGAGGACGACTATAATCAGTTTGACGAGCTACCTCCATTTTCTAGTGGCATTCAGTCTTTAGATGAAATTCTTGATGATACTGTTTATTTAAGATCGGATCATCAAGAAGGACACGAAGAATGACAAGTCAGGTAATAAAATAATTTACTCAAGTTATAACTAAATTTATAGTCAACAACACAAGTTATAACTAAATTTAAGCTAATATATACTTATTTTATGGCCAACAACTAATGTGTTTTTATACATTTGTTATTTTTGCAGGTGCTACAAACAAAGACATAGCCGAATAAATTAAATAAATAGCATGTATTATATGCAATAATTTCTTTTCACTAAATAATTTCATCTTCTATATAAAAAAATAAAAATAATACTACACAAACCCACGATCCAGAAATTCTTCCCCAAACTTTCCCCCCAATTTTTACCGCTACCACAACACCACGATCCTCCACCTTCACAGCTTCACTCTCAATTGATTTCCCGCCAATCTAGCCCTAACCACCACGCTCTTAATATACATGATGTTGTTTGCATCATTTGACAAGATATTAACCGCGATCTTTTTTATCACATCATATCCCAAACCAACACCCACCTCTGCCATTACGACCAAGCTCAATTTGGGCCATTCATCTGAGTTTGAACACATCAAATGGTATTTTCCTTCTTCTTAATATAACTTTGATACGCAATTGTTACTTATTTTAAGGTTAATATCTGTTGGATTAGGGTTGGATTTAGGTTTATGTTTTGTATGCATAAATAATAAATTGTCATGTGTCTGCTTATGTGTTTAGTATGGGTTGTTTTCAGACTAAAAAGTTAAGAGGGTGTTTGTTTTGAACTTATGTTTACAGCTTATAATTTCTAGCTTATTTGGTGATGAATCCGTATAACTTATGTGTGGTCATGCTTGTTAGCTTACTTTGATAACATATGACTTATTTGGATACTTGGTTAAATAATCTTTTGATTTCCTGTCAAGTATAGTAACCCACGGGGGTTCGAGTCGAGACCCGTGTGAACACGGCTCGGTCTCGTTTGCCTTGGTCTTGCCTCGTTCGTCTTGGTCTTGCCTCGTTCAACCACAACACCACGAGGGTGGTAGTTGTGTATTGTTTTGCTCGGTCCACCAAAGCAGCCCAGCGAGGGTGCACTTGGTTTTATTTGGTTTTTGGCTGGAAATACCGCCCAAAGAGGGTGTTTATTTTTGCGTGTCACAACCCCAATAGTGGGTGTTTGTTTGCTGCAACGCAGTCCCAATAGGGGGTGTTGGTTCTGCATATTTTCAGCCCCTAAAGAGTGCGTTTTGTTTGTTGATTTTTCTGCACAAATGATGCATTTGGACCTGCTGATTTCAGCCCAAAGGGTGTGTTTTGTTTGCTTATTTCTGTCCAAAACCAGCCCCACCAGGGGGTAAATGATTCGTCGTGTCATAGCCCACCCAAAAGGGTGTTTGTTTGCTGAAATGCAGCCCCAACTAGCGATAATAAGACACTAACTTAAGTAGGTAGTACAACGAATAGTTCAAAATTAATACTCTTGGAACAATACATAGCTCAAACTAAATATACTAATGAGATACAATATCAGAGTGCCTTCTTTGTTTAATAAAGATAAAAATAAAAATTTGGCGCACGGGCATTTGTGGCTTCATTTTAATCTTGCCACCAATGAGATAACAGATTCCAAATAACTAATGATTTAACATTTTTTTAAAACCAATGCAGTTATCGAAAATTAGTTTAAACCCATAAGCATCAATCAATAAAAAAAAAAAAAAAACTAAAGGAGTACTCAACATTGCCTGGAACGTTAACCACAAACTCAGTGTGTTTATATTTTTGCGTTCATCTACCAACAAGAGGTATCTAATGCTATTGTGATACAATAACAAAGAGATGATCATCATAAACTACTATAACTTATTTTGTTGGTTCTGCATATTTTCAGCCCAACATGGGCATTTATATCTGCTTATTTCAGTGCCTAAAGGGTGCGTTTTGTTTGTTGATTTTTCTGCACAAATGGTGCATTTGGACATGCTGATTTCAGCCCAAAAGGGTGCACTTGGTATGGGTTTCGGCTCACAGCAATGACACCACAACGGTGTGTTTGTTGTTTCGGGTCAACCACCACAACCTCGTTAGGGTGTGTTAGGTTTTGTATATCTCAGTCCTTACACAGCCCACCATGGGTATATTTGGTTTGTTATCGTGACCCAGCCACCAAGGGTTGTTTGGCTTACTTTCGGTCAAAGAGAAAACCACCCAAAGGGTGTATTTTGTTTGCTTATTTCTGTCCAAAACCAGCCCCACCAGGGGGTAAATGATTCGTCGTGTCACAGCCCACCCAAAAGGGTGTTTGTTTGCTGAAATGCATCCCCAACTAGCGTGCGTTTGTTGGCTGCAAAACAGCCCCAAATGGGGTTTGTTTTTCTGGTTATTTTCTGCACACAAATGGCGTTTGGATTTGCTTATTATGACAGTACCTAACTCCTTACATCAATGATACAAGTAACTGACATATATTATGGGCACCAAAAAGCTCTTTTACATTTTTATTGATACACTTATCCTTTTGGGATGAAGATAATCTACCCCATCTGTTGATTCTTACATTTCACGTGTCTGATACTCTGATCAGCATGAAGTAAATATATCGTCAGTTCTGTTTGCATACTGATATGATAAATAAGTATTATGAAAAACTAAGATTGGGAAAGTTCCAAAAAATAAAAACGGCATTTAATGCATCCATATTCATACTTTATGTATTTCAAAATTTGCAAGAAATATATGCATTTTGGGTCAATAGTTAGGTTATCAGTTGGTAGTTCTTTTATTTTTTTCTGGCACCCATGCCTAATACATCTTAAAAACAATAATAAATAAACAAAATTTACTTAATTTAACATCAACCCAACCACCATGATGAGAGGATGACACCAGCCACTACTGTAACATCTTCCTTTGTACAGATGATATACAATTCTAGAAGGGTTTAATTTGATCACTTTCTTGAGGTCTTTTGAGGGGCAAAAAGGAAAGAATTTTAGAAGTTCTCTTTTTGAAACTCAAATTTGGTTGATGTCTTATGTGAGAAATCATGAGCTAGTTGTCTCAGCTCTTTTGTTGGTGCCGGTGCTCCACAATAAAATACACCTGTAGTTTTTAATGACACAATAATTAGAAAACATCATACAAGACATGACGCAATAACTAGAACTATATGTTTTTCAGTATCTGTGATATCATAATCTATTCTTACATATGATTCTGGCTATTAAAGAACAAGTGATCATGGCACTAAAAATTTGTCTACTGGAAATAATTTTTGCAAGAGGTCCAATATCACTCCAAGTATCATGCCAAGCCATAGCAGACTTACCATCTCCTAAACTACACCAAATATGAGGTCTAACAATGTCTCTAAGTTCAAGAAGTTTCCTCCAACCCCAACTAGCCTTCTCATCAACTGTAATTTCCCATATAATTCTATCTTCTCATCAACGACAGCAGCATGCAATTTTAAAATTGTGATTTGTATCATCCCCCTTTGTATAAATGGCATATTATCACTATGAGGAATACATTCAGTACTCACAACTGCCTGAAACATCCTGTATTGCTGCATGTTCTTATTTCTATTGTCTTATTGTTGTACACTATATAAGTTGATAATTATGTAAACATACTTTGCTCAATGATCTCTTGCTTCATGTTCTTATTTCTACTGCCTTACAAGTGTTTACATGTTTTTTTAGGAACCCCCACAATTCCACGAAAAACAAGAGGAATCAATAAGATTCAAGATCTTCCACCAGGTGAAGTTGTTGAGTTCAATCGGTTAGGTCAAGCTGTAGGTAAGTGGCAAAACTTATATGGAAAGTACATCGGAACTCGTACCCGAAGGTTAATTTCCATGAACATAGAGGACTGGAAGCATGTGACAGAAAAAGAGAAAGACTTTTTATGGTTGGATATCAAGGTATAATATCTAAAACCGTTAGTTACAATATACTCTAACTAGTACATGTATTAACAATCAATAATCTTTATTTCTATATCATTCAGACACATTTTAGACTTGAGAATGATGATGTCAAATGCCCTACACTATTATCATGTGGCACTAAGTGGAAGGCATGGAAGACAGAACTACGAGGTAAATACATGCTCAATAACAAATCTCCTATGGACAATTGGACGTATATAGAGCCTCATGTGTGGGAAGAATTCTGCAGGAAAGAAAACACACCTGACAAAATTGTAGGTTTCATTTACTTTTGTATTACTATGATACATTATTATTTTTCCATGTTTCTAATTCGTCGTTACTCCTATTTGAAGAAACTGCGTGCAGAAGCGAGTGAACGTGCAAAACAATATGAAATAGATCGGCCTCGCTTAGGACCAAAAGGGTATCAAGGGTTTGAAGAAAAGTGGGAAAAGGAAAGAAATGACCCAGATAAAGCAACAGACCTTCATAAAGTACCAGACATTCGTGGGAGTAATTATTGTTTGGCTAGGGCTCCCCGTGACAAAGACGGGAATACGACGTTGCTTCCTGAGTTAGTTGATCTTTCAATGGACTTGGTAATTTTTTTTCATCATCATCATCATCATCATCATCATCATCATCATCTATATATTTTTTCCCATTTTACTGATAACTATATAAAAAAATTTGTTTATGAATATCTTGCCCTGATATTTAATCATATATAACAGACTAAAGCAAGCCAACAATTGTCTGAAGGGACTATTGAATCTAAAGTAGGAGTAGATCCGTTAATATTGGTGATGGGACCCGAGCACGGTGGTCGCACTAGGGGGTAGGGACTAATGTTGGATATAAAAAAGGAATAGAAGGCTATAAAAGAAAAAAGAGGACCTATCAACATCGGGAAGAGATAGAGAATCTAGAGACGCAAAAAGTGAAAGAAGTAATTATGTCACCTGAGTTTTGGGAGAAAATGAGTGGGGTAATTAGGAGGGAAATACAGTCACAATCTAATAAGGGGCTTTCAGCCAGGCAAGACGAGGTTGAGTTCCCGCGACAGAGTGTCACCTCGACCACAAACGTCATCAACTTAAATTGCATAAAGGTAAAAGCTTTTTTGGTTTTTGTTTTCTATAAATGTGTATATTGCATAATGTAAGTTAACATATCAGATGACACATTTGGAATCGATTTGGTAATCCTAAATTGTTGGTCTTATATGGAATATTAGTCTTGTTTGTATAATAAATATTGTACATACTTACATACACATGATTAATTCAATACTTGCTACATTTTATCTAGGAGGAAACCTACTGCTGTTTGTACGTCCCTAGTTCTGTTTCCACTCAGGAGAAGGTCACATGTGCTACTGCAACAGTATTTCCAATTGGAGACGGTATTATACATGGAAAGAAATTACTACAGGGGCACATGAAGGTGTCAGTTATCAAAGTTGTTGACTTTTATAAGACTATGGAGCTTCCCGTGCTGGATGATGAATTCCCTACTTTGTTGAACGCAGTAAAGGGCTTTATTCAATGGCCAATTAGTGCTATTGCTCATTTTAAGGTATTAAATTTGTGGAATCTCTCTCTCTTTGTGTCTTTGTAGTAAGCTATATTAACGTACATAAACATGACTTTGTAGGGATTGACGAAAACCCCAGTATCAAGAGCGCTAACCAAGAGTGTGCTGCCTCAACATCAAAAAGTACCTGCTACAGAGAAAAGAAAGGGAATAGAGACTGCTCAAGAACCCACGAACAAGAAAAAAACATTGGAAGAAAAGACGAACCACAAAATGGCGAAAACTAAGATTGCAGAACAACTTAACGCTAAGGAACGGGTAAATTTTAAAACATTATAGCTAGTATATGTATTGAAATATAACAATATCTTACAAATATGCATTTTCCTTTTACTTCCTAAAGAAAGTAGAAAGTCTTATCTAATACTAAAGGGCATACTTGTTTTTAAATTCGACTAGACCTTTCAATTCTTGGGTATAATGAGATCCTATTAATACCATTCTATGTGCAGGATGAAAAAAGAAAGGCTGAGTATAGAAAAAAGTTAAACGATCTAAAACCAGCTATAACGTTACATAGGCCAAAGAGTGTGTTGAATGGCTATAATCGCTGGATGAGTAGGGGTAATGACTGTGTTGAGCCATACAATCTTCATGTTGATAAGGAGGTCTTTCGACTAGTTGAAGATTCCTACTTTGCAATTAACCTAACCGACCTAATTGAGTTGTTGACTAATAAAAAGCTCGAGCTTGGCATTATGACTTGCTTTGAGATGTAAGTACATTAATATTTTCCGTATGCAGCTAAGACGATGTTTTTTCTATATAAGTTGCGTTAGCATATTTTTCTATGTTTTAATTAGGTCACTATATCAACTTAAAGGACGTTTACAACATAATAAGGTTGCTTTCTTGCACCCTGAGTTGATCACGCCAGATGTATACAGGGCTAATAGAGGGGCTACCTTAGATTACTTGGCACGGGCATTGGAGGGTTATGAGTTTTATGTCGCACCATATCTTCAAGGGTACCATGCGCTACTATTTTTATTGTTATTTTTTATATGTTTATTGTTTTAAACGTACATGTTTACACATAATGCAGCGCTCACTATGTGATCTTCATAATTTGCCCCAAACATGGAAGGGGGTTCATTTTGGATTCTTCAAAGGCATCAGTGTTTCGTTCTGATGACGAGTATATGCTTGCTGGACTTGTGGATTCGTAAGCATTTTTCTTAATTGTTTTAGGGTTCATTTGTGTTTTACACATGTTAACAAAACTATATTGCTTAGTTTCTTTTTAGTGTTCTTGGTGATAGCTTAAAGTGGGAACTCCCTAATGTAAATCGACAGCCGGGCGAGTGGGAGTGTGGATATTACGTAATGAAGTGGATGCAAGATTTTGTGCCGAAATATCAAAATGACGATTTCCCGAACATAGTAAGTAATTTTAAATAGCTTTGCATGTTGTTTGTTAAACTGAAAGTACACTTTGTTTGTGAGGTAATTATCTTTATTTTGATTGAATTACATGTAGTTACCTTGGGGTGAAGATCGGAGGTTAGAGAATACAGAACTGGACGCTGTCATTGGTGCATGGTTTACATTGTGGCGCGGTTGATATTTGTTTGATGTTTAGTCGTGTTGAATTTTGGCGTTTTTGAACCTGTTTGTTTGTTGGATTTAGAATTATGTTTAGTCGTGTTGATTTCTGGATTTGGGTTTTGGTACAGATATTTATGATATGAATTGATGTATTCTGTCAATATGGGTTGTTGATTTTAACTTTGTGAGCAAGATTATTGGTCGGTTTATATCACTTTTGATTATGTTCAAATGTGATTTCCTATAAACAGGATCAAGGAGAACGAATATTGATCAAGTTCCTTTGACACATTCAAAGTGCAGTTAATGAAAGACTGAAAGGATAAGTACAGGTGTTGGGAGCTGGTTCAAGGAATCTTGTTGCTTTTATCCATTGATAACGAGTTTAAAGGTAATTTACTACTTTTTTTTATTTCTTAAGGGCTGTTTGGGATTGCTTATGAAATTATGTTAAAAATTGGTCAATGATGTACAGGTAAATGCAGTTATTTGTTTTGTCTTCACTTCTACTTGTTATTCAAATTCTCTTAAAATCTAAAAAAAACCAAAAATATTAGCATAATTAGTTATAGCTTAATCTAGTGTTTAATTTCTGTTGAAACATGTTCATTAGCACTTAGATTAGTTGTTTGATCATTTATCTTTCATAAAATAAGCTTAAATTAGTCTTACCTTGTGATAAATCCAAAACAGCCTCCTATAAAGGGTGTTTGGCATTGTTTGACTGTATAAGTCAAAGCCAGTTTTAGGCCAATTGCTCAATTTGATCTAGCTTGCATTTGTGATTAGAAACAGTTTTCAAGTTACACTTAGTATTTCCAAGTAGGTAATGAGCATTTGCATTTGTATTTCAAAAAATTATTGCATAGAAACTGATTTTCCAAGTAGAGTTGCATAATCTTCATTCATGGACTTTTGTTGTCAAACTTTGCATCTTTTTAGTTCATCTAGACTAATAAACTGATTTGCATTCTAAGGTTTTGGTTAAACTCAGTTTTGTGCATTTTACCTTCACCATCTGCATCAGTTAACTTTGGGATGCTTAATATATTGTTGGTGATCTACTTGATGCCCATTTTTGTGAAATTTTCCCTTAGCTTATTAATAGCTTTTGAACAGCTCAAACTAGCCCCATTAGGCCTGAATTGCCCTGCACCAAGTCATATTGTTCTATTTCAGCTTGTTCACAGGCCATTATCTGCTTATCTAGAGTAGCTTTAGGACTGATTCTGTGTTTATAGATAATTCATAATATGAGCTTTATAGTTGCTAGTTTATTATTGTCGTTAGAGCTTATTCAGTAGCTTATTGTCTAGCTGCAATTAGGGTGTTTGGATTTATTGATTTGCATCAGTTAGTCTGCCCAGTTTTAGAAGCCTGCTTATTTGCTTAATTTAGATTGCTTTGTAGTTTTCTTGGCTTATATTAGGATTAGGCCTAATAGCTTCTAGCTTTTTGTAAGTTTGGTACTAGCTTGTGCCAAGCTTATGTCCCAATTTAGCTTTTAAAAACTTTTCAAGTCTTTTTTTCATAACTGTTTTCTAATTTAGCTGATCTTTAGTTTTCTAAAAACTTGTTTTCACAAGAGTTGTTGGATTTCATCTATACTTCAAGTTTTTAAAGAGAAAAATAAAAATAAATAATGCAGAAGTCCGATTCATTATCAGTACTCTTTAATTTCTTATCCAATTTTATATTAAGGTACATCAGAGGAAGAATTGGAGGGAACTCGTGATAAAGTCGTGGTCTTATTCCAATTTTATATTAAGGTACATCTGTTATGTCTTTTTTGCAGGAATCACAATTAGACAAGGATAACTAAAACTATAATTCTTATGTCTTTTATGTAGGAATTGGCCTTTGGAATACATGAAAGAAAGGTACTCCCATTTGCTTATAACTTTTTAAATTGTCATTGTCATATCGCCAACACTTATAGTTTTCAGGTTTATGTTGTTTTGCTCTATATTCTTTATTCAGATTTTCATGCTTCATCAAGTAGAGTATGAAGTGTAGCACTGTGTTACCCTTTTATCTTAAGTTTCTATAGCTAGTAGTTACCATATGAAGAATATTTTTCTAAAGTTGGATTAAGAAGGAAGGTTATTAGGCTTTAGCACCACTGATATAGAAGATTAATGATATGGAGTTGATGAGGAGTCTTTTAACTAGCATGTTTATTTGGTGGTTTGGCCTTTGGGTCATATCTGATGTGTATGGTAGACTAGACTGACGAGTAGGTGGTGTTTGTTTTAGCTTATTTTGTTAGGCTTGTCACTTATGAGCTTGTTTTCAAGTTATAAGTCGTAATAATCTCTTAAGCCTGAAAAAAATGTGTCTGAAAAATAAGCTGAACAATATAAGTTCATAAGTTTGGAAAATAAGATAATACAAATAGATTGGTTAAATTAATTTTTAAAATATCACTTCATGTTCAGCTTATCGTTTTATTTCTGCAATACACATTTGGTCATCAGTTAGGAGCTAACTATGATCGTCCAAGAGTTATAGTGTGGGATTGAAATGAAACTGCATTACTTGAAAGAATCGATAGACAGCAATACATTTTATGGCTTATTGTTTTTTTGATTATCTTGGTTTAGTTTGGAATCCTAGTTTACTTTTGTTACAATTACATGGAATATTCAATTATGGAAACTGGAATTTAAGATATCTTATGCTTTTTCCTTCTTATATGTGGTTTAAAATCTGAATGGCGTTTTGTTTGCATTACAGCTTCTAAGTGAAGAGGTATTTGATTTCTCAAGGGGTGAAATGACTCAACAGAAGATCAAGGAACTTAAGCAATCTCTGAACAGGTAACTGAAACCTTGATAAGTTCTTTGGACCGTCCTCATTTTTAAGTGATTATTGATTCC
The DNA here is from genome assembly GCA_030686995.1 of Artemisia argyi. Lineage (NCBI taxonomy): Eukaryota > Viridiplantae > Streptophyta > Magnoliopsida > Asterales > Asteraceae > Artemisia > Artemisia argyi. The sequence continues at coordinate 39,287,459 of CM060689.1, forward strand.
CAACTAAATTGTGCTGTTTCTTGTGGTTGGTAACAGTGAGTTTCAGCTCGTTCATGAGTTATGCTTATATGTGCTACAAGCATCTCAAAAAGCAGAGCTAATCAGGGCTACACTGGCTACATTCCATGCTTTTCTTTCGTGGATTCCTTTGGGCTATATCTTTGAATTTCCACTAGTTTGTTTTTTCGTCCTCCTGGAAGTTTATTATAACATAGCTTGCATAAATTTTGCACTACTGAAACCTGATAATTTGTCTATATATGTTTTAAATTGCTTATCGGCTTCTGATGGTTTTGTATGTGCTTTTTACCCGCAAGTGTATATTTACTGTTTGAAAGCCCTTAGGGCTCTTGCTCTTTACTGACTAATTGAAACAAGAACTAATATTTGTGTAAAAAACTTGTCCATGAATGTGAATTTGGGAATTACATAAAATGATCTGCTAAAATGAAAAGGACTTGCACCTGCATTTACTGATTCCCTATTGACATTTGGTTTCAAAACTAACTTTGCATATTCTACAGGTCGTTTCAAAACTAACCCGACACCCCTAGCTATAATATGCTTGCTTGCTTGCTGTGCTGCTGTAATCTAGTTTCAGGGTCTGTTTGGTATGGCTTACTATAACTTGGGTATCGGCTATATATATTTTAATGAATTGATGCATGTTGTATTGCAGGTTCGCACACTTGGTTGATCTAATTGAAAACTACACTAAAAGAGAAAGAGCTCGTGCGCAAAGTATATGTGATATTGCAAAGCAAGATATATAACTTGTATTGGAGAGAAGCAACCTAAAAATGGAATATACTTCTAATTAGATACTGGTAATAAACTGTATGCTGGATTTTATGTTTGTATAAGTAGAATAAGTTCAATGATAGAAAATCTGGTTTTAGGTTGTTATATTGGCATGTATCAAGATTTATGCACTTTAATTTAGTTGTACATTATGGAATTATGAAAATTTTATATTATTCGCAAAAATAAAAATCATTTAAAAAAAAAAAGAAAATCTCACAAAAACTGGTTCTTATATAAAAACTGGTCTCTTTACTCCATACTAGAGGCATGTAAACACCGGTTGTAGACACTGGTTCTTATGAGCAAAACTGGTTTTGATGTTCATAATAGACACCAGTTGTCAAACCGGTTTCTATATTGTTTGGTTATAGAGATACCCCCCCGCCTAGAGTGGTTCCTAAACCACTCTTCATGAGCCATTCTAACCAGTCTCTATGAGAATTTTTGTAGTAGTGTCAGTTAGCCCATTATCAGGTACTACTCTATTTTCATAGAGGCCCAGGAACATTAATACATTGGGCCAAGTCTTCATTCAATTTTAAAGGCCTAACACACTTTTCCTTACCCATATTACCAATAGCACTATGACCAACAATATATTCCTTCTTTTCTTGTTCATTAGTTCCCATATTGATCTCCAGTGGATTACATTCCAATTCCCCATCACCACCCTTATTTTCGCACGCTTTCTTATGTTCCCAAAAGCAACCAGTACTATCATCCGCTGTTTTTTCTTGGATACCACATCTTCACCCTCAAAAGAATCCCTCCAAAAAAAATAAAAAATAAAAAATAAAAATAAAATAACATGTTATTGGTACCTATAAGTCTCACAAAATACACCACCAAAAATACCTACTCACTCACAAAATAAATAAATAAATAAAGCGAAAATTCCATGACAGGACACTGTCACAACGGGATGATAAGCAAAGGACCGACTTTTTTCCACTTACCAAAATGGAAATAATAATAATAACAACAAGTCAACAATAATAATAATCAAGGTTGCAAAAATCGTGAATCGGTAGTCGGACGGTCGACTACCTTATAGCTTGTAATCCGTCTAGGTGGGATTAATCGGATTGGCAATACTGACATATTTTGCTTATTTTCGGCAAGTTTTATGTATTTTCGGTGAGTTTTAGGTATTTCCGGCAAGATATTTTTTAAAAAACAACTTGTAATAGACTTAAATAGTTACTATAAGTGATCAAAATAAGTTTATAGTGAGTTTTGGGTACTTCCGACAAGATTTTTAAGTTTCCAGAAAGTTTGACCACCATTGACCGCCGTTGACCACGGTTGACCTATGTGTTTGACCCAGTTATATAAATCGGCAAGGTCGGTGGCCTTGTAGCACCTAAACAGTGATTAATCGACCTTGTAGACTTTTTTTGCAACACTGATAATAATAATAATAATGATAATAATAATAAATAAATAAATAAATAAATAAATAAATAAATGAAAAACAATAATGTACCACAATGCTACCACACCTAATTGATAACTGATGATGTAATCATATGGAATAGGTCGCGAACTATATGAACCAACAATGAATTAGATAGATAATAAATTTGAATCTTCTAAAAAGGTTGTGGTTTAGTTTAACGGTTTACAAAAAAGAGCATACGTAATAAACTTATGAATAAAAGGATAACGTTTATGAATAATACTAAAACTTTTTTTTACATAAATTTATAAATAAAAGTTTTAGTTATATATATAAAAAAATTGGCGTTTTTAGTTTTATTAATAAAAGGATACCATGTTTAGTTTATGAATGTTTACGTTTTTATTTCCAAAGCATATTCCGGTCATTCCAATTTCCAAACAATTTTCCTCTTTTATAGAATTGCACTTCTTTGATCCCTGTGGCTTAAAAGTGTGTTTTGAAAGTTTTTTTTTTTTTTTTTTTTTTTTTTTTTTTTTTTTTTTTTTTTGTTTTTACAAAATATATCAAAGTTCACACTTTTTTATAAAATTGTACGTACGTCAAAAGCATATCGATATTGGAGTCGTTTTCTTCGTAATTCAGAGCTCTACGAAACGGTATATTTTTTATAAGCGAATTTGCTAGATATTTGACGAATAAAGTTTGTTGTATATGAAAATTGTAAATATTAAAAAGTTCAAGGGTAATCTTTGCACTTTTTGAGTTTTTTTTTTTTTTTTTTTTCTATATTCTCATCACTTAATACTCAAAAGTCATAGTAGCAAATTTGTTGATCACGTATATATTGTTGGTCTCGTAATATAGTTTGCAACCTGATTTTTTTTTATTATTTTTATTATTTTTATTTTTATTTATTTTATTTTATTTTTAGTTTCGTTGTAGTTTTATTAATGAGATGTCACATGTTGATTTGGTTGGTCCCGTTAAATGGTTCGCAACCAACATGTCCATTGTGATAAATGGCAAAAAGTCGGTCCTCTGCTTATAATTCTTTTGTGACAGTGTCCTGCGAGGCTAGCCACAATGGTGACCTTGGTCACCAAGGTTTTCCGGCTGTCACATCAGTTTTCTCTCTTCAGTGACTAGATATTACCCATGTGCCATAGTGGTGACCGAACCTTTTTTTTCAAACATTTTAAACAACAAATTCAAAATTCATTAAAAACAAAAACATTACAATACTAATTCAAATAAACATGAAAAACATTACGTAAATTATTCAGATAACATTTGAAAAAAAGTTTTTTTATTTTCTAAAACAAACGGTACAATTTTTTTGGAAAAGAGAGATTCAATATCGGTCGAGTTTAAGACCGATATTCATTTTTTTTGCCCGTGACCGATGTGGGACCAATCCCCCACATTTGGGTCGACCAATGTCAAGATCGGTCACCAAGTGACCGACCGATGTTAAATCCGGTCCACTGTGACAAGTCTCAAGTAATTTTCACATATAAAAAAAAACCCAAATGGGACGAATGATGCTAGTGATTGCATTGGCTAAATGCTCAATAGCACATGATGGACACGTTTAGCGGTGCAGTACAACATGTTGTTCGTTACCTAGTAGTACCAATACTACCCGATGGCGTATTGGCGTGATAGCACCCATACCGATACCGAGCGCTCTTTTCTACGGTGTAACAGCCAAAGTACATATGTGCTAAGACAATCATATATTGTCGTTTGTCAAGCTTACAATTTCCATGTCTAGGAGACCAATAAACATGGATTAAGGCATGTGAAATACATGTTTAGCAATATCACATCTTTCCTTCATTTCTAATCTTTTCTCACGTTACAAAACATAAACACAAACACTCGCATCTCATTAAAACCCGATCCTAAAATCCCTCAAAATTTCATGATTACTCATCATATATTCGGATAAGGTAAAAGAAACACTATTCCAATGCCCCTTCTTGTTTGTATTTAATTTAAAACAAATTCTGGAATCTGGGTATTGTAGATAATGGCAAATATTTATGTGGGTGTGTTTTAATTTTGTGTATAACATATAAAGCTGTGAAATTTATGTGGTTTAGTGTGATTTTAAGGCTATTTTGTGGGGTATTTGATAGTGATATGAAGCTTTACTTTGTGCTTCTTATTTGATTTTCATATGTGTTGAAAGATACTTTTTATAAATTTATGTGGACTTTAATTTTTTAAAGATTATAAACTATTTCAAGATTATCTTTGCCACGTTATTTTTTCAATGTTGGTGGCTGTAACTATTGCTGCTGCCTTATGTTTACATTTTTAGCTATTTCTCTTTAACACACTACACCTTATACACTTTAAGTTAGTGAAATTTGGTTTAGTTTTTAATCTAAACCTCCTTGGTATGTTCTTAAAATTTTTAAGTTTGTTTATCTGGTTTTGTTTTAATGTTTGTATATGTTGTACGGTTACAAATAAAATATTTAAACTTTGCGAAAAATATGTTGGCATGATTGTGTCACTGTGTTGAACACCATCCAAAACGCAAGCTCTTTGAATGAAATTTTCAGGTAGCAGTTTCGGGTTGATAAATTAGTAAAGTTTGGTTAAGGGATTTTTATGAGAGTTTATGTAGAGTAAATATGGAGAACAATTTGGAAGGAAGCGCAAAGAAGAAAGATAACAAGGCGTTTAATAATGGGCTGCAGATAATAAAGCATCCATCTTACCAAACGTATGGTAAACGATTGTTATCTTGGTTTGATATACGTGTGTTCTATGTTAGAATAAGCAATTTCATGGTTGATGGTTATACCCCTGGATGTTTGACGCTCAACCATATACCTTTAGACCCTGATACTGTTCTTGAAGTGAACGGTAGAAGATGTGGCCTTCATTCAGAGGGTAGTTCTTGTCGTTTAAAAAGAAACCGAGTTGATAAGAAATTTGAAGAAGCTACTTTCGTGAGTACTGATAGTATAAGGTTGTCTGGTAGTGTGAAATTTGAGGTTTTTGATGGTGAAGATCTTATACTATCGGGGGCTTTGGAGATGTGTAAAGAAAAAGACGATGAAATTGGGAAGTGGAGTATTAGTTGTGAATCAATGATTTGTGGCGGCAATGGGTTTTTTAATAGAAAACAAACGATGGGTTGTGATTCATTGCCACCGATGTTTGAAGTTTATGTTGCTGGTTCGTTTTCTGGGACACCAATTATATTGACAAAGACAATGCAGATTAGCCCCAAGAAGAAGCAAAATAGAAAAGGGGCATTGGATTCAATCCCTGAGTACGGAACCACAGAATCTCAAAAGTATGTTACAAATGGACTTGATCTTCAGGTACTAATTGAACTTCAAGACACACGCATAGTTTGTATGTTTTGTGTTTTAGTTATTCATATCTTGTTTTGTAGATGGCAGGATATAGACATTATAAACCTGGAAATGAAGACAATTACGAGAGCAACTTATATTGGAGTGAAACAGACTACATGGAAGGTGAAGATGGTGCACTCTCATGGTTCAACGCTGGTGTGCGAGTCGGTGTTGGCATAGGGCTCGGTGTTTGTCTTGGGGTCGGAATTGGAGTTGGTCTTCTTGTTCGGACGTACCAAACTACTACCCGGAACTTTAGAAGACGGCTTTAGTAATTCCTCTTTTTTCCTTCTCTTTTCTTTTCACTTTTTATCATATATTATATAAGATGCGGAAAATAACTTATTTTGGTGTAAGTTTATAATACCTTATCAAGAATCTTGACGTGGCTTCAAATCAACGTTAATGTATTTCCATAAATAAGTAACTCTCTGAATAAGGATTAGCATATATTTAGGTATTAGGCTTGATTTGAAGGATGCTAGAATTGAACTTAGACAGGCAACCTTTTCGTTTGTTATTCGTTCCTTTCACTCGATAAATTTGTTCACGTCCTATCTTGGTTGCAAATCAATAATGGTAGTTTGGTTCCTGAAAGTTTTAAAACACAATAAATGGAGAAAAAAATAAATAAGTGGAGCTTTTTTGTGGGCTTATTAGAGTATTTATGTAGAATTATTTTTTAGGCTTTTTGAAGTCATTTAAGCTCTAACAAGTAAGCTAATCCGCACATCGTCTAACACTCTAACTGTGCAGCTTTTAACATAATAGACATAATAGATTTGCATATAAAGTAGAGTAAAAGTATCAAATTTAACTATATATATAAGGAATTCAACATTCATAAGCAAAAATACATGAAAAAAATCAAAATTTGCCGCAACAATTGCTAGCCTAAGCAAGACACTCGGGGTCTTGTATGGCTATTGCTGGAGCAGCATTTCCGTTAGTCTTTTGGTCCAAACCCCAGAATTTGGCGGTTTTGACATCATCCTCGACCATTAATCTTGAAAACTCTTGATGGTCATACTTCATAGTAGCCTTTCCCCCAAACTCAGTTGGGAGATTATCAACATCAAAACAAGACTGCATAATCTCCACACTCTCCTTATTCTTGGGGTACACAAATTTCACCTTCTGGAAAGTTTTTGGATCCAAAAAGTACTTAACTACCTGCATATCAATCAGATACGTCATTAAATTTCTGGTGGCCATTCAACTATTTCTAACTTGTAAGGATACTTTATGCAAACAATACGAACCTTCCAAAATGCTTGAAAAAGACGCGGAGGGCTGTAGATAAACGCTACAGCTAACCTCTGTGGATAGTGGTTTTGTAGTATGTTGATGGTTTCACGTGCAGTTTTAACTGGCACATTGGTGCTCAGAGACCATCCTGTGAAATCTATCAGCCATGCCATCTCTTCCTGTCCTTCTGGAAGATTAAGTATAGCGTTCTCTAACATGTATACCAAATGTCTTATCTGGTTGTCCATTGACGTCGTGTTCTGAAAATGAATTACTTTATAACGTTAAATGAAAGAACGTTTAGACTAACTTTTAAACCAACAGATCAGGTTATGAAATCACCTGAAGTCCTGGTCTCAGTATTAGAACCGTTCTTCCAAAGCGGTCACGGAAATTCGCTCTGAACATTTTCCCAGTTTCACTTTCAACAGCAACCTCATTCTAACAAATTAAAACATATAATGTAAGCACAACCATATCAGCATGATGGGTTTATTGTGAGAAACTGAAAACTAGATTTATTGTTGTTTTGAATAAGCTGACAGATTAATGGAATATTGTGAACTAACCCAACGGATTTCTTCTGGCTTGTAGGTTGCTCTCCACTCAAGGGTCTCTTCAAGCATCTTTTTTGCTTTCTCAACGTTCCAGTTTCGAGCTTCCAAATATCTTTTCAAGCATGCATCGGTACGATATTGTAAACTGCGACCAGAAAGGGGACCAAGAGCTGCTCTAAGCTCATTGACCTGAACCAATAGAAGCAACAAGAATGAGCTCCTATAATTAATGTATACAACAATTTTGAAGAAATTGTGGTGTGGTTATAAGTTTCTGTGTCAAATATATCTTTTGGTTTGTTTGATAGCAATACTAGCTGTTACGTTGTAGTTACCTTGGTCTCGGGATGCTGCTCATTATGTTCTTGCTCTTGTTGTTGTCGGTTTGAACCACGACGCCGAAACACGGACATGATGAATATTGTTGTTACTAATACACAACTGAATTATCTATAACAAAGAAATTTAGCAAGATCAATTAGCATACAAGTTATGTAAAGCAAGAATACTAACAGACAAACTTATAAGACCACAGGTTTGGTTAAAAGATGCAAAAGGTAAATACCTAACAAAACACCTAATAAAAACAACCACAAGTGATAAGAAAATATTTGGTGAAGAAATGAAATGTTTAATTTAACCAAAGTTTATTAAATAATGGAACACATTTAGGGTCATGTGAATGAGAAAGTGGTAGGATGGTGGGCATGTAAACCGAAGTTGACCATGACTACATATACAATGTGGAACTTTTTTAATAGTTGAATAATACATCATAAGATCCTTATAGTCGATCTTATGGTCTTGTAAGTAGTTGGAAAATAATGCATATTTCTTTTTTCAATGGCAAGATGTCACTTACAACGACTCCAACAACGAAATCATTTTGTGGAATTATCTATCTTGTCGACTATGACTAAGAGAAATATGAGATGATCAATCTAGTCAAAACGGCCACTACACGCACAATGATTATCACGCAATTTCTACGTGTTAGATATCCAATATTGTATGACCTTGTTGATTCTTGAGAGCATGGATTGATCGCTTTTTTTCCAAGTATAAAAGTTTCTGTTTTTCTTCCTTTATACTATAGTGCACTTCTCATGGACCATTCCTTTTTAAGTGATTTTACTTTCATCAACAAATCATTAAAGGAATTGGCCAAACCTATACACGAGCCAAATCAAGCAAAGGTAGGTCGTCTGAGTGGCCACATACGCTAGTTCGGTTCATAGCTATATTTAGACTTTACGTGCATGGCGTAAATAATGTGTCTGGTGTAACATCAGGATGACTTTTTATCGAGATTTTTAGATGCACCACTACTAGAAGTCTAGAAGGTAATTTGTTAGAAATCATGCATTTGGTTACAAAACAAACGCATAAGCTGATCTAGTTAGATATTAGTGCAAAAAAGGTTATCTTTCTTCTAAATGACACTCACTAATTTCTTCAAAATATAGTAAACATAACTAAATGATAGCGAAAGAATTAATCTAAAACACATTTTCAAAGTAAACTTTATTGAAATTTAACTCAAGGCCGTCAGACTTGACTTATCTTATGAGAATTACGTTACCAGATTAAATTATATTCAAAACGTTTGCACTGGTGATATAACCTCAGAATTTAATAAGGAAATGAAAACGAAATATAGGATTTAAAAACATGAATCCTGATCAAGTTACTTTCAAGTTCCAAACAGAAAAAGGCCCCCACATGATCATATCAGTTACTCCGTATATCATTTGTTTCGCAATCAACTATCGTTCTTGAATCATACCATAATCTAACAGATTCATAAGAACGTGATATATAGCTAGAAACTAGTATAAGAAATAAACATCATACATATATGGTTGATCAATATATATAGAGCACTGAGCACTTGCCATAAGCCCATAACAAATAAGCATGTATATGAAGTTTCTAAACGAAATATGTCGTTAATCGTACCTTGATTATGGAAGTTAACTTCAAAAACGTTTGATCAAGCTAAGAGCAGAAGTTGAGATTGCAAAAGAGAGATGTGATATCCACGCTAATTGTTTGGAGTAGTGCAGAACAAGTGGAGGGAGAAAAAGAGAGACATAGAGAGATTTATTCTGAGTTTATATATAATGAGCCGTTGAAATAATGGAAATCTTTATTCTCATTGCCACACACATGTACATGTGTGTTTATTTTATGTTCCATTTACATGTGTATGTGTTGCGTTAGGTAATTAAGTGGATACATGGATTAATGTATTTTTAGGCCTAGTGTTAAGACGTCATGATTCACGAAAGTAAATATTACACAGGTTATATGCATGTGAACACATATTTTTTCAAAGAAAAAGATAATCAGGTGAGAAAATATCTTAAATAAGTTATACACTTAATGTTTAAATCCCTATTTCGCATTATATTTTCTGATATGGTGAAACTTTTTATATGATATTAGTTTCGAAAGGCCTTATTATGTGTTTTCGCCTAGGGTTATCAAAAATTCAAGAACAGCCCTGCTCGCTAGTAAACATTTTGTGGTTACTAAGAAAGAGTGCTGAAAAAGACACGAAAACACCGGTAGCTAACATCATAAAAGAAGAAAAAGCCCGAGTAAGGATATGTCTCTTTTTTCTATTTTTTCTATTTCATCATAAAAAGAATGGTTAATTACTTGAAAATATATCATACTTGTCATTTTTTGTTATTGTACCGAACTATTTTTTTTCTTATTATGTACTGAACATTCAAATTTCGATTATTATGTGTCTGTTGTGACTAGAGTTAATTGCAAAAATCGTCCCTAAGGTTTGCTCAAATTGCAGATTTCGTCCAAAATAGTTTAAAATTGCAAAAATCGTCCCTAAATCAAACCTTTTTGCAAATTTTGGTCCCTAGCTTTAACAGCTGTTAAGTAAATTCCGTTAGAATTTACACGTTAGTCCTTTTAGCCAACAATTCTTGCAGCGTTCATCCTTTTAACTAACGTCCGTTATAATGGAAAAAAATCGGTTTTTATACGTTCATTTTCATCCGTTTTTATACGATTTCGTCCGTTTGTCTTACGTTTTTATACGTTTTCACCCGTTTTTATAAGTTTTCATCAATTTTTATGCATTTTGTTTGTTTTTATACGTTTTCGCCCGTTTTACTTACGTTTTTATACGTTGTCACCCATTTTTATACGTTTTCATCCGTTTTCGTCCATTTTTATACGTTTTTGTCCGTTTTTATACGTTTTCACCCATTTTTCTTACATTTTTATACGTTTTCGCCCGTTTGTATACGTTTTCATCCATTTTTGTTTGTTTTTAAATGTTTTCATCCGGTTTTATACCTTTTCATACATTTTTAATCGTTTTCATTCGTTTTTATATGTTTCGCCCGTTTTTCTTACATTTTTATACGTTTTCATCTATTTTTATACCTTTTCACACGTTTTTAATTGTTCTTATACGTTTTCGCCCGTTTTTCTTATGTTTTTATGCGTTTTCTTCCGTTTTCGGCCATTCTAATATGTTTTCGTCTGTTTTTATACGCCTTCATCCATTTTTATTCGTTTTCGTTCGTTTTTATACGTTTTAGCCCATTTTTCTTCTGTTTTTATACGTTTTCATTTGTTTTTGGCAATTTTTATATGTTTTTGTTCATTTTTATACGATTTCGTCCATTTTATACGATTTCGTCCATTTTATATAAAACGGGCGAAAACATATAAAAACAGACGAAAGCATATAAAATGGACGAAACCGTATAAAAACAGACGAAACATATAAAAATGGCCAAAAATAGATGAAAACGTATAAGAACATAAGAAAAATGGGCTAAAACGTATAAAAACGGACGAAAACGAATAAAAACGGATGAAGGCGTATAAAAACAGACGAAAACATATTACAATGGCAGAAAATGGAAGAAAACGCATAAACATGTAAGAAAACGGGTGAAAACGTATAAGAACAATTAAAAACGTGTGAAAAGGTATAAAAATGAACGAAAACGTATAAACATGTAAGAAAAACGGGCGAAACATATAAAAACGAATGAAAATGATTAAAAATATATGAAAAGGTATAAAATCAGACGAAAACATATAAAATGGACGAAAACGGATGAAAACGTATACAAACGGGTGAAAACGTATAAAAACGTAAGAAAAACGGGCGAAAACGAATAAGAACAATTAAAAACGTATGAAAAGGTATAAAAATGGACGAAAACGTATAAAAATGTAAGAAAAACGGGCGAAACGTATAGAATCGAATGAAAACGATTAAAAATGTATGAAAATGTATAAAACCGGATGAAAACATATAAAAACGGATGAAAATGTATACAAACGGGCGAAAACGTATAAAAATGTAAGAAAAATGGGTGAAAACGTATAAAAACGGACAAAATCGTATAAAAGTGGACGAAAACATATAAAAATGGCCGAAAACGGATGAAAACGTATAAAAACGGGCGACAACGTTTAAAAACATAAGTAAAACGGGCAAAAACGTATAAAAAAATGAAAATGTAAAAAAATTGATGAAAATGTATAAAAATTGGCGAAAACGTATAAAAACGTAAGACAGACGGACGAAATCGTATAAAAACGGACGAAAATGAACGTATAAAAACCGATTTTTTTCAATTATAACAGACGTTAGTTAAAAGGATGAACGCTGCAAGAATTGTTGGCTAAAAGGGCTAACGTGTAAATTCTAACGGAATTTACTTAACGGCAGTTAAAGCTAGGGACCAAAATTTGCCAAAAGGTTTGATTTAGGGATGAATTTTGCAATTTTAAACTATTTGGGACGAAATCTGCAATTTGAGCAAACCTTAGGGACGATTTTTGCAATGAACTCTTGTGACTATTTAGCCATGTAAAATGACCATTTTATCCTTCAAAATTTAAAAAAGAAAGTGTAAAATGGTCATAAAATACACACAATAATCAAAATTTAAAAGTTCGGTACACACAATAACAAAAAGTGTCAAGTATGATACATTTTTCAACCAATTAACCCTAAAAAGATGGCAGAATATTATATATATCATTCTCTGAATAAATAATTGCATATATATCATTTGTACCAGTTTTTTATGCATAAAATACAATTTTTTTTAATGCATTAAAAGGATATATAAAGAAGGAAAACAATGTTTAAAAGATTTTCAAGCTTGAAATCTTTTATATAATAAAATAAAACCCCTATTAGGAATTTTCTATTCCAAAAAAATGCATTCATACTTTATTTAGTAATAATTTTATTTTAAAAAAAATTATTTTTCTTATTAGGTAACATTTTATATTTATCTATAACACAAGTAGAAGATAAATACAAAAAATATATATAAGATGCAATTAATAATAGGATTAAAATTTTTAAATACTTATCTTTAATAATAAAAAACTATAATTAAACATCATAAATCAAATAAAACAAATATTAAATTATTTAATTTTTAATAATAGGATTAAAATTTTTAAATACTTATCTTTAATAATAAAAAACTATAATTAAACATCATAAATCAAATAAAACAAAGATTAAATTATTTAATTTTTAATAAATAAAAATATGTGATTCAAAAAATTTTAAAAAACACGCGCGTACGCGGGTATTATAAGTAGTTTATATTAAAAGAAGATAAGCCAATGGCAATAAGGATACATTGCCTTGTTTGTGAGTTTACATTAGTTTTGAATAGAATAAGCTCTATTTGTACCACCACACCAAATATATATTCTTTAACTTCTGAAAGAGCCATAAACACATAAATGTCTATATTGTTTAAGGTTGCACTTTTTTTAACGCCAATCTTATTAGCAAGAAACTAGTGAGAAATTTTTTTTACAAAGATATCGACATCATACAAGCTAAATTAAGATCAATAATCCAATCGGTCATGGAACCGACTTTTTAAATCGGTGAACTATCCAAGGCTGTAAAAACAATAAAACGTCTTTCGCAAGCGTGTCTTTCTAGAAGGCGTGAGGTCAAAATATATCGGTTCATGAATCTCCTAAGTCCTAATAACCCAAAAGATGGTTTGAGTTGCCGCCTCCAAACAAATCTTTAGCTTATTCTTATGGCCAGAGTCGCTTCACGAGATCCATTCTAAGACGACAATGATTATTAGGGTATATATAAAACCGATTTTATTTGAAAATTTTTTGAGCTAAATCACACAAAGTTTGTACTAAAAAATGTCAGAATTCCGGCAACTTCAGCTGGTTCACACAATTTTTAGCTGGTTCACACAATTTTTTTCTAAACCCGTCACCTGAGAGGTACATCAAGCTCACTAGACGGTAAACTCATACGATGACCTTTCATGTGGGAGGTACATTTAGCTCACATATTTGCCGCTCAAATGGTTGCCACGAACTATCTGTCACGAGCGAGGGTTTTTTTTTTTTTTTTTGGAAAATGATTTGCATGACAAAACTTCATGCCTAAAGAAATGCCTAACTCTAAGATCACGACACATGGAAACATTAATGGTGATATTATGAAAGAAAATATGCATTTCACGTGTTACATGATAAATGGTTTAGGCACGAATTTAGTTAAGTATCCCTATCATTACCAATTTTTTTTTTTTTTTTTTTTTTTTTTTTTTTTTTTTTTTTTTTTTTAACTAAAAAACTAGGTTCCTTGCACATTATGTCCAAATTGTGGGAGCGACGTGGAAACCCGTAATCATTTGTTTTTTGGTTGTTCGATGGCTATGGATTTGCTTCAGCTTCTTGGTCTATGGTGGAACATTCAAACCCTTCTTTTTATCGACCCCATTTTCTAAAAGACGTGGTTTAGTAATCTCAAGCTAAACAACCTCCAAAAGCTAGGGCTAGAAGCCTCCTTTTTCTCCTTTTTCTCCATGTGGTGGCATATTTGGATCTACAGGAACACGACCTTATTCTCTTTGAAGAAACCTCTTAAAAGAATGATCTTCGACAACATAGTGTCCCGAACTTGGCTTTGGGTATCTAATAGATGTAAGAAGATTAATGTTTATTGGATTGTGTGGTTAAATGACCCGCTAAACGCTATTTCTATATAGCACATACGCGGAAGCAAGGATCAATAATAACACGTATAAAGATAACTAAAACATAAATAAGAACATACCCAAAGCACTTCAATAAACCTTGATTCTTGTACAAATAGATCAATGATAAACCCCTTACCGTTTTGTTTATCGATCTCTTGATAATTACTAAAGTAAGTAATTACCTCGTTCTTGTACACACAAACTAATACCGAATCAAATTAATTGCAAGATTAAAACACAAGAACAATTTTGTAATCAAAATTTTTGATCCAAAACCCTTAGGGTTTAGGTTCGATCGGCCAAGGAAAACCAAGAGGAAGAAAACCAAATTTAGGGTATTGTGTGTGCACAAAGATGTGAATGAATGACCCCTAGATTTGTTTATATACTAGTTGTAACTTGGTGACCAAGCCAAAGGCATGGATCGACCGGCCATGCTCACCCAAAGGGTGTTCCGGATCCTTCTTGTCATCCAATTTACAATCTAGTCCTTTCCGTTTCCCTTTAACGATAATTAGTCCATACATTTAATAACTAACGATCATTAATCCTCGAACTTGTGTTATTAATAAATATAACTAACTATTAATATTTATTAATCTTTGATTCTCGTTTGTAATGTGTGCAATCCCGAGGTCTCGGGTTCGATACTAGTCATTTACATATTAATATTTATACGTAACTTTTAACAGCTCCCACTCGTATATCTATTAATAGTAAAATGACATTGGTTGGCGTCTTGCAACACTCCAATGCCCCCAGTTCGACTCGAGCTAGGTTTCCTGGAAAACCTTTAATGATTCATCATTATTATTATCCTTTCGCCTCTAATACTACATTAATAAAGATGTGAGGTTCTTTATTAAATTTTGTTTCTCGTCTCTTTATGATTGAACAAAATTACCAAAATATCTGAACGTATTCCAGATAGACTTTGGGCGTGGCCACGCAAACATTTTGTCAACCCTACGAGGGGCCCAGTAGTATTAAACTTCTGAACAAATCAGAATGAACGAATTCTCTCTTGACTACAAGAATAACCCATGAACTTTGTAACATTCTGAAAACAACCCTTATGACTTCCAATTACGGTAAGCGGCAGATTGTTCCACAAAATACACTACATCCATGACACTTATCTGGTATCTCAAGTCTGAGGATAATTCTTAAATATGATTCTCACAATAAATTTAAATCATATTGTTGGGATAAGTCCAATACTCAATTCATTGAATATCATGTGAAATTGGTATGACTACGCATCAATATACTTTCAAGTATATCCTTAACCAATACTCAAAATTGTCTTAGTTTAATGATATTCCCATATCATTAATCAACAACGGACCATTTAGAATAATAAATTATTCATGGATCTTAAACATGCAAATATAGGATATATTATTAAGACAATGAATAAATAAACATAACCAATACTTTATTTCATTAAAATTAATAATTGTACATTACATCCCTTATCCAAATACTAATCACAAATGGGTATGAAACTATCAGCTAATTTAAGTCCTATTCCTTCAGCATGCTTGTAAAGCTTGGTGCCAGGTAAAGGCTTTGTAAATTGATCAGCTAAGTTTTCATCTGTGTGAACTTTGAGCATTTCGATTTCACCTATTTCAACTTGTTCTCTGACATAGTGGTGCTTAATCGGGAAATGTCTGGTGCCTTTCATGATTCCAGGTTCATTGGAAAATGTAATTGCAGCTGAGTTGTCACAATACATTTTTATAGGTCGCTGAATCGAAGGCATAACCCCAAGCCCTGAAACAAACTTCCTAATCCAAACAGCTTCCATTGCAGCTTCTGAAGCAGCTATATACTCACTTTCTGTAGCAGACATTGCTAGTACACTCTGCTTTCTGCTACTCCAATCAACAGCTCCTCCATTAATGACAAAGACATAACCCGTCTGAGACTTCGTATCATCCTTATCACCTTTCCAAGAAGCATCGCAGTAACCTGTTACATCAAGCTCTGCAGATGGAGTACCCCCATAAACCAAGAACATCTCTTTAGTAGCCCTAAGGTACTTAAGAATATTCTTAACAGCAGTCCAGTGTTTTTCACCTGGGTTCTGCTGATATCGACTAGTTAAATTCTGAGCAAACGCCACATCAGGCCTTGTGCTTTTCACCGCATACATAATAGATCCCACAGCCGAAGCGTAAGGGACTCTCTTTATGCGTTGCACCTCTTCAGGTGTTGAAGCACAAACTTTGTTGCTCAAGCCATGTTGCTCTTGCATTGGCAAATATCCTTTCTTGGAATTTTGCATACTGAATCTCTTCAATATTTTATCAATGTAAGCACTTTGGCTTAATCCAATTAATCGCCGAGATCTATCTCTATATATCTTGATTCCCAGAATAAATGCAGCTTCCCCTAAATCTTTCATAGAAAAACAACTTCTAAGATATGCCTTAACCTTTTGCAAACTTAGAATGTCATTTCCCATGATCAATATGTCATCGACATATAATATAAGGAAAATTACATTACTCCCACTAGCTTTGTGATATACACATGGCTCATCAAGATTTTGAGTGAATCCATACTTCTTAATTTCACTATCAAATCTCTTATTCCATTGTCGTGATGCTTGCTTTAATCCATAAATGGACCTTTTAAGCTTGCACACACGATCTGGGAATTCTGGATTCACAAACCCCTCAGGCTGCGCCATTTAGATGTCTTCATCTAGGCTACCATTTAAGAAGGCGGTTTTGACATCTATTTGCCAAATCTCATAGTCATAGCAAGCGGCTATGGCTATAAGAATCCTAATAGCCCTTATGTCAGCTACAGGAGAAAAGGTCTCCTCATAGTCAACACCAAAAGTTTGAGTATAGACTTTAGCTACCAAACGGGCCTTATAGGTGTGTACAATGCCATCCATATCAGTCTTTTTCTTGAAGAGCCATTTACTCCCAACTAGCTTGGCACCCGGAGGTAGGTCTACTTCTTCCCAGACTTCATTGTCTTTCATGGATTGCATTTCCCCATTCATAGCTCCCTGCCATTTTTCATTTTCAGGACTATTCATAGCAGCTTTATAACTTGTAGGTTCATCAAGATCCCCTATCAAGTTGTCATCACACTCCATGTTGAGACATAGACGTGTAGGAACCTTCACAGATCTAGATGACCTGCGAACGGGAACCACTTCAACTTCTGGTGGAGGACCTAAACTTTCAGGTTCTTCAGGAAGTTGGCTAGTGTTTTCAGAAGGTGTTACATCTTCATGATCGTCTTCCAGATCATATACTCTCCCACTGAATTCTTGAGATATGAGCTCCTTTTCTAAGAAGTCTCCATACCTTGCAACAAAAACTTTGTTTTCAGCTGGGTAATAAAAGTAGTAACCCATAGTTTCCTTAGGGTATCCTACGAAGATGCACTTTATAGATCTTTGTTGGAGTTTGTCTGCTGAGTCACGTTTAACATACGCCTTACAACCCCAGACCTTTAGATAAGACAAGTTAGGAGCTTTTCCAGTCCATACCTTATATGGAGTCTTATCAACCTTCTTTGTTGGAACCATATTTAAAATGCGAACTGCAGATTCCAAGGCATAATCCCAAAACGAGTAAGGAAGAGTTGTTAGATTAAACATAGATCGTATCATATCTTGCAATGTACGATTCCTTCTTTCAGATACACCATTTTGTTGTGGAGTATATGGAGAAGTAAGGTGCTGGACAATTCCCTCCTTTGCTAAGTAATCTATAAACTCTTGACTCAGGTATTCACCACCTCTATCGGATCGAAGAGCTTTAATCTTCTTTCCTAGTTGCAACTCTACTTCTGCTTTAAACACTTTGAATGTTTCAAATACCTCATGTTTTTGTTTAAGTAAATAAACATAACCATAACGGCTGTAATCATCCGTAAATGTTAAGAAGTAGCTAGCACCTCTCCTTGACACATGTCTAAGTGGTCCACACACATCTGTGTGAATAAGACCAAGTAGATCATCAGCCCTTTCAATCCTATTTTTAAAGGCTTTCTTAGTCATCTTCCCAGCAATGCAAGATTCGCATTTATCAAATGATTCATCATTGACCTTTTCTAAAAGCCCATCATGTTGCAGCTTTTTCATGCGATCTTTGCCAATGTGAGCAAGTCGACAATGCCAAAGATAAGACGAATCCAGACCTTTCTTGATTCTCTTATTGTTGATGCTATACATTGAATTATTTGTAACAAAAGCATTATCATTATTATTCATATCAATTTCAAAGACACCATTCACAGCAATAGCATTAAAATAAAAAATACCATTTAAAGAAACTGAAATTCCATTGCTAAAAATAGTATGCTTAAAACCAAGGTTTAACAAACATGAAAATGAAATTACACCTCTAACAATTGACGGTGCATAATGACAATTATTTAAAGATAGTACTAAGCCCGAAGGCAACACTAAATCATAAACTCCTATAGCTTCAACTCCTGCATGCGCTCCATTACCAACGTGCAAGAATTGTTGTCCATAGGCCAACTTTCTCTCAACTCTAAACCTCTGCAAGGTATTGCAAATATGAATGCCACATCCCGTATCATATACCCATGAATTCAATTTAGGAGTAAGAGTGAATAATTCAATCATAAAGAACGCACCTGATGAGCTGGGGTTACCAGCTTCTTGAGTCGCAAGTCATGAATGTAGAGAGGGCAATTGCGCTTCCAATGGCCCTTTTCATGACAATGGTGACATGCCTGATCCTTCTTGTTTGGTGGATTCACCTTTTTCTGCTTAGGCTGATGTTGCTTCATCTTGGGTTCAGGTTGATAGGCCATGACCTGCTTGCCTTTGTTACCTTTCCCTTTGCCTTTGTTCACATGCGATTTCTTCTGGATTCTCCCACCTTGAATTGCCAACACTTGCGGGGTAGGAGCCTTGACCTTGGCTGGTAGAGTTTTCTCATAATCAACAAGCAGTGCGAGTAATTCTGAGACTGTCTTCCCCGAGCAATGCATGTTGAAATTCTGCACAAAACCAACAAAGTCCTTGTTAAGGGACCTGTTGATCAAGTGCACTTGCACATTGTTCGGGTAACCAAATCCAATTCTGTGAAGCTGATCAAAAGATTCCTTCATCTCAGTCACATAATCTTCAACTGGTTTACCATCACCATGCTTGCAGTTGTGTAGCTTGTCCAGTTCATCATACAGTTCAACTGCAGGTGGTTTCTCATAAGATTGTGTAAGTACATCAAGCATATCTTTAGGGAAAAAGTACTCAAACTTCTTTTGTAATTGAGCACTCATGCTAGTGAGCATTAAACAAGCAACCTCATTAAACTTAGAATGTTCCACCCTCCATGCCGCCTTAACTGCTTCTGGTTCAGTAGCAGCAGGCTCAGCTGGGCATTCTTCGGTCAAATAATCCATCTTACCGGTCGACCTCAAGACAATTCTAAGTGAGCGGTACCAATCATTGAAATTCTTTCCAGTCAGTTTCTCTCTCTCAAGATGACTCTTGAAAGCAGAAATCACAGATGGGGTATCGGGTTGAGCCATATCTACAGATAAAAGTTCAAACATTAGTATTTTCGATAATAAATATCTTCAAGAAAATAAAATACCCATAGCTATATTCATATAACCACCAAAATTTTCTTGAAAACCTAGGATCTAACTTTACATAGTTCCACCACATCAGTTGATCTGCTAGTGGTGAAAGTACAAAAGATAGTAATCTGTCGAACAATAATTGGCAAACAAGATTTCCAATTCCTAGATTATTATGGGAATTACATCAAATTGATTCATCAATTTGCCTTGTAAGCATGTTTCATCCCATCTCATGCCTTAAGTTCTAGGTCTCACGCACAGCTTAATTAAGTCGTCTACCTTAGAAACTGTAAAATTACAATTATGGTCTCACGCGTTAAAAGAATTTTACCTTGTTATAGTAATTTAGCGTAGGTCTCACGTTTACTAAATTAAAATTCCAAGTGTTTCTTATAGATAGATGACATGTAACTTAAATTATAAGGGTATTTATTTTTGATGTGTAAATCAAAATATGTATAAAGATGCATGCACTCATCTTTATAGCATAAGTTTTCAAAACCTTTTTATTACCAATTTGTGAAATTAATACACAAAGTTTTACTTGAGGTTTAACAAACCCTAAGATGACTTTCTACAATTATGATTTTAAAAGTAATTCGTTTAAGACATATTCAAGATTGTGATAACCAAGGCAGACTCTAAGGCTCTTTTCTAAGCCTTCAAATCACGGTTATGAATATCGTCTTAAAGGACTTAATTTTAAAAGCATATTTGTACAAAACATCAATCAAGCAAAAGTTTATAGATTCAATCTCAAAATCATGTAATAAAGTATGAATTTTGCTAGTCTCGCCTGGGAGCTGATTACCGTGCGAATCGGACCACTATCGGCACTTAAGACCTTGCAAGATTCTTACTTTATCACTTATGTTTCACCATTATTAGTCCATATTATTTTCTTGAATGAAAATCACCCTTTTTATTGCTTACATCAAGTCAAACAATTAAGAAAACAATAAAAACAAGTAATTTAAAGAAAAATAAACAACTAATAATAATAAAACGTGAAACAATTAGCCACATGCAAACCTTATTAAAAAGACCCTAATAAAATCAATTCTAGGTATTATAACGCATGTAATCAATTAAGGCCTTCTCCTCTTAATGGAGGAGAGTCACATACATTGACGTATCAATTGCGTAGGCCAAAATCAATATACACACCACATAGCATATAAATTGATTTTAATATATATTAATTGGAGTCTTCCCCAATTTTAGATCTATTTAAAACATGTGACAAAATAAACCAACAAGATCCATGACTAACATGCATGTTTCGTCATGGATTAAACCTAACAATTAGCACATAGGTCACAAGTACGTTCACAAAACCGGTTTAAGACCTAGGGTTTCTATGTGATTACAATTTAATCAAGAAAACCACAAACCCTAATTAGGGTTTTTAGTGGAAATCGACCCCCCCCCCCCCCCCCCAAAAAAAAAAAAAAAAAAATTAAGGTTAGGGTTAAGATTTTATAAAAAAATTTAAAGAAAACCCTAGAAAAACATGTATCTAAAACAATTAAAGATTCGATTTTTATTACGTTTTAGTAATCAATTACATGTTATCCATGACTCGTGATGCCACTGTTAGAGTTTGACAATCAATATAGCACATACGCGGAAGCAAGGATCAATAATAACACGTATAAAGATAACTAAAACATAAATAAGAACATACCCGAAGCACTTCAATAAACCTTGATTCTTGTACAAATAGATCAATGATAAACCCCTTACCGTTTTGTTTATCGATATCTTGATAATTACTAAAGTAAGTAATTACCTCGTTCTTGTACACACAAACTAATATCGAATCAAATTAATTGCAAGATTAAAACACAAGAACAATTTTGTAATCAAAATTTTCGATCCAAAACCCTTAGGGTTTAGGTTCGATCGGCCAAGGAAAACCAAGAGGAAGAAAACCAAATTTAGGGTATTGTGTGTGCACAAAAGATGTGAATGAATGACCCCTAGATTTGTTTATATACTAGTTGTAACTTGGTGACCAAGCCAAAGGCATGGATCGACCCCCTTGGGCTTGGGTCGACCGGCCATGCTCACCCAAAGGGTGTTCCGGATCCTTCTTGTCATCCAATTTACAATCTAGTCCTTTCCGTTTCCCTTTAACGATAATTAGTCCATACATTTAATAACTAACGATCATTAATCCTCGAACTTGTGTTATTAATAAATATAACTAACTATTAATATTTATTAATCTTTGATTCTCGTTTGTAATGTGTGCAATCCCGAGGTCTCGGGTTCGATACTAGTCATTTACATATTAATATTTATACGTAACTTTTAACAAACATAGTGTCCCAAACTTGGCTTTGGGTATCTAATAGATGTAAGAAGATTAATGTTTATTGGATTGCGTGGTTAAATGACCCGCTAAACGCTATTTCTATATATTTTTTTTCTTCTTGTTAGTCGTTTTTTTATAAATCCTTCCGTTAAAAAAAAAAAAAAAAAAAAAAAAAAAAAAAAAAAAAAAGACCTAGGTTCCTTCTTAAGTTACTTATAAATGCCCTATCCAAAATCATTTCGGCTAGGCCGGTGTGTTAATCGCATCACATTCTCGAATCTCGACGGCTATCCAGAAGCTTTCTGTAGTCAACTTACCACAATGGTGCTTGCACATTTCTCCTAATTAAAATATTGCTCTACATATTATGACTATTATATTATTTATTTAAAAATATTGCTTAAAAGTAGCTAATATTTGGTATTTACTCTTCCAGAACTACGCAACTAGTTCAAGAGATCAGAGTTTATAGTTTAATAATTTATATTTTGAGGCAAGGGAAAAAATGGTATTATAAGAAGTTGCCATTACTTAAAAATGCGAAGATGGCCGAAATAAAATTTTAGATCTAATGGAAATATTCAAATTGTTTTGCTAGAAGATTTCAAAGGCTAAGCAATATTTTCCGATTCACATGGTTGAGTTAATAATAATGATTATTCTAAAAAAATAATATGATCCATATTCTAAAAGATTTTATATTTGATTGTAACATTTTTTTTATAACTAACTTCATGTGATTGCCAGCTTTATTAATATATCATTAGCCTGTCCTTTTTTTTCTTTGTTTCCAACTATGAATCAACTTGTTTATTACGTTACACTCTTAGACAAACACATAGTCTCCAAAACATATATGAAAAAAGCATCTTCTCTGAAGTAAAAGACAAGTCACAAACTAAGACCAACTAAATTATAAGAACCAAAAGAGTCCCAACAAGCATTTTCGAAAAAGAATCCGAATGATCACGAAGCCATATCCGCGTGTAAAGAAGGACCTTGAGCTCATGTGGTTCCGAATAGACCAAGTGTTGGCTAAAACAAAAAAAACTTGAACCCTCATCTTACGGTAGTAATCACATCATTTTTGTGTAGCTGTAATCGACTCGTACAAATAATCAATAATGGCTTAACAGAGACATTTCATCTTCAAATTGTTTCTCTCTTGTAAATTGTGTCCCAGCTTACAAAGTCATAGACGATGCAGGCCCTCACCCCCACTAAATCCACTAAAGTCAATATCGTCTTCCCAATGTATCAATGCTCGAAAGATAAATCATAAAAACGTAGTACTATCATAATTTTTATAGGTATGAGTCTATTCTTACGATGTCACTATGGTCTTAAGTCGAGGTGAGATCCATGACAATCACATGTTATCTAAAGAATAAAGTAGAAGATCTCAGCCATGCAATCTTATTTCATCCAACGGTAGAGATGAAAGCAGAAATAACAAACAAGGGCAAAAGCGTCACTCCAGCTCATTTAATATAAAAACATTTCCACCTTTTATTTTAAAATAACATATCTTGCAAACGGTGAATCTTCAAGCTACAAAAAATACACCATCGCGAAGAGAATTAAATTATCTTTCCATAGATATGCACTATTATATACTTTTGACATTTTTTTTTTGAAAATTTCCGCCCAGGAAATCACACGTGATTTGTAAAATCACTTGTGATTTGTTATTCTAAAAATCACGTGTGATTCTGTTTTAATCTAGAAATGAGTAAATCACATGTAATTATGTTTTTTTATGTTTCGTTATGGGCTAATGTAAATCACGTATGATTTACTCTTTTTTGTTATATAAAAAGACATGATTATATTTTAATCTAGAAAGTAGTAAATTGCACGTGATTTTATTTTTATTTTATTATTTATTTGTTTATTTACTTATTTTTTGTGATTCATGTGTAAATCACAAGTGATTCATCTCAAACATCAATTGTGATTCATGTCAAAGTTACATGTGATTTATGTAAAAGTACACATACGATTTGCATGTCAAAATCACATGTGATTCATGTCAAAATCACATGTGATTATGTTTCATCTAAAGATTAAAACAAAACTTACACTGAAACAAAACTCCACAAATATCTTCAACTTCACTTGAAACAAACATCTTCAACTCCACTTAAATCAAAGCTCATTGTTGACGCAAACTAATCCATATGTTTATGCACATAGCTCATCTATAGAGCATTTGGAGTCTTGTAACCAACATACATCATAAGAGGTAAAATCACAAATGATTTGAAGTAAATCACATGTGATTTTATTAATATCACATGTGATTTTATTAATCACATGAGTGTCTTTTTTGCGCTACTTTTTGTCTTGGTCCCGTTTTTGCAATTTTATGAAACGTTAAGGACCATTTTTGCAATTTACCCTAAAATCAAACATATGCATAAAAAATAGTTAAAAGTTTTAAGAACTAAATCTACTTTAAAGACACTCTACACTATAAATGTATGATACAGTTATTGTTTAAATTCACTTTACTACCATAGTACCATTTGGGAGTTTAAATTGTTTTTTATGGTAAAAAGGAGAAACAAAAGAAAATAAAATAAAAGTATGCATGGGGAACACAACAAAAAAGTCAAACCTGCAAAAGAATATGTGTATGTTTGATTTTACAAACAAAAAGCTGATAAGTTCAAACCTGCAAAAGTATATCTTTCTCTTTCAAACAGTGAATCATCGAAACAAACAAAATAGCTAATAAGCTCAAATTGAAATCACTACTACTTCAAAGTTCAAAGAGTAACAACTACTTGACATACATGCTCTGATCAATCAACACTCTCTTGAAACCAAACCAAATAAAAAATGACTTCATCAATAAACCTCCAAAATGGGTACAACCGTACAACTCAGAAACCAAAACGTACCACAGCCTGAGATCACATTCACCACTGCTGCTCTCCACTAAAACCTCCATAACTGACTACATCCTCTCACTCATCACATCTTCACCACGGCTTCACTCATCGACGCCGGAAAAATAGAAGCCGCCGAAGTATGCGGTTGTTGGTGGTGGAAGTTGTCGTTGTGGTTTACTAGTGGCAATAGATTAGTGAATCGGTGGTAGATAATGGCGATTTTGTATGAAATAATAGAGATGAAACTGGGGAATGATTTGGGGATAAGTTTATGAGAGTGTGTGTGAATGTGTGGGTGAGAGGGTAAACGAGATGCGTGAATTAAATGTACCCAACAACCCCTGTAGCTAAATAATTGAGACATATTAAAATAAAGGTAACCGTCAGATGAAAGTTATATCAACGGCTGAGATGCAGCTATTTGTTCTTTAGATATTGTGTGTTCTGTAATGAACTTTTCTGATATCAATTATACATATGATGAAATTTACTACTCTCTCCGTCTCAAAATTATTGTCAGAAGACAAGAATTATAAAGTTTAATAAAAGTGATGTCACTTTTATTTTAAACCACTAAAAAGAAATATTCTTCTACTATATTCTCTAGTTTTTACTTAAAAAGAAAAGTGGACAATTAATTTGAGACATCTCAAAATGAAAATGTGGACAATAATTTTGAGACGGAAAGATTACTATTTATTTTTTGTTTTTCAAAGACAATCTATTCAATTAATCAACTCATTGAAAGAAGTAATCGAAATGCTCTAGAATAGAGGATTCTTTCAAATTAAAATGTGAGAAATTTAAAGTACCATGATTTGAGTTAAGTGTTGCATGCAATTATGTTTCTCTAACTTTAGGCTATGTTTGGCGAAAGTAGCTGTGAGTTGTAGCCACAGCTCACTGCTCATCGCTCACAGCTTTTTAAAAAATCTGTTAAAAAATAAGCTTTTTTAAAAAATAGCGAAGCTTATCGCTATTTTATCAAACAAACACTGAAAATCAAAAACTCACTGCTCGCCGCTCATCGCCCTAAAAGCTCCAAAAAGCTCTGCGCCAAACATAGCCTTAATATAGAAACTTGATTCGAGCTTGTTCGAATTCTAGATTTCAAGCTCGAGCTCGAGCTCGACTCGTCATTAAAAACTTGAGCTCGAAACTTAATGAAGAATCGGCATATCAAGCTCGACTCGACTCGACTTGATTTTATGTATGCTAAGTAATTACATGTTTAAAAAAATGGTAATTGTGTGACTTAATCGAAGCTTGATAAGGCTCGCGAGCCTCACGATCAAAGTATTTGAGCTTGAAAGTATGCTCGAGTAATTTGACTTGTTTTTTATCGAGTCGATTTTGAGTCATTTATGAGTCGATCATAACTCACGAGTTATCTCGTCTGTAAGAACTCGAAACCAAAAGAATGAAAGGAGACAATAAAATGAGTCATTGTGCAAATATTCGAGTGAGCAATTACCATATGGCATCATCTTTTTTCCTTTCGTTTTAATTATTGTTACCAAATCTTTATTTTAACAGTTCCTTGAATATGTTTTCATACACGATATTCTTAGCAAACCAAATTTGGCCTTTTTGATCTCACTGAACACCAAAACTGTGAAATGACTATAAAGTTCCTTCCAAACACTATAACGAAGTGATATCAAAGAGAATATAAAAAATATATTTAATTACTTAAATAAACCAAAAGAAAGTTGATTTGAGCAAAACTATAGTGAAGTCGAGCAAAAAATAAAAGTGAGGTCGAGCAAAAAAAAGTCGTGCAATCGAGCATGCTTTAAAAACATTGTATCTATGCATTGAAAAGTTGTAATTTGAGTAAATATGTATTTATTATGTTTCATTTAATCCGGACGGGCTAGCTTCATTATATTACTTGACGAAGTTTAATTGGACGTAAATAAATGGTGAATAAAGGCAAATTTCTTAGACACAAAAATTGAAAACAAAAAAGAAAAAATGTCATTTATTATCTATAAAAAGAACAATGAAAAGTATTAGAACATGTAAATTACATGGTGCTTATTCATAGACGAAATAAAATTTCTTCGTACACAACGTTTGTTTGACCACAACTTAACTAAAACAACGTTGGTGGCTAAAAAAATATATAATGTACTTTCATTTACTAAAACATAATAAGAAAAAATTACATATGCACTTCTTTATTCAATCAAAATACACTATATATGTTTTGTGCTATGACATAACCTTTACTTTCTTGAGGCATCCGAATTCTATATCAATGTTATACTCATAAAAAATGTAGTCAATCATATTCAAATACATGACTGCAAAAGCACAAATCATGTAGATACTGAACCCGGTAACATGTTTTATTAAAACTAAACTTGCAAGAGTCCAGCATGTTACAAAACAGTATCCTAAATGACGTGTGTGTAACCATTTTAAGTGTAAATGGGACCTTTTCATCAAAGATGTTAAAAACTGGTAAACTAAAAGTATTTATACATGCAAAAAAAGACTTGTCTACAAAAATTGTTAAAGTTTATAGGCGTTTCTAACGTACTTTCGGTTTGTATTGGAAGTTCACTTCAGTGTTTCTTGTAACTTGACAGCGGCATGCTCAACATCCAATGGTCCTGATGCAAGGAAGGGATTAGCATTTCAAAGAGATTCCTCGAATATTATTGTAGTAAAAATGGTCACTTGTGATAAGAGTGTTTAAAAAAAATGCAGAGATAATTTATTACGGTCGGCGAGTAATTCCTAGAGAAACGTTAAATAGTCAATGCCTAAAGCAGCAGATACGATTCACAATTGAAACAAATGGCAATTAAAAAAACTACCACAATGAGACATAAGTATTGCACAAACCAAACTAAAATAAAATAATTAACCTCATTCTCTCTTCCAATACTTGGAGTGATTGAGTCGGGATCAAAATATGCATCAGCGGATCATCTACTGCAGCAAATGAAACAACAAACAAAAGTCATCTCATAACCGATTGACAATAATATTTTTATTGGAGAAAAAACATCGAGTTGCCATCTTCTTTGCATAATTCTTTCACATTTGTTGTTTAGAAGAAAAATAAATAAGAATTAACATATCTATAAGCTGCAAAATTCATAAAACTGTAATAAGGCAGTGAATAATAGTTTTAAAAAAAATAAACGCCTATAGGATTATCAAGATAATCACCATTCGTTTTACACTACTGTCGGGTTGTAGGTCAGAAGTGGCACTAACAAAAAAAAACTGTCATAATTCTTCTAAGAAACGAGCTGGGGCACCCGCGCTTTGCTGCGGGATTGTTGTGTTAAATATAAACTCGAAATAAAATGATAGATTTTTTTTAGTAAGGACTAAATTTGAAAAAAATCGCTAACGGAGGACTAACGGTGGAATTTACAGCTAACCGAGGGACTAAAAGCGTAAATTTCTTAGGAACAGTACCAGACACTATTTGGTACTGTTTGGCACTGTAGCAGTACTATTCTGCACTGTTTGGAACTGTAGCAAATGAATTTTCAGTTTCAGTCCCTTAACGTGGCATCCTGTTGCACAGTTGGTCCCTACACATATTAGATAACGACTGTTAAGGACTATTAAGGACTAACTTCGCACTTGACCACCAACCTCAGGGACTAAAATGGGGCAACGACGAAACTTCCATGTGCACTATTGCTACAGTACACACAATCATTTTTAGAATATATTATAATATCTCGAAGTACAACCAAAACTGGAATTTTAGAACACTTAGGAGCTGCAAATATTAAACTTGATACCCTTCTTTTAGATATGATGGGTACTCCCTAAAACACATGAAAGCAAAATGGTTGATGCTTTTCTTGTAGTAACAGTAGAGCCACCCATCATCACATGAAAGGAAATCATTACCTTTTATATCTTTAGAATTTTTTTTTAAAATAAATAAATAAAATAAAATAAAATTAGTTTTGAATTTAGCCATAACTTTAAGGATAAATTTTATTGGAGATGAAGAAATCTAAAAAATCACTTACAATTCATTTACGTAAATTAGGCAAAAGAAGCACCACTATTTCGCTTTTTGGGTTTGCTACTTTGCTTTAGTACTGAAATTCATTATTTCGACACGTAAATCAAATAAAAATTAGAACATTCATAAAAATTGCAACTTTTAGACCATATTTGTAACAATTCGTATTTTCAGGTTACTATCCAATCCCAAATTTTTACTATTCACTTTCACTATTCATTTCTGAAATTTTTATTTCATATTTTCGTGAGATAAATTATTTCCATGATAAAATAAAATTTTGACGTTCATCGGATCATTTTCGCAAAAATAATTAAGAAACTATACGTTTGGTTTAAACGTCGTTTAAACACCCCGAGCTTAACGAAAACCAACTGCACCAATTTTTCTCGAATCAGATTAATGTTTAGTACACTCATGATCAATTAGGGAATTTTTTATAATTAAGTTAAATTGTTACCAAATAGACCATGTGCCTTACAAAACAGAAATTTGCGTTTTAAGCACTTTTACTTATCCGCAACCTTAGCCTATACCTGCACCTCGTTTTCTAAGACGATTAGAAACTTTTATATTTTGAAAAAGTCAACATATTTTTCACTCCTCCTTTGACAAAAAACCATTCGTTGATTTTATAAATCATTCATCAATTTTTTGGCTTACGGTTTTACATCTAAAAGACATTAAATACCAACCGACACTAGACTGAGCCCAGTCTAGACATTATAAGCCATTTTAATTCATTATCATAATATTAGAAAAGTTATATTTTACTTTTCTCAGTTTTACGCAACTTTCGTACGTTTTACTTATTACGTGTTTTAGACCCGCGTTTTCTATTTTAACAGGGTTTAAGCAAGCGATGGAACTTACCACTCATTTTATATTTTATTATGGAGTATATTGACAAGTTTAATCATTCTTTCAAGTTTCATATATTTACGATACCCGGTTTTACGTTTTGTGACTTAACAGCTTACAGTTAGTGATCAACGAAACCAAAACTCACTCTGTAACTTAGATAATACCAACTTTATATATCTAGTCACTCCCCCATCATTATGGCCGACCTAAGGGGTAATTCACCATGCCTTGGTGGCTTGAGATAAGTCTTGAACTTTTGGAATACACGTATGTGTCCAAACTTCCTAAGTAAGCTTCCTAAATATCCTAATACTTGCACCTCCTCATTGCACCTTCCTAACACCTTCCTAGCACCTCCTCAAGGCCCTATATAACCCTCCTCACCCTCTCTTGGTCGTTCATAACCTCACACACACAAACACACTCCTAATTTATCTCTACTTCAAGTTTCACACAAGAATTCAAGCTACAAGTAACTACATCAAATCCTTAGCAAGTTTAGGTGTTTCTCTTGAGTTTAAATCCACTCAAGTCACCTAAAACCTCATCACCAATCCTTCAAGAATACAAGAGTATAGAAGGGTTGCTAAAGTGTGAAAAGTTTGCTCAATCAAAGTCCTAATCCTTGTTCTTAAATTCCTTTCATTAGAAAGCCAAAAGTTGTAAGAAACCTTAATACACTTTCTTGCTCAATATCATTTTCGTGCTTATTAGGTTTCATTCATTCTATATATGGTCTTTGTTTTATGTTCATGATGTATAGAAACTTTTAAAACAAGTTATGGAAACTATATGTTAACCTATGTTAAGTAAACATGAAAACTAGTGACTTATATTGAGAAATACGACCAAAATGGTATAAACATAATATTGGACAATTACATACTGTGGTAGAGGACTTAAAAAGGAAAACAAAGAAATTAGAATCACCTAAAACGAGTACATGAGTCAAAAGATACGGCAAAATGAAGTTATTAAACCAGAAAGACCAAAACTGCCGATACGCTACTGTTAAGCGATCTGACCTAATTAAACGAGGCACTTCTGGTCCGTTTCATCAAAAAGTTAACCCACAAAAGTTGTCTGGAACGACGTTTTCGTTCAGGTTTAAAGAAGCTCGAACCCTGAAAATGCATAACGAGTGATATTTTTCTTCAAATTCTTAACAGCCCCTTTTTAATACCCAAATGACCATGTATTGGTTATGGCTAAGTAAAACCAAGAGGTCTAATGACCTTAAAGCCTAGACCACAGCCATGGCTAAGGCCAAGGATGAGTCTCAAGACCATGGTAGCCATGACCAAAGTCACGGCAAAGCCACGGCTAAGACCTTATGGCTTTCTAAGTCGAAAACATAAACTAAAGTGTTAGTCGTAACATAATCAACCAATTTGGATCTACTTCATCCAATGACCATGAGACTTTACAAGTAATATCATATCCATTTTAGGCTTAATAAACTCATTAAAGATAACAATCTTCATTCAAAATAAACTTCCCTAAGTTTATTTAATTATTCTGACATGTAACTTTTAAAGATCAAAAACATATATTTTCTAATACTACAACACTAGGGAGCTTCATGTGAGGGGTTTCATTTGGGTAAACGGATCGACGAGTTGTTGGATTTACGAATTAAAGTGTCCTAGCTCCTCGAACGTTTACTGCATGACCTCTAAATTATGATGGCCCAAACGGTAGTACAAGATATAAACTAAACATGTTTCATAAACCATTTTTATATAACGACATATACAACCTATCAAAGTACTACATCATGAACAATATAAAGACATATATAGGCACGTTTATGTTTTCTTAGACATTACTCCAACCTAACTTGCAACAGTTATTCTAGGTTGCACGTAGAGGTTTTCCCGGCTTATCCAACGATTTCATTATATCCTTAAACATCATCCAACTTAAGGTGAGTTCATAGCCCCACTTTCCATTACTTAATTGTTTTACAAACCCTTGGGGGAAATACATGTTATTTTAACCAAACATAATGCTTTGAAATTATATGCTATCTGATTGTTTTATTATCACTAAGTACCATCCTTGCCAATCATTGGCCCCATATTATGAACCATTTAATCACTATTAGTAGTGAGCGCGAATATTGTGAATAGGCCTATTGGGATTGACGAATCCCATTTGTATTGACCAAATGCGTTCAAACAAATGCACTATATTTGAAACCTAGGTATGACGGCAAAGTACCTACCAGGGCAACAAATCCACCGATTGATATTGGTAACCGTTAACGTATTGGTTGCATGAGCTTAGTGAATAATAATAACTTTTTTGTTTTCCAACCATTGGTATGAGTCTAATTAACTCACACTACAAACATATTGTGTTCATCCATTTAATAAACTCTATGAATTTCACTCAACCTTTGTGTTGATAGTTTTAAGCATGTATTTCAGGTCCATAATGATCGAGGCTGGCACGGAGGAGCACGGATACTCAAGAGGGCTATAAATTTTATTATCATTCGAAAACTCATTTAATGTAATTTGTAAACATGGAACCATCTGGGACCTCATTTTGTAATCTCTGATATTTATATAATTCGAATGATAAGTATTTTAAAATGACTCAATTAGAGTTCGTTTTCTATTGTTATAACTGTTTTGCCATGAAGTAACACCCAGTTTGAATTTCGCTGCGTATCACGAAATTGGGGGTGTTACAGATTGGTATCAGAGCTATGGTTATAGAGAAACGGGTCTAATTAAGACCTAAACTATAACTGATTTTCCACAAAAACATTTTATAGCCCTTCGCTCTTCGTGCCTTCCATTCTCCAGAATATTATGTGACTTTTAGGCGCGTTATGCTACACAAAATACTAGTATATTAATATATACACTTGATATATTTTCAATCATTTTATCTAAACAATGGACTAAACATATCTGCGTATGCCTATTCTAGGGCATTTCGGCACAACCACATTCTCCCAATCATGTTCCTACTCCAACATTTTATGTCCAAGACATTGTAACTAATTGCAATGGTCTTTCTTATTTCTCATACATTGTATGATACAATGGTCTTGTCTATTTTCCAAGACATTGTAAGATACAATGGTCTCTATTACATCCTCAGACACTGTAAGTCCCACAGTAGTCTCTGTTACATCCCCAGACATTGTGAGTGATACATGATAACATCAAATTTACCCCCAATCTAAGTGTTAATTTCCCCCTTAAAATACTCATCTTTTCTACTTTTATGAAGAATATATACTCTTATTTCTTCCTATTTTGGTTTCAGGGTAAAGATGAGTAAAAGAACGAACTTACGCGAAAATGGAAGGACTTTGGAGCAAATATGTGGAAATTATGGATTCTGCACTAACTACGGCGTAGAGTTTCATCTACCTACGCCGTAGCAAGGCTTCACGAAGACTACGCCATAGAAGCTCTCCTACCTACGGCGTAATGAAGAATTTATGAAGACTACGGCGTAGCCCAACAACAGGCTACGGCGTAGAAGTCCACTAAAGAATACTACAGAGTAGGAAACTTTCCAAGCTACGACGTAGGATCTCATTTGAGGCAGTAAAGAACTAACGAGGCCAAGGAAGAAGCTACGGCGTAGCTACTTTATCTACTACGCCGTAGGATGCTTATCATGAAGCCTTTACGTCCGTAACACTTGATCAAATTACGGCGTAACACAATTTGCAAAGGTTACAACGTAGCAACTCTAATACGCTACGCCGTAACATAGTCGGGGCCTATAAATACCAACCCTAATTCCGAGTTTTTCATGTCACTTCCCATCTCTTCACCACAACAACGTTGGGAAAAACTCAGGAAAGAGGAAGAACGAAGTTCTAGCCACATCCAAGTCAATTCCAATGGAGGAATCACACACCAATCATAAGTGTTTTCATTCCTTTACTTTGTATTCGATTCATGTTTAGATTTGTATTAACTCAACATTGTTTTACTGCAATTATTAACATGAGTGGCTAAACACCTTTTGGTGTTAGCCTAGTTATGAAATTGTTATGTTTTTGATTTAGTTTTCCACGCATCTATTATCTATTGTTTGTTTACTTTCATGGCGAGGCTTGGGACACTCTAGTTCCCATAGTGATTAGCGTTGGTTGTTCTCTAGATACTTGTGGAATTAACCCTAGGAAGCAAGTCGCTAGGGATGTGACTTGGTGATAGCAATATCACCATACATGTATGAATTAACCCTAGGACCACCTACCAATGCTAGACACTTAACAGAGAAGGGGTGTAAGATCTGACCATGCTGCATTCATTAGCCTTGTCCATGTTAGTAGAGGCACTTAATGACTCTTATGTCTTCGTACCGATGAACCCAAGGCTTTACAATAGCTTTGGATAGGACAAGTGTTAGCATTAAAAATTATATTAGAAAGTGATGGTCATTCTCATACGTGTAACTTTGTAATGTGTCGTAAATTACAATAGAATAGTCAATGGGCTTATGGTTTGGGCTAAGCTAATAGGTTAATATTTATATTAAGCTAGTCCATTTATGTTAAGAAGATATGTATGTAAAAATCCCAATCCATCTCCAAGCCCATGGAAAGCCTTTAGGGCATTATGTAACCAACTATATAAACACCTCAAAGCTCATTTGAGGTGTGTGCTTGTGTGTGTATTATGTGTTTTTCTTGAATAAAAGCTCTAATTTCCATCTCTCTCTCTACTCCATACGAAATACATATACATCATACAAGTCACCATTTTTCCATCTCTACTTCATATTTACTTCTATTGTTGTGATAAAGTTGTGTTATCTAAGGTCCTACAAGTGGTATCAATCGCCAAACAATGATTTAGGAGTGTTGGGAGTTTGTTTGTTTCGAGTTTTTTAGCATATCTACACATTTTTTTTTTTATCAAAAAAGGTCATTACTTTTCTTGTTTTTCTTGGTCTTTAACACTTTTTTGATTACAAACTAGTGTTATAAACCTTTTCTAGCAAGAAAGTTTCAATCTTTTTGAAGATTTATAGCTTAAAAAAATTCGATTTTGGTTATTGTACTTGTTTTCTAGAACACAAAATTTTTTCATAAAAATCATCAAGTTTGCTACTTTATTTAAGTTTTGGTGTTTTTATAACTAGAAGTACAAGAATCTTGGAATACAAATTTCATTTAGGTGAGCTTTTTGCAAAATCAAAATTCTAGCAAACGTTCTAGAACACACTTGTACCATCTTTCTAAATCACAAAGTTTCGAGAACACACTTGCTCCCGTTGCTTACTCGGTGTTTCCCTTGCTTGTATAAGTGAGAAAACACTTCGACTCGTGGTATACTCTCTAAATTGTATAATTTAGAAAGTTTTGGTACTAAGTTTCTAGAACACTGAAAAGTTTCTAAAACACTGAAAAGTTTCTAGAACACTGAAAAGTTTCTAAAACACTGAAAATTTTCGAGAACACTGAAAAGTTTCGAGAACACTGAAAAGTTTCTAAAACACTGAAAAGTTTCGAGAACACTGAAAAGTTTCGAGAACACTGAAAAGTTTCTAAAACACTGAAAAGTTTCTAGAACACTGAAAAGTTTCTAAAACACTAAAATTTTTTCTAGAACACCTTTTAGAATTTTTTTCTAAAACACTTTTAGAAATTTCTTTCCTAGAACTCTTTTAGAAAATCTTTTGGTGGACAAAGTTTTGAAAAGTTTTGGTGGATTGTAAGTTCGTAGACCAAGGAACGTAACCTTCACCAAATTCAACTCCTATTCCGTTGGAATGATCCAAGAATCAACTTTATCAATCATTACTTCATCAATGTCTTTCCTCAACAATCTCTTTCCATCAATGGACATGGAACCTCTTGTTTAATTCTTTGCTCCATATCCTAAGACTGACAAGACGATTACTGAGACTGAGCAACTATGGAATGAGACTGAGAAGCCTTCATCTGACTACACCAAAAGAGAAGTTGACTATGCAAGAAACACAAGC
Organism: Artemisia argyi; assembly: GCA_030686995.1. Taxonomy (NCBI): domain Eukaryota; kingdom Viridiplantae; phylum Streptophyta; class Magnoliopsida; order Asterales; family Asteraceae; genus Artemisia; species Artemisia argyi. The sequence goes on from CM060689.1 coordinate 39,323,545, forward strand.
TGAGACTGTTGTACCTAGTTACGATCTCTTTGCACCAATTGATACGGAACTTCCAGAATCAACCTTTTCCCCAGATTCTGAGAATGTGAAGCAGAAGCAATTGGAAGAGCAACTTGCCTACAAGGCTAGGTTTGATGAAGCAATGTTGAGACAAAAGCAGCAAGCACTTGAGGTTCTAGTAGAAATGTTCCCAACTGACTTTACTAGGAATCAAGGTACACTGGCAAATGAACATGGTATTGGGAATCAACATGGATATGCTAAGAGTACACAGATGGGGATTCAGATAAGGGAATATGTTGGAGATCCAATGGATCAGTTTGTGAGTCAGAATGTGGGCAATCAAAATTGGAATGATTGTTGTTTCATGACTTCGATTCAGAAACCTACATTAGCAATTCACAGCAGGGTTATTGGTAGAAATCTCGACAAGGTTGAAAAGATCCAGTATTTGTTAATGCTAGCCAATAAAGAAAAACCGGGAATACCGTTGACTGCTGAGGAAAATGAGTTTAGAGCTACAACAAGAATTAATGACAATTCAGCAGATCTCAATGAAACCTACAACTTTATGGCAAATCAGCAGGCAACAACATCAAGCAGTGATTCTGATCTTCCTCCTACTTATGATTCAGATCCATTCCATCAGGTACCAAATTATGGTAATGATGTTAATCCGTTTGCTCATGAGAAGCCACATTATGTGCCACCTGAACCTAATTATGATACATATGTGGGGGGAACAAGTTAATAGCAATGTTAACTATGAAACTCCAGATATGGATCCTAATGGAGTTCAAGTTGCACAAAATGGTGCTAATGATGAGGAAACCCGTGCGCGAAGTTAAGGACGCGAATATTAAATTGACCGCTGAGCTTGAGAGTTACAAGAAAAACGTTATAGCTTTTGAGTTTCATAACGAAAGATTTTCAGAATTAGAAACTGGTTATCAAAATTCCGTTTCAAGGGAAAAACTTTTGCAAATCAAGTTTGATACACTTGATGTTAATTCTTTCAAGAAGATAAAATCCTTAAATGCGGAAATCTCTGATTTGCAAAACCAACTTTCTAAACAAAAATCAGCTTATACCAATCTTGAAAAAGAAATAGATGAGTTGAAAAAAGACTTTGCAAAGAAAGAAGATAAACTTTTGGAAGAAATCGTAGAGTCAGAACACATGATTGCTCATTTAGAAGAACTAGTGGTTAAGTCAGGTCAGTCAAGTCAAACAATGAAAATGATTTCAAAGCAAACTAATCCGATTTACCATACGAAACATAAAATGGCTCTTGGTAACAAAACTCCTTGTAATCTCAAGAAAGCTCAGCAAGAACAGAATGTTTTGTATAATGGTAATGTGATTTACACCAAACATGATCCTCCCGTCATTCGGGATTCTGTGGAAACAATGGAACTTGTCGAAGAGAGCATAAATAAAATGAAACAAAAGGATTTGAAACCCATTGATTACAACAAATTGAACAAATTTTCGGGAATTACTTTTGTTCCACAAACAGAACCATCTGTGTTTTCCATAAAACGACCATTCATGAAATTCTTTTCTAAAAAGAAAGTTGTTTCCAAATCTCTTTCAAAAATGGAACAAATGTCTTCTAACAACACTTTTAATACAAGTGAGGCTAGAGACATTCTGGATGACGTTAAAAAGAGAATTCAAGAACTTCAAAATATTGTTAATTCTAAAACTACTATCAGTATTAACAACTGGCATTCCAGTTTTCATATTGAGCAGAAAAAGGTTTTTGAAATCGAAATTACTATCCCACTGTATAACATCAGTGCAAGGGTAATCCATTTTGAAAACGATTTCTTAAAAGAAACGGCCGACTTTGTCAAGGACCACAAATCCCTGGTAAAAGAAGCTAATGAAACTCGTGAAAAGATGAACGTTTTGGAAATGTTAAATGATTCTCTCTTCGAAGCTGTTATGACTACTGATATAATGTCCATCATTTTACAAACATATTCGGTTGAGGACGATGAAAGACTGCGAGCTGAGACATCTGAAATTGTTTCAAAATATGAAAATGCTCTTGTAAAACTTGAAAAAGAAAACATGTCATTTTTCAAACAACTTGATCAAAAATTAGAGGAATGCAAGTATGACAAATTGTCGTATGAGCATGCCTACAAGGACATGAAAAAGGAAAATGATCTTTTGAGAGCTCAGCTTGAAAGTATAAAAGGGAAGGGTGTGGATACTAAGTTTGTAAAACCATCGACTTTAGAGAAACCAAATGTTTCAAAAACGGTTGAAAAACCAAAAATGTCAATTTCACGGTTGGCTCCAAAAGTCGATGAGAAAAAGGATTTGACAAAACCAGTCACTCCACAACCTTTGCCCAAGAAAAAGGAAATTGAAAAGAGTGTTGAAAAACAAAAATTACTTGTTGAAAGAAACACAAATGTGAGTGCACCTGGCTCTTCTAGGAATAGTACACCAAATGTGACTACAAAAACAGTTAAAGAGTCTGTTGGTTCTAATGACATGGTCCAACATCACCATCTAGAAGAAGCTACGAAAAAGGCACAACTTTGATATGACGGAATTTTAGGTGCAAAACCTAGTGTGATGAATTCTACAAGATTCCAAAGCACTGCTAGTAGTAATAAACCATTACCTAGGAACAATCAACAAAATACTAGGGATTGGCTTGCATCTAAGTGTAGTGGCACAAAAGTGTATGCTAGGAACGTAGAATGCAACACAAAAAATTCCCTTCCAAAAGACTGTAGTGACAAAGTTAAAGTTGTTGTGTTAAACAAGAATGTTGAATTTGTCTATCCTACATGTCAAAAATGTGTTTTTTCAGCTAATCACAATGCATGTATTGCACAATTTCTCAAGAAAGGAAAATCAAGTGTCAAGACACAATCTACTAAGACACCAAATCGAAACAAACCTATTGATAAGAAGCAAGAGGTTAAGAAACCTAATAGGTGGATACCGAAAGGATGTAGTTTTTCCAAGACTGAGACTTCCGCTGTATCCGATAAGAAAACTACGTCTAGATCGATCTTACCTTAGGTGGATTCCCACGGGAAAAGTTTTTAATACAGTAGGTCTTAGATGAATTCCTACAGGGAAGATTTTTGAAAGTTGCACAAAGACTAATGATAGTGTACATCATCATGATAAGGAAGTAGAAACCACAACAACCATTGATAGTGAATACCCTCAATGTGAGGAAACATGTACTTCTAACACTATTATTTGTGCAAATTCTTCTTCTGTGGATGCAGGTACTTGTGAAAGTGATGAAAGTTCATACACCCGTTGTGGAAAAGAAGAATTTTATGCCAACTTCGCATGTGGAAATCCTTTTCTAACTCCACTCTTAACTCCACTTTTACTTGTCCAAACTTAATTTTTCTTTCTTCAAATTCTCTTTGTAAATACTTTTTTGAAAAAACAAAATACAAAATTTGAAAAACCAACAAAAACAAAATACAAAAATATAAAATTTCAAAAATCCAAAAACAATATAAAATCAAAAAATACAAAAATATTCTTCTCACGACATGTCTCTTGTATAAATCAATATTCTGTACGTTTCTAGAAATGTCATTCAACAATGATACGGACATGTACAGATGCTGGAGCGGGAGTTCTTTAATATGTTTTTCTAAAACATGTCGTTTCTCAAAAGTTTCTTCACTATGGCTTGTAAGTACTTCAGCTTACAACCCGTGCTTCAAAGTGAAATCTTTTCAAAACTTAAGTCCGGGTATAACAACTCGAAAAGATTTCAAATAAGGACTTAATCAAATGGCTTCTGGACATATCAGTTCAGGACCCGTGCATCAAAGAAAGGAAAGTTCTTAATCAAACAAAGATTTCAAATATTTTTCGAGCACTTATCCTAAAACGGGAACCAAACACTTATCTGGCTTGAGTTTTCTTTAGAAAAACTTTCAAAATCTTTAAGCTCAAGACCATGATTGTTCATCTAATGTTAAATCAGATTTTCAAAATTCTCTTACTTTATGAGCACCATCTTTTCAAGATTTTTCAAAAAGACTTTCAAAATCTATCAAAATCGGTGCTCATGATCAAAATGACTTGTGTACACCTTACAGTGCACAACTCAAGTTTTCAAAGAAAGGAAACTGCTACGTAAAATGATTTTCATCAAAGAAGTGCACTTATCCTAAAAATGGACACTGTTGTACGCCTCAGTGCGACATTCCTATTCAAACAAAGAGAATTCTTTGTTTTTCAAAAAACCTTGATGCAAAATTCATCAAATCTGAAATTTCTTACTTTATCAGGATTTTGCTCAAGAAGACTCCTACCCTCTCAACTGCTTGTAAAAAAGGTTAATATTCTAAAAAACATATGTGAGTTTTGAGGGGGAGTATTTCAAAAACAAAAATGTTCCAATTTCATGCAAAAACAAATCTGTCTATCACACTAAAAGTTTTTTCTTAATCAGTTGATATCAAAAATATCACAATATGCTATTTTTGAGGGGGAGAAGACATGATTAAAATGTGATAAAAAATGTTTAAAGATTGTGACTGAATCTCAAAAGAGCTCGACTCAGATAGTACCAATGAGTTGACGAAGCTTAAAATGTCAGTAATCGAAAAGACTTGTCTTGGACGGGTAATAATTTCAAGCTAGTCCAACTAGTGATGTAAGCGTGTCTCGAATAGGACTTGTCTGAGTAGAATGTACTGTATCGAGAGACTTTCTTTGGACTTGACCAGGACGGGTAATAAATTCAAGCTAGTCTAACTAGTGATGTAAGCGTGTCTCGAATCGGTCATGTTCACTGAAAGTGGATCAATTCAAAAGGTACAAACTCCTCACGCATGTGCAAATTTCTTAAAAATCCATGAGCACATGTGAAGGGGGAGTCCTTCAAAAGAAACAAAAACTCTCAAAGTGTCAACAAAAATGTGTTTATATTCATAAACACTTTGAGAGATTTTAATAAATGGTTTCATGGCAATGATAGGATAGTCATGGAGTTATAAGTTAACTAAGGTTAGGGAAAACCGTCCTATGATCCGCCAGAGCTGGAGGGATCTACCCAAGGACAATTCCAATAGAGTAGAATTAGAAGTCCTTAGGTATGATTGAAAAAAGGAGAAAATGAGAAAGGAGAAAGAAGGGGTTGAAGAATTAAAAAGAAAAGTTATGAAAACGGGCGAAAAGAAATAATCCTCCAAATGTTCAACCTTAGGGCAGACACCGGGTTCAACTCATATGCTACTGGTTGTTACCAAGGTGACACCGGTATTGAAGACAAAGACGTCATGGACCCAGTGATGCACTGCACTAAACCTTCTTAACCACTCAAGTTCTCTTAAAAGAGCTTGTTTCATTCTCACGGGGAACCGGTGTAATCTATCGACCTGTCTCTTAGAGATGGTTGATATTGAAGCAGGAGACCTCTCCCTAATCTCCGCATAGGTAACCTAATGTGCACTTATCGAGTCTAGAGCCTCGAGATTCATCAAAAGATCTCATAGGAACACATGATATTTCTACACTGGTTGTTCATCATTAAGGACGCCATATGTAAACTTAAGAGTCCTACGCAGATCATAGCAATCTGCCAGAACGTTTATGAGAGGATTTACTTATGTATTTTCTCAATGATTGAACGGAAATACCTGCCAGGGTCAATATCAAACAGCCCTGACAGCAGGTCACTTCGGTAATCTCGTGTGGGTTACGCTTAGTGTTCGCGGTGGTTTCAAATGATCTACAGTCGTGGAGTGATCCCCAGCGACTCACCCATTCGTTGAGCTACTTAGTAGGTCTCGATATAAATAATGTATAAAAACGTTATTAATATCTTTTGATATCCTTAAGTTTTGACGATCACAAAATATAAGAACATTAAACGCAAAGTTAATACGTAAACAAGTTTTAAGCAAGTTTATATCATCTCATCCAACATAATCACTTAAGGTATGAATAAACAAGTGACTAATACATTTTATGATTAAAGGGATGTTTATTTAAATAATACAAAGTTTATAAAATTAAATAAACTTATTATATATTTTTGAAAAACATTTTTGGTAATAAAGGAAAATGTTTTATTCATAATAAATATATGAATTCAAAATTTTAACCAAAATCAGTTAATTTTTCACCAAATAAACTTTCCCCAGAAAAAGACAAGAAAACTGCAGTTTTCGTCTGGGCGGCCCCCTTAATTTTAAGGGGGCCGGCACACAATTAAGGGGACCGGCCACGCTCCCCTGTCAGATTCTGTCAGAAATTTTTCCCTATAAGTACCACCTTAAATCTGGAATTTTTCCCACCTGTTGCACGAAAATTTTCAGATCCAAATCTCTCTAAACATCCTCCTAAAAACCCTTTGATCATATAATTGTTAATCCTTGTTTCAAGTGATTCATTCCTTCACCTCTCATCTCTCAAAGTGCAAGAGAAGAATACTCCTTCAACATCAAGTTGTGAAGTATTGTAGATTTGTGTATATCGTCTAGTTGTTGTGTACATTCATTGTAAATGTGTGATAGTAGTGTAACTAGATAGATCTAGGAGTAGAAGTTGTGAATAGAAGTAGTGAGATATAAGTAGTGGTGTGAAGAAGAAGTAGTGGAGTAGTGTGTAGTTGTGAAGTAGTAGTGGTGTGTACAAGTTGTGAAGAAGGTGTGCCAAGTCGTGAAGAAGTTGTGTTGAAGGTGTGAATAAGTTGTGACGAAGTTGTGGTGTGTAAGGTTTTCTCCGCCATTAAGGAGCTTGTTGACATAGTGAAGAAAACTCTCGAGTAGGTGACTCGAGGAGTAGATTAGGGCAAGGAAGGTGTCCTTGTAGCCGAACCACTATAAATCCTTTGTCTCGCGGTTAGATCTTTCCATATCTTACTTATTATCTTGCTTATATCGTTATTACTTTTGTAGACGTAGACGTATATATATAGTTTCTCATATAGTGCTAGTATTGATTTTACTTAAAGATCAAACAAAAGTTTCATTCACAAAACAAAGTTTTTACAATCAAACTAAAAAGGTAACATACATTTAATTGATCATTTCGATCAAGTATAGTTGTATAACTAAGGATTATAAAATAAACATTTACTTACTTATCTCTCGTATATAGCTTTAATTGTTTATATTATGCTTGTGTTGATTTCACATACTTAGTTCGTATTATTATTATTGCTCATACTTAGATATAGTTGTTCATATTGTTCAAGACTTGAATTTACATAAGATCGAATCAAAGTTTTAAGAGTAAACAAAACTTTTAAACAACTAAGTTTTCATAAAACTAAAAAGACATAAAACTATTCAACCCCCCCTTCTAGTTTTCCACAATTGGTATCAGAGCTACGTTAAACAAGATTTTTAAAATATACTGTATTTTAAAACTTGTATCGATCTATGGAATCGGAAAAATATTTAGAAGGGCAATCTATGCAAAGACCACCACTATTTGAAAGTGATAGATTTTTATATTGGAAAAATAGATTTGAAACTTATGTGAAATCGAAAGATCTTGATCTTTGGCATGTTATTACCTTTGGTGATTTTCCCCTAATCAATATAATTTTGAAACTAAAATGGATGAAATTGTATCTTTTGAAAAACAAAATGATGATTTGAAAAGGAAACTAGCAAAAAATAATGAGGTTAAAATGGTTATTCATAATGCGTTACCACGCAAAGAATATGAAAGAATTTTTATGTGTAAAACCGCAAAAGAAATTTGGGATTCTTTACTAATCACTCACCAAGGTAATAGTCAAGTTAAAGATAATAAAATAGATCTTCTTGTTCAACAATATGAACAATTTATGATTCCGGAGGAGGAATCAATAGATAATGCTTTTGCTAGGTTTAACACTATCATCACAAGTTTAAAACCACTTGATGAGAATTTTCTAGTAAGAATCTTGTTAGAAAATTTCTTAGGGCTCTTCATCCAAAATGGCGAGCTAAAGTTACGGCGATGGCTGTAAGAGACTTCAAGAAATTCTTCAAAAGGCGAGGAAGATTCATTAGACAACCGCACGATGAAAGGAAAGCAAACCAAAGAAATAAAGATGACAAAAATGGCAAAAGTGATAGGAAGTGCTTCAAATGTGGTGATCTAAATCATCTCATCGGAAAATGTCCAATGATGTCAAGAGATCAAAATCAAAAGGCGTTTGTTGGAGGAGCTTGGAGTGATAGCGATGACGATGAGAAAGAAATCACGAATAAGGAGAAGTGTCTTATGGCTAAGACATCAAGCGAGGTACGTTCCGAAACCGAATACTTTAGTGACGAAAATTTATCATTAGACGTAAAAGACCTAGATAGTGAATATAATAGGTTATGCAAAATAGGGCAAAAGGTCATAGCTAAAAATAAGTCACTAAAATATATTAATAATAAATTAGAAAATGAAGTACTTGAATTAAAAATTAAACTACAACATTTGGAAAAAGAAAAAGAAGTTTTTGTAGAATGTAAAACATGTTTAGAGGTCAAAAATGAAAACGAAAAACTTAAAGATGAAAATTTCAAACTTGACAAGTTTAAAAATAGTAGTAACTCACTTAAGAAAATAATAAGTGTTCAAGAAACTTTGGGAGATAAAACCGGTCTAGGATTCGACTTAACTAATGTTTCAACTAGTGAAAATAAAAATGGAAAGTTTGAATGTGAATCTAGTAAACAAAAACCATTAGACTCAAAACCTAAGTATGTACCTATAAAAGATAGAAAAATACCTATTGCGAGTGATGAGGAAGTAAAAAGTTTTTATAAACCATCATTAAAAGCCAAAACTGGATTTTCTAAACCAAAATTAAGATCTAAAACTCCACCTCCAAATAGACCAAATAATCCTCATCCTCGGTCTAAAACCCCTCAACATAGGAGAAATCAAGGTAGACAACACTCTTCTAATAATAGTCGCCCAATGTAGAATTATCCATATCAACCAAGCTTCAACCCATGGGGAATACTTCCACCATACATGCATCCTAGTCAATTGCAAACCATGTTTGGTTCAAATAACTTTGGACCAATGAGACCATGGGAACCAAGTGGCTAAGTTGTCACTTTTGGAAAATACTGGTATCTCATCTACAATTGGCTTCTACAAGTCAACATGGCATCTTGAAGTGTTTGAAGAAACTTTATTGAAGACTATAAGGTACGCGTTTCTTTTAAGTTCACCGTTAAAATTTATATTCTTAGATTAACAACTAGTTAGAATAATGCTTAGTTATATAGCTAGTTATACTTACTTACTCACGCATTATGAACCCCTCTTAGTTGGCTTTCCTAGGATTATAATAAAATTGTTCGTTGTCGAACAACATAGAAAATGGAAATCTTCTATGTCCACTAGTAGAAAACTCATTGTGATGAAGTGAAATGAGTCAAGTGGATTAATTATTAATATAGAAGTAGGATTAGATCTCTCGCGTAAGAAAACTATGGATGAAACAAGCTCTCGTAGACTATGGCATTAAGTTAGATAAGCATGCGAAAACAAAGGAACTATAGATGTTAGGTTATACCCCATTCAACACTCTCGCATCTAACATATAAATTATCGTCTTCATTTCCTTTAGGATCATAAGATATGTAGAAACGATAGCATGAGATAATAATAGGCTTAACTAACCCTCTTGAGCATGAGATCTTTAATAAATATCTTTTTAAATATATGATTAATGATATTTGTTGTCATAAATCTAATATCTCTAAAAATATGCACAAACCTCACATTTTGGAAAATAGTTTTTCAAATAACTATTCCACTTTTAAATAACATGTTTTCTCTATCAATATCCACAATTGTGTTTTGATCAAAACAAAAGATTGGGAAATTTTTCTTTACCTTTCATTAACACATTTTGAAGTAAAACCCAATCTATTTTATTCAAACAACTCTCACATCTACACGAAAACCTACTTTCAAAAATTGTTGAATAATGCTAAAAACGTCTCTTTAAATCATGCATGGTGATCTCATACTTGTCATCTATATTTATATAAATGACACTTATAAGTTAACTAAATCAAATCAAGAAGACCATGGTGTGTCTATTAAGACTTTGTTTGTAACAAGTCTAGAAATCCATGCTATCATAACTACCCACTTATTGCACATTGATACACATTAGGATTAATCCTCCTAGTTATGTAGTTATGAAATACTTGATGTTGCTTATTGTTTCCTAGCACTTATATTTTACTTGCTTGATGTGTATGTTTGCATGCTAGATGAAATTGCTTGTTTACTTAATCTCTTTGATTAACATGCTTTGGCTACATAATTGCCTACATAATTTGTATATGCTTAATTGCCTCAAAGAGTCGGACTTGTTTGAAATCAAAAACACAACCTTTCTGCAATTCACTACCAAAAACCCTTTTCTGGCAATCTGGGAATCACCAGATGGGCGGCCCCCTTAAATCATAAGGCGGCCCCCTTTATTATTAAGGGGACCGGCCATCTGATGGTCGAAGATGTTGTTTCCTTTTTCTATTTTTTAGCCCATTTCATCCTACACTTCTCAAAATTCACAAACCTATTTTATCCTAAACCTTCTATCAAAGTTTATCCATCCTTAATCCCACCTATCCTACACTATAAACACTCCCATTATTCATAATCTTCATTCATCTCTTCATGTCCTCTCTCATCAAACCAAAACCACCAAGAAACCCCGTTTGGAGAAGAAAGCCTAACTTCCATTAAAAGCCCATCAAACCAAATGATGTTGTCAAACATCCAACACCAAAATCCTCCTATGTCTTCAACATTACATATCAACAACCTTTACTCACCCATATCCTTCTACATTACACTCAAACCTCATAACCTTTACACACTCAAACCTCATAACCTTTACTCACCTCAACCTCAAATTTCATCTCCTAGTGCACCTAATGCACCATCTATAACACCCTCCTACCAAGAAATCCCTTCCATGAACATCGCTCTTTCACTCTAACCTATCACATCACTTGATACTCATTTACCTTGTTCACCAATAACTCAACCTAGTCATCCTCACAAAAGATTCAACCATATACCCATTTCCTACACTCTACAAAGTGTGTCATCACCACTACAACTTAACCCATGAAGGTCAAACCATATTTCATGATACACAAACCTCATGTTCACTCAAATGAACCCTTTCACAAACCTCATCATAATAACCAAACATCCATCCTTGTTCCCAAAAATACACCTTCATCTTACCAACATAAGCCAAATGAAGAGCATGTTCAATCTCAAAACAACAATCTCAATCTCATTCCTAACACCTCGCATTTTGTTCAACCTACCAATCCACCATCCAAAACATCCTCCACTCACGATACATCCTCCACAACTTCATTCTCATCTATTCATGATTACCCAAAATTACAAATATCTCCACCACCAAGAGTATCACCATCACCTTCTACCAACACACATGTTATCCCTATGTTGCATGTCCTATCACCTTCCTCCGAACACTTTGTGGAAAACTAGAAGGGGGGGTTGAATAGTTTTTCCCCTCTTTTTGATTTTATAAAAACTTGGTTTCAAAATGTTGATTCAAACTTATTCAATTGTTTGTTTGAAAAACCTTCAATTAGAGTTTAGTGTGAAAACAACATATAATCGATATGATTGGTTATATATGTACACTTATGAATAAGTTTTCGAAATTTAGTTTTGTGAATGAAGCTTTGGTCGATCTTTATGTGAATACGTTTTCCTTTTGAAATCTTAAAATGTTTTGTATCAAATTATCGATTAAGTTAAACTTGATATGAGAAGTGTTAATAATATATATAAGTCCATTAGACAATATCATACAATTTTATATCCTATCATAATATTAACTTGTAACTACATCACAATCAATCATCATGATAATATAAGCAACAATCAACACATATTTGCAAGCATAGATATAACGCGATAAATGCAAGAATGAAAGTAAAAAGATAAGAGAAAGAGGATGCAAACCGGACACGATGATTTATAGTGGTTCGGCTACAAGGACACCTTCCTTGCCCTACTCCACTCCCCGAGTCACCTACTCGAGAGTTTTCTTCACAACTAAACAAGCTCCCTTTTGGCGGAGAAAACCGTACACAACTTTTGCTTACACCATTTAACGACACTAAGCTAAATGTCGAGTTCTAATAGTAGCTAGAACCAATCTCACACCACAACACACCTTCTTCACAACACTACTACTACACAACTTATCGCACCTTCACAACACACCTATTTCTTCACGGCTTCACGACTTCTTCATGGCTTCACAACTTCACGACTTCTTCACTACTTCACAACTTCTTCTATACTCCACTACATACTCACACATCTATTACTTCACACCTACATAACTTCTCCACACTACTACTTCTTCACACTACTTCTTACTCACTCATAAACTCACTACTAAGTAAGATCATCTTGATCTACTTATTACATATACAAAGCTCACAACTTTACATAAGCATTAACTACATCTTTGGCTTTATGATGGAGAGGATTCTTCTCTTGCACTTTGAGATATGAGAGATTGGATCACTTGAAACAAAGATTAATAATCTTATGATCAAAGGGTTTTAGAAGGATGTTTAGAGAGAATTGGATCTGAAAATATTTGTGCAAAGAGGTGAGAAAAATTCCAGGTTTGAGGTGGTATTTATAGGGAAAAATTTCTGACAAAATCTGACAGAGAGCGTGGCCGGCCCCCTTAATTGTGTGCCGGTCCCCTTAATTATTAAGGGGACCGCCTAGTATAATTAAGGGGGCCGCCTAAGAAAAAAAATTTTTCTTCAGATTTTTTGTCTTTTTATGGGGGAGGTTTTTCCTGAAGAATGTGGCCGTTTTTTGGGTAGAAATTTGAATTCAAAATATTTATTTTGAATAAAACATTTCTTATAAATACAAAAATGTTTTGTATAAGTTTAGAAATGTTTGTCCCATTTTAATAAAATGTAAGGTTTGTAAAAATAAAAATTCCTTTGATCATAAAATGCATTAGACACTTTGTTTATTCATACCTTAAGTGATATGGATGCTAAAGCAAATATTTATGACTAAATACTTGTTTACGTCATAATTTGTAGTTCAATGAGTTTACGTTTTGTGATTATCAAAACATAGAGATATCGATATATGTTAATAATGTTTTTAGACATTATTTATATCAACAATCTCCCCCTTTTTGATGATTACAAAACCTAAACTCATTAAGTCTTAAAATTAATTTTTAGACAAGTACTTAGTGAGTTTATATTCACTTCTCCCCCTTTTTGTAGAATCAAAAAGGTTATGCCGTCTAGCTTCATAAATGAAGTTAGACGGGGATGAAAGCTCCCCCTTAATGTGTGCTCCCCCTCGTTCGATGGCACCAAGGGATCGAGAAATGGAATGCTCGCAAGAAAAATATTAGAAGCACAAGCATATATAGAAGAATAATCAAGCATAGCAAACAAATATTAAGGATACATAACAAGCATAGCAAACAAATATTAAGGATACATAACAATTAATTCAAAGTGATTATGTTAAAAGATCCTAATTTGCCAAAGAGAGCCATTGGACTTGCTTGTAACAAAAGGTTGGTTGATTCGTATTTGAAAGTGAAAATCATAAGCATGTAGTATGCCTAGATGGTTGATGATTGAGTGTTTGGAATGAAGATGGTTGAGTAGGGTAAGGTTGTTGGATTAATGGAGGTATATGTTTGGGTCTTGAATGTTGGAGAGTTTGGTGGTGGAGAGTTTGTAGCGGAAGAAGTTGATTAAGGTTTTGGATGTTGTTCAAGTGAGGGTATTGGATATGATCTAGTGAGAAGATATTCAATCCAAGTGAAGTGTTCATTGAATGCAATGATTTTTAGGGGAAAGATGCAACAAGGTCAATTGTTGACATGCTTCTCAAGTTGATTTAAGTTGTGTGGTGATGAGGGTGATCTAGATGAAGGTGGATCCAAATTACGTTGAGCAAGATGTAAGGCTAAAAGAGCACTAAGCTCATGGGCTTCTTTTAGCGCCTCAACGAACTTCAAGTGTTCGGAGGAAGGTGATGGTGGTGGAGCATGATAATAGTCTTGGGTGAGGGTTTGAACATGCAACATAGGAATGGCATGTGAAGTTGTAGGATGTGGTGGTGATACTCTTGGTGGTGTAGACATGTTTGAGCTTGGGTAATCATGAAAACATGATATGGGTGGAAGATATGCTTCATGAGTGGATGGTGTTTTTGTTGAATGAGCATCACGTAAAGTGTTGGTAATGAGGTTGGGATTATTGTTTTGGGATTGTGCATGCTCATCATAAGAACGAGCATTAGTGGAAGCACGAATGGATGATATGTTGTTAAATGGATCATTTGTGTGAGAGTGAGGTTTAGGTGTTGGTTGATTATGAACAACATCACTTGAGTTGTGTAAAGATTATGAGGTTTGAGTGTAATGTAGAAGGATATGGGTGAGTAAAGGTTTTTGATATGTAATGTTGAAGACATAGGAGGAATTTGGTGTTGGATGTTTGACAACATCATTTGGTTTGACGGGCTTTTAGCGGAAGTTAGGCTTACTTCTCCAAACGGTTTGGTGGTTTTGGTTTAATGGGAGAGGTCATGAAGAGATGAGAATAGATTGAGAGGAATGAGAGTGTTTATAATGTAGGATTGGTGGGATTAAGGATGTATAGATTTTGATAGAGGGTTTAGGATAAAATAGGTTTATGAATTTTGGGAAGTGTAGGATGAAATGGGCTAAAAAGTAGAAAAAGGAAACAACACCTTCGACCATCAGATGGCCGGTCCCCTTAATTGGAGGCCGGTCCCCTTAATAATTAAGGGGGCCGCCTTATGATTTAAGGGGGCCGCCCATCTGGTGATTCCCAGATTGCCAGAAAAGGGGTTTTGGTAGTGAATTGCAGAAAGGTTGTGTTTTTGGTTTCAAACAAGTCCAACTCTTTGAGGTAATTAAGCATATACTAATTTTGTAGGTAATTATGTAGCCAAAGCATGTTAATCAAAGGGATTAAGTGAACAAGAAATTTCATCTAGCATGCAAACATACTCATCAAGCAAGTAAAATATAAGTGCTAGGAAACACTAAGCAACATCAAGTATTTCATAACTACATAACTAGGAGGATTAATCCTAATGTGTATCAATGTGCAATAAGTGGGTAGTTATGATAGCATGGATTTCTAGACTTGTTACAAACAAAGTCTTAATCAACAAACCATGGTCCTCTTGATTTGATTTAGTTCACTTATAAGTGTCATTTATGTAAATATAGATGACAAATATGAGATCACCATGCATGATTTTAAAAGAGATGTTTTTAGCATTATTCAACAATGTTTGAAAGTAAGTTTTCACTTAGATGTGAGAGTTATTTGAATAAACTAGATTGGGTTTTTACTTCAATATGTGTGAATAAATGGTAAAGAATATTTTCCCAATCTTTAGTTTTGATCAAAACAAAATTGTGGATATTGATAGTGAAAACATGTTATTTAAAAGTGGGATAGTTATTTGAAAAACTATTTTCCAAAATGTGAGGTTTTTGCATATTTTTAGAGATATTAGATTTTTGACAACAAATATCATGAATCAAATATTTTTTAAAAAAATGTTTATTAAAGATCTCATGCTCAAGAGGGTTGGTTAAGCCTATTATTATCTCATGCTATCGTTTCTACATATCCTATGATCCTAAAGAAAATGAAGACGATAATTAATATGTTAGATGCGAAAGTGTTGAATGGGGTATAACCTAACATCTATAGTTCCTTTGTTTTCTCACGCTTATCTAACTTAATGCCATAAATCTAGGAATGAAAGAATCTAATGAGAAGCAAAGTTCATAAAAGTAAACTAGCGTTAGGTATATATAGGAAGAGCAATTTAATCAAGTTGGAGAATGAGTATGAGACTATTACTAGTGGTGCTCAATTCAGGCTAAACACGACCATTTTTACGGGTTACACACACCCAACTTCTCACATAGAAGCAATTCAACCGTTAGGTTAAATTGAATTTCTAGTCAATAGATTCTCCAGTAGTCATTCTCTTTTTAGAAGAAATCGAGTTCCTAAATTTACCTATCGAAGATTACCAAATATGAAGTTTGCTTGATTCACTAATACTTGGCTTAATGTGACTCAAACATCATGTTTTTATGAAGGTAAATCTAGATGATATATTTTATTCACGATCCTAATAGAGACGTGTTGAATGTTTAGATAAGAGTAAACAATTTTTTTTTTTTTTTTTTTTTTTTTTTTTTTTTTTTTTTTTTGTTAATCCTTTCTTTATGATTTACCGGTTGTTTGGTTTTGATGACATATTACTTGATTTAATAACTGTGCTAGATTTAAGAGTGCACCTTAGCATCTCTTGTGAAATGAATCTCATTAAGATTATTTATCTTAAATGAGTTTGTGATTCTCAACTGATATCAAAACTAGACATTAATATATTTTTAAACAAGTATTATTTTCTATGATTTTTGCCAATGTTGTATATCATACTTTAACAAGCATTTAAAAAAAAAATAAATTTTACTTGTTTATGGATTGTGACAAGTTATTTTTCAATTTTAATAACTTGTATTATTTAAAAAAAAATGTAGTGCATTATCTTGTAACACAACCATTCATGCTACAAAGAAAATGAAATACATAGAATATATAGTGTGTATTATTC
Organism: Artemisia argyi; assembly: GCA_030686995.1. NCBI lineage: Eukaryota > Viridiplantae > Streptophyta > Magnoliopsida > Asterales > Asteraceae > Artemisia > Artemisia argyi. The sequence continues at coordinate 39,340,249 of CM060689.1, forward strand.
TTAAATATGTATTTTATCTTGAAGTGATAATTTTAAGTAGTGTGAGCAAAGTTTACATATGTTGTTAGTTTGCTCATGTTTGGTTTTTCGGATATGACACATTTATCCATTGCATTGCAATGTAAATTGCTTGAATATTTCGGACGAAACATCCAAGTCGTCAATCCTACTTTATTGTATATTTTATGAATGTGTTTAAAATGTTATTCTAATGTTTGGAACACAATTATTGGACAAGTAGATTCAATATGACATTATCAACACAAGTGTGAGTTATGATCCAATGCATACTCTTTTCATCTACAAAGGATGTAACTATTTTCATATCAATCTAGTGTGATTGAGTATGTAGATTCAAGACTATATCTTTTGTTTTAATTTGATATAATCTTGAAGCTAAACAAATAGCAATCCAATTTCTTGTCCATACTAAAAAATGTGTCAATTAGATTTGATAAATATATCAACCATAATTTGAATAATGAATTGATATAATATCAAGATCTTTTTTGACCCTCACGGACACTCATTTGAAATAAATAAACATTTTGATAGTGTGTTCCATTAATCCTAAGATTATTTATTAGTGAATGATTGAAAGTTGACTTATTATTTCATGATTGTTATATGTTTTGTTTTTGTGTAAGACTCTTCATTTTTATTTATTATGAACACACTTAGATTTTGAAAATACCTTTTCTTTTATATAACTATTAATGTTTTATAATGATTCAATTTCTCTTATTAAACATCTTAAGGTAAAACAAGCTAATTTGTAGAAAATATTTAAGTGTGTTGTGAAGAATAGATTAAATTGTTTGAAATGTTTAGGTGACTAGATTGAACTCATTTACAAGATGTTTGAGTAACATTAAGCCATCTATACCTATATGCAATGCAAGCATATTATAACAATCCTAACGCAAGAAATCTGGCATAAGATCTAGTTAAGTATAAATCGGAAAACTAGCTATAAATTAATAGGGCACATATGCATAGATATACACATAGCTAAACTTCTAATAGCAACAATAATTTAATATATTCAATTAAGAAAATAAAATTACAAAGAAGTTCACATAACACATAAAACACTTGTCGTCGTTTTGTGTATTATATACACCAATGTTTACTTAGCTCGAATTTATTTGAAAATAAAATAGTTTCCTCCCCATTCTATAATTTAATTAAGATCAATATTTTGAAAACATAAATACTTAATTTTTTTTTAAAAGTATATCAACTAGGAATGCCCGACTCGAAGGAAAAGGTAAAACAAAAGTTTTACGTTAAAACGAAACACAAATTTGACCACCGTATATTGTTTTGACTTTCTTAGTTATTTAAGTTTGTAATGGTTACTTGTAAGTATTTTTAAATGAAAGTAGACTCAATTACCTTTAAAACGCCGGGTGGCACGACTTCTACGGAGTTACGGTTAATTTTATATGATTTTTCAAAGTTTTCGAAAAACTGTCGAACAGACAGGCGGACCCCTTAAATAATTAAGGGGACCGCCCATCTGGTACTAAAAATTTCATTTTTTTGTAAAAAATTGTTTTCAGACCTTTCGGAAAGGTGTGTAACTTTCTGATTTTGATACCGAACATATAACACTTGTTTTAAACATAATCTTATCTCGAGCTAGTATAATTAGTGTATATAGTATCAAAACTAATGCAAGTTAATCAACAAAAACACTTTTCATATTTAATCCTCCTTAATGAGTAATTTGATACATTGATCGTACTCAATTTTTAAAACCATTTGTTTTGAAAATTTGAGCGACGTGGCTCTGGTACCAATTGTGGAAAACTAGAAGGGGGGGGGGGGGGTTGAATAGTTTTTCCCCTCTTTTTGATTTTATAAAAACTTGGTTTCAAAATGTTAATTCAAACTTATTCAATTGTTTGTTTGAAAAACCTTCAATTAGAGTTTAGTGTGAAAACAACATATAATCGATATGATTGGTTATATATGTACACTTATGAATAAGTTTTCGAAACTTAGTTTTGTGAATGAAGCTTTGGTCGATCTTTATGTGAATACGTTTTCCTTTTGAAATCTTAAAACGTTTTGTATCAAATTATCGATTAAGTTAAACTTGATATGAGAAGTGTTAATAATATATATAAGTCCATTAGACAATATCATACAATTTTATATCCTATCATAATATTAACTTGTAACTACATCACAATCAATCATCATGATAATATAAGCAACAATCAACACATATTTGCAAGCATAGATATAACGCGATAAATGCAAGAATGAAAGTAAAAAGATAAGAGAAAGAGGATGCAAACCGGACACGATGATTTATAGTGGTTCGGCTACAAGGACACCTTCCTTGCCCTACTCCACTCCCCGAGTCACCTACTCGAGAGTTTTCTTCACAACTAAACAAGCTCCCTTTTGGCGGAGAAAACCATACACAACTTTTGCTTACACCATTTAACGACACTAAGCTAAATGTCGAGTTCTAATAGTAGCTAGAACCAATCTCACACCACAACACACCTTCTTCACAACACTACTACTACACAACTTATCACACCTTCACAACACACCTATTTCTTCACGGCTTCACGACTTCTTCATGGCTTCACAACTTCACGACTTCTTCACTACTTCACAACTTCTTCTATACTCCACTACACTCTCACACATATATTACTTCACACCTACATAACTTCTCCACACTACTACTTCTTCACACTACTTCTTACTCACTCATAAACTCACTACTAAGTAAGATCATCTTGATCTACTTATTACATATATAAAGCTCACAACTTTACATAAGCACTAACTACATCTTTGGCTTTATGATGGAGAGGATTCTTCTCTTGCACTTTGAGATATGAGAGATTGGATCACTTGAAACAAAGATTAATAATCTTATGATCAAAGGGTTTTAGAAGGATGTTTAGAGAGAATTGGATCTGAAAATATTTGTGCAAAGAGGTGAGAAAAATTCCAGGTTTGAGGTGGTATTTATAGGGAAAAATTTCTGATAAAATCTGACAGGGAGCATGGCCGGTCCCCTTAATTGTGTGCCGGTCCCCTTAATTATTAAGGGGACCGCCTAGTATAATTAAGGGGGCCGCCTAAGAAAAAAAAATTTTCTTCAGATTTTTTGTCTTTTTGTGGGGGAGGTTTTTTCTGAAGAATGTGGCCGTTTTTTGGGTAGAAATTTGAACTCAAAATGTTTATTTTGAATAAAACATTTCTTATAAATACAAAAATGTTTTGTATAAGTTTAGAAATGTTTGTCCCATTTTAATAAAATGTAAGGTTTGTAAAAATAAAAATTCCTTTGATCATAAAATGCATTAGACACTTTGTTTATTTATACCTTAAGTGATATGGATGCTAAAGCAAATATTTACGACTAAATACTTGTTTACGTCATAATTTGTAGTTCAATGAGTTTACGTTTTGTGATTATCAAAACATAGAGATATCGATATATGTTAATAATGTTTTTAGACATTATTTATATCAACACACTTGAAGTTCATTGAAGAACTCAAGGAAGCCCATGAGCTTTGTGCTCTTCTTGCCTTACACCTTGCTCAATGCAACTCGGAACAACTTTCCTCTAGCTTTCCTTCATTACCCCACAACTTGAATCAAGTTGAAAAACATGCCAACAATTGACCTTGTTGCATTTTTCTCCTAAAAACCATTGCATACAATGAACACTTCACTCGGATTGAATATCTTCTCACTAGATCATATCCAATACCCTCACTTGAACAACATCCAAAACCTTAATCAACCTCTTCCGCTACAAACTCTCCACCACCAAACTCTCCAACATTCATGACCCAAACATATACCTCCATTAATCCAACAACCTTACCCTAACTCAACCATCTTCATTCCAAACACTTCATCATCAACTACCTAATCATGCTATATGCTTATGATTTTCACTTTCAAATACGAATCAACCAACCTTTTGTTACAAGCAATTCCGATGGCTCTCTTTGGCAAATTAGGATCTTTAACATAATCACTTTGAATTAATTGTTATGCATCCTTAATATTTGTTTGCTATGCCTGTTATTTGTATATTGCATATTCTTCTATATATGTTTGTGCTTCTATTATTTTTCTTGCGAGCATTCCATATCTCGATCTCTTATGACCTCAAAACGAGGGGGAGTATACTTCAAGGGGGAGCTATACATTCTTCGGGATAACCTTTTTGATGTTAACAAAAAGTGGGAGAAGTGATATAAACTCACACTAAAAAACTTGCATATATATTAATTTTTAGTTTAATGAGTTTAGATTTTGTAATCATCAAAAAGGAGGAGATTGTTGATATAAATAACGTATAAAAACGTTATTAATATCTTTCGATATCCTTAAGTTTTGACGATCACAAAATATAAGAACATTAAACGCAAAGTTAATACGTAAACAAGTTTTAAGCAAGTTTATATCATCTCATCCAACATAATCACTTAAGGTATGAATAAACAAGTGACTAATACATTTTATGATCAAAGAGATGTTTATTTAAATAATACAAAGTTTATAAAATTAAATAAACTTATTATATATGTTTGAAAAACATTTTTGGTAATAAAGGAAAATGTTTTATTCATAATAAATATATGAATTCAAAATTTTAACCAAAATCAGTTAGTTTTTCACCAAATAAACTTTCCTCATAAAAACACAAGAAAACTGCAGTTTTCGTCTGGGCGGCCCCCTTAATTTTAAGGGGGCCGGCACACAATTAAGGGGACCGGCCACGCTCCCCTGTCAGATTCTGTCAGAAATTTTTCCCTATAAATACCACCTTAAATCTGGAATTTTTTCCACCTCTTGCACGAAAATTTTCAGATCCAAATCTCTCTAAACATCCTCCTAAAAACCCTTTGATCATATAATTGTTAATCCTTGTTTCAAGTGATTCATTCCCTTACCTCTCATCTCTCAAAGTGCAAGAGAAGAATACTCCTTCAACGTCAAGTTGTGAAGTATTGTAGATTTGTGTATATAGTCTAGTTGTTGTGTACATTCATTGTAAAGTTGTGATAGTAGTGTAACTAGATAGATCTTGGAGTAGAAGTTGTGAATAGAAGTAGTGAGATATAAGTAGTGGAGTAGTGTGTAGTTGTGAAGTAGTAGTGGTGTGTACAAGTTGTGAAGAAGGTGTGCCAAGTCGTGAAGAAGTTGTGTAGAAGGTGTGAATAAGTTGTGACGAAGTTGTGGTGTGTATATTGGTGTGTAAGGTTTTCTCCACTATAAGGGAGCTTGTTGACATAGTGAAGAAAACTCTCGAGTAGGTGACTCGAGGTGTGGAGTAGGGCAAGGAAGGTGTCCTTGTAGCCGAACCACTATAAATCCTTTGTCTCGCGGTTAGATCTTTCCATATCTTACTTATTATCTTGCTTATGTCGTTATTACTTTTGTAGACATAGACGTATATATATAGTTGCTCATATAGTGCTAGTATTGATTTTACTTAAAGATCAAACAAAAGTTTCATTCACAAAACAAAGTTTTTACAATCAAACTAAAAAGGTAACATACATTTAATTGATCATTTCGATCAAGTATAGTTTTCACACAAAATATAACTAAGGATTATAAAATAAACGTTTACTTACTTATCTCTCGTATATAGCTTTAATTGTTTGTATTATGCTTGTGTTGATTTAACATACTTAGTTTGCATTATTATTATTGCTCATACTTAGATATAGTTGTTCATATTGTTCAAGACTTGAATTCACATAAGATCGAATCAAAGTTTTAAGAGTAAACAAGACTTTTAAACAACTAAGTTTTCATAAAACTAAAAAGACGTAAAACTCTTCAACCCCCCCTTCTAGTTTTCCACAGTCTCGTAAGCTCCCTCGGGAGTATCCGAAATGGGAACGGCCTTGGTAAGGGTTAGAAGGAGTCTTCACACTATGCTGTTGACGATCTCTAATTCGAACCTATAAGTACCGGTTGATTTATTGGTAACTGTTTACTTGCAGCATCATATCACCTACACGACGACGGATTCCACATGCTAATACATGCATCAAAAAGTCAAAGGAAAGTTCTCACAAAGATCAAAGCAAAGTAAAGTTCAAAGAAAGATTCTATGCATTGTGAAAGAATCTACAGAAGTAAAGTGACAAAGATCGGTGTGAAAGAACGGGAATAACAAATGCATGTATCACAAAGACTAAAGACGTATGAGCATGTTGGAATGGCGGACAACCACCACAGACACAGAAGTGACAAAAAGGCAGATTGCTCCACATCACAAAAGAACAAAGAACGATGAAAAGTCAATCATCAAATATCGCAAAGCATGAAGGAACAAAGACTAATGACTACTCTACTATGACACACAATGGTCAACAACAAAGAACATAGAAGACCTAATCACGTGGAGCATCATTTGAATGACCACCCCTTAGGGGGAGATTGTTAGCATTAAAAATTATATTAGAAAGTGATGGTCATTCTCAAACGTGTAACTTTGTAATGTGTCATAAATTACAATAGAATAGTCAATGGGCTTATGATTTGGGCTAAGCTAATAGGTTAATATTTATATTAAGATAGTCTATTTATGTTAAGAAGATATGTATGTAAAAAGCCCAATCCATCTCCAAGCCCATGGAAAGCCTTTAGGGCATTATGTAACCAACTATATAAACACCTCAAAGCTCATTTGAGGTGTGTGCTTGTGTGTGTATTGTGTGTTTTTCTTGAATAAAAGCTCTCATTTCCATCTCTCTCTCTCTACTCCATACGAAATACATATACATCATACAAGTCACCATCTTTCCATCTCTACTTCATATTTACTTCTATTGTTGTGATAAAGTTGTGTTATCTAAGGTCCTACAACAAGGTATAAGATAGATCTAGGCGAATTTGACCATCTGACCCGAAATAAATATCGTATCCCCGAACGATATGATAGGATGCACCTAGAGGAAAACTAATCATGATCATAACAAGAGTAGTAATTAGGTTAACACTACTTCTCTCTACTGATTTCTTTCTATTTACTTTATTGTCTTGTCATTACTTTTAATTAGTTTAATTAATCTTTCAACTCAAAACCCCCTTATAAACGTGACACAACTTAGATAATTTTCGCACCTTAGCTCTTGGGACGACCTCGGCTTTACCATTTGAATATACCACACACGATCGGATACACTGTTCGTTAGTGCGTTAAAGATAGACCTTAGGTAAACGAGACTTTATAAATATTAAAACCTGGTCAGTAAAACCTGCATCAATACAGTGGTCTCAATTACATCCCCAGACACTGTAAATAAAATGATGGTCTAATTCATTTCTCAGACATTGAAGTGATCTAAATGCAAGTGCAATTTTAATAAGCAACCTCAAAACATCTATTTAAAATAGCTTATTCAAATATAAAAAGCAGATAAAAGGTTTTAAGCTATCCCAAACACCCCTGACACCAACAAACATTGAAGTGATCTAAATGCAAGTGCAAAAGATCCCGCATTCAAATGAGCATCTTTATTCTAGATTACGACAATCACAAGCAAACAATATATAAAATGATTAAACTTGAACATAATATTCATCTAAAAAAATAAAATACTTATCAACAAATCGTGCATGATGTAATAGTGCCAAAATGATCCATAAATAGGTCGGAACCGAACATCTATTGATAGTTACTCCTAAAAACTTAATCATCTAGAAGTATGCACTACCGTGCAATGGGGTATGGCCTTGTCGAGAGACTGAGAAATTTCCTGTCCTGAAAACAACATACACAAACTCATCTAATGACAAGAGGATTTGTTGGGAACGTACTTTTATATTTATTCAAGTCTCGGTCATTACATTTTGTAATAAGGTGATCACAACTACATCAACTAAGAACAAAGAACGATGAATGATTTAGAAGACGTCTAAAGCATTGAAAGTCAAAGATTAAGACGAAGACATCAAGCAACCTTGATGACCGACCCTTAGGGGGAGATTGTTGGGAACGTAGTTTTACTATTTATCAAGTCTCGGTCATTTACTTGTAATAGGTTGCTAAGGCTTGTATGTTTATTATAACTTAAGGCTTATGTAGCAAGCCCATGGGCCTTAAGCCCATTTCTATTTATTAGATAGGGAGGAAGGGAGAATTGCCCTACTCCTTCCCTATATATACTATGTAACCTCTCCTTTGAGAGTTGTTGGTTCTCTAGGAATTTCATCTCTTTCATTTTCAATCCAAGGGTTCCTTCCACTCTCTCTCTCTCTACTCTCTTTCTCTCTCTAGATCTATCTTAGTGATTATGTTATAAAATCATGACCTAACAAGTGGTATCATTCGCCAAGGGATAATATAGGTTGATATAGGTTTGATTTGGTAGAAAAACTAGGTTTTAAAAGTGTTTTAGTCACATCCGGTTACTGTTCATATCGTAGCTTGCGAGTTTGGTTGTTTCTATCGAGTTAGGTTTCTTTTCTGAATCTTAGCGAGTTAGGAACTAGTCTTAGCGAGTTAGGAATTTGTCTTACCAAGTTTGGTCCTAGCGAGTTAGAGGTTTCTATCGAGTTTGGGGAGTTTCTATCGAGTTAGGATCTGTAAGTTCTTACCGAGTTTGGACTCAACTTTGGCGAGTTAGCCTTTTAACCTTATCGTTTATCGAGTAAGGTTCTTAGTGGCAACCTACTAGGGGAAACTCTGCTCAAATTTCATCAAGATACCGAGTTTGAGTTTGATATTCATCTTACTTACCGAGTTTGATAGTTATCTTTAACTACCGAGTTTGAGTTATATCAGGACTTATCGAGTTTGGATGCTTATCTGAACATACCGAGTTTGACAACTTATATGAACATACCGAGTTTGAAACAAATCAGAACATACCGAGTTTGAAACATTTTCTGAACTTACCGAGTTTGAAACATTTTCAGAACATACCGAGTTTGAAACATCCTCAAAACATACCGAGTTTGACTGATTTCAATACATACCGAGTTTGGTTTTTTACTCAAGATACACCGAGTTTGGATAACTTTCATGACATACCGAGTTTGAACTTTTCTCATTACATACCGAGTTTGATATTTATCATGACATACCGAGTTAGACTCCAAACTTATCGAGTTAGAACCTAATAACATATTGAGTTAGAACACAAAATTTTCAAGTTTTCAAATCAAATTAAAATTAATACCTTTACTTATCCTTAAAAGATCCAAAGTTTTTACATAATCACTAATCATCTCATCTTATCTAAGTTTTTCTTTCTTATCTTTCTCTTTTTGGCGGGAAATTTTGAGTAAAATTTATTTTCTACAGTAGACTAAACGTTCAATTTTTACGCGACATTTAAATTTTGGTATAACGTTGAAAATTTTGGCCCAAAATTCAAATTTTTAGGCCAAAATTCAAATTTTTTCGGTGAAATTTGGCGGCAAAATTTTTGAAACTCAAATTTTTCTTGCAACCTTATAATTGCATTTCATAGTGATTTTCAAATTTTGGGAAAGAAAATTTTTTCAAATAATTTTTGGAGGGAAAATCTGAATTCACTATTTCGACCTTGCGTATGACATTTTGCTTGATTATTTCGATTACGTTGCAACAATCAAGGGGGAGAGCAATCTCATCTACAATGTCTCAATCACCTTCTTCCAACTACCTTCCTCACCAATATTCTCATCAGCAACAGTCATCAGCAACAGGACCTTCTTCCAACTACCTTCCTCACCAATATTCTCATCAGCAACAGTCATCAGCAACAGGACCTTCTTCCAACTACCTTCCTCACCAATATTCTCATCAGCAACGGTATCATCAACAACAAAGTCATAGCTCCCTCATTGATCATGTGTTGTTCTTTGGCGATGAATCACGGCCTCCAATGTTGATACCAGGAACATATACTGTTTGGAAACGGAGATTTCTACTATGGCTCACAAATCGTCCTGCTGCAGATCTCATGCTTAAATCCATTCAAGATGGTCCATACAAAATGATATCTCTTGCTGACTCAACAGGGATTATCAGACTACAAACGGATGAAGATTTGAATGCTACTGAACTTGCTCAGTACGATGCTGACCAACAAGCTGCATGGTTCATGACACTAGCACTTCCCAACTCAATTTACATGAATATGGATTTTCAAACTAGTGCCTATGAAATGTGGAAATATCTTGAAGCTATACATCGTACAGAAGAACTTCATCACTTCAGAATGAAGCAAATTCTTGAATCTTGCTTAAGCATGAATCCACTGAAGACCATTCTCCCTGCTCCACCAACTCCAGCTGTTGACCATGGATCCTTAATTCAAACTCCAAATGGTCTCTTCTTCAATCCTCCGAATGCACCTGAGCCTTTCTTCATTCCACAGTACCATCCTGCAACACTACATAATAATGTGCAATCTCTTCTACAAAATCTAGTGAAGCTTAGTCAAGTATCTTCTAAGAAAGGCAATGGCGCTATGACTTCAACTTCTGAATGCTTAAGCACAATGAAAGATTCTGATGATGAAGAAGATCTTATCGAACCGAGCATGGCATTTTTGGCATATACAGAAAATATTGCAGATGTGGAAGATCAAGATTATGATTCAACTCCACTCTTTGACGATAATGTTGAATACAATGCCACACTTAGTCAAATGGAAGTTGAAGGGGGTAATCTCAATGCTGTTTTGCAAAGGGTTATGGGAGATATTCCATCTGATGATGAATATGCAGATTTGGAATCCAATACAGCAGATTTGGAAGCCGATACAGCAGATGTGATGTTAATGGCAAACATGCAGGAATTTCACCTGAATAATACATGCCCAGAGCATGATTATGATGATTCTGAAGATCCATTTGGGAAATTAACCAAAGAGAAATGCAAGACATCTTTTAGATTACTTCAGTCACACCTTCAGCTTCTCTCAAACAAAGACTTAGCAGAAACTCGTTCCAAGTGTCTATTCAGACGTGTATTTCTAGACCTCTTTGGAGAAAAAGTTGACATTTTCACTAATACGATGTTCAACAACGTGAATCAACTTGAAAAGCAACTTGCAACTGAAGAATTTCAAGAGAATGAATCCAAGGCTGCATTCAGAGTTCTCAAGGAACAGTTTCAACATTTCATAAGTTATGACTATGAAGTGGTAAGCGAGTATTTTTTTGAATACACTCGAATTGAGGCTCAAACCTTTAAAGATATTTTGCTCCAACACCTGGATGCTATAGAGAGGTCAATTGCTGAAAGAGTACTTCACAGACAAGAGTATGGAAAAAGGGTTAATAAAAGGAAGTTGCAGATTCAAGAAGATCAAGTTCATAAAGTTAATGTATTGGAAGCTAATTTGGTTGTCATGGAAAGCAATGGGACAGAATCAGAAGAGCAAGACGACAACAGCAGATTGGGGAATGATATAGATGCAGACTGTGCAGAGATCAGACCCTTATATAACTCAGAGCCCAACTTTGACGAAGGACATATGGATGAGGAAGATGTCATACCCATCTATGACACAGAACCTAACTTTGACAAAGAGCAAATGATTGAGGTACAATCTACTGTTGATCATATACTGCCTGCAAATGAGAAACAACAATCTGAGCAACCTAAATTCAGAAATGAAGGAGAGGTTGACCAAAATGTTGTCCAATGTCTAGACAAACGTTTTGAGTCTGAGTCCTTACCTGATAATCAAATGACTGAAACATCAAAACAAACTCTTGAGTCTGAGAACAATCTTCTCAAAAAGACCATTGCCCAGTTTCATAAAGACTTTTCAAAACTTGAGGCACATTGCATCTCGCTTGAACTTAAATTGCAAAACGAATCTCCAAATTCGGGCAACAATGGTCAATTTTCGAATGAACAAAATAAACGTGTGGATACATTAGTTAAAGAAAATGAGCTTTTAAAAGGTCAAATTCAAGCAAAGGTGTTTGCACATGCTGCATTGCAAAACAAATTAAGAAGACTAACTGGCCAGAGTGTGGATACTAAGTTTGCAAAACCATCAATCTTGGGGAAATCGGCTTCTCAAAGAAACAGAAAACAATCAGTGGTTAGACAACCAACTGCATTTAAATCTGAACGACCTAAATTTTCAAAACCTCGGTTTGCCTCCAAAGTTGTTGAGAAAAACAATTTGACAAATCCTGTCACTCCACATTCGTGGCCTAAGGAAAATGCATATGTGTCTGCTAAATCACAACACGTGATTATACATGGTTCATCTAGGATTAGTTCGAAAACAGTGTCTAAAACGATCATTAAAAGTAAAGAGTTTTATGGCAAATATGACATGTACAAGAACTATGATCTAGAAAAGGCTAGGAAAAAGGCGCTACTTCAAAAGGATGAAATTCTAGGTTCAAAACCTCATGTGATGCCTTCTACTGTAGTACTAAACACTGCTTGTAGTAGCACACCAAAACCTAAGAGTACTCAACAAACTAATAGGAATTGGATAACTTCTAAGAGTAGTTGCGTAAATAATCATGTTGTTTGTGCTTTAAAATATCTTCAAAAAGGAAATTCACTTGAAAAGGCTCAATCGACTAAGACAAACAAACCCGTTGAACCAAAAGTCATAAGTCAGAAACCTAAGAAGTGGATCAATATAGGATGTAGGTTTTCTCAACAAAGTGATGCTCCCACATTTCATTCCACTGCACCAAAAAGGAAAACATCTCCTAGATCTAACATTAGGTGGGTACCCACGGGTAGAATTTTCAAATCAATTGGTCTTAGGTGGATTCCTACAGGAAAGATTTTAGACATTTGCACCAAAATTAATGTGAACTCCACTATATCTACCCCTGAGACAAGAAGGAAAACCGTTGGAATTGTGTGTTCGAGTGTCAAGAAGATAATTGACACTACATCTTTATGCTTCTAACATCTGGAACCCAGTTTCTCTTGGGGATCCGTGTTCTCTGTTTTTCTTGTCTCTTCTTTCTTTCTTTGCAGATATAACAGGAATGGCTTCGGAACAACTCAGTTTTGGACCCGAGCTTAATGTTATGGCTTCGGTGTAAAACAGCTTAGGACCCGCATTCAACCGTCTAAACTTTCTGATTTCTTCGGCTGAACCATTGTCTCTCTCCTGTAAAGAAGTGGAAACCATGTTTGCTCCATTGTTTGATGATACGATTGTCAACCGTCCCTCTGAGGTCTCACCAATTTCTGCTGCACATCTTGATCACCATCAAGTACCTGATTCACCTCAACAAACAACAACAACAACTGTTGGGAGAGACGGTCCTCAAATTGCATCTCCAACAACAGTATAACAAACCGTGTCCAACTCACGACAATCAGCTGAAGACTCCATACCTAAATCAGTTCCACAAACCGCAGAGCATGACCCTGAGGCGTTCTTTAATCCATTTGCACCGGCTCAACTCATTCCTGACATTACTGAGTCGTCTACATGCAATTTGGATCCTGCTCACATGCGAGATAATTACCTCCATCATGGTTTGTTGATTTAGTTCACCATATTGGTATGCGGTGTTTGACTCCAGATGATTTGCAAAATTTTCTTTAAAACTAAGTGAGTCAAACATCTAACTTTTTTTTCTTTAAATATTAAAAAAAAAAAAGAAAAAAAAACTTCTTTCTCTATGTACAAACTTCGTAACTTCAAAACTATATTCCTTCATTAAAACAAATTTTGCTTTACTCTGTCAAAATGGAACATGTTTTGAGGAGGAGAAAACTTTTCACATTATCATGAAGTTTGCACACCTCATCATAATTCTTCAAGGATAAAATGTTTCTTCATCATTCGTATTAAAATCTCATTTTCAAAAACTTCTATGATCTCTTGAATCAAAATGTACAAAAAGGTTTCACAAAATATATGCTAATTCGAGGGGGAGAAAGGAAATTCTTTCTGCAATGATTCCAAGTTAACTTTGTTTGGACTTCAATTGGAAAAGTAATTAACCTTTAATGAGTAAAGATTCACATAAAAGGATTTTGCATGGAAAATAAAACGGGCTATAATAAATGTTTCTTTAAATATTCTCAAAAGTATCACACATAATCGATAAACCTCATCGATTCAGACTAACGATTTTTTTTCCCTCGAATGTTCCCGATTGTGAGTTTCTAATTTCTTCATGGTTGTTGTCTAATCATTCCCTAAATGTTTCAAGTGTTTTCAACGGTCAAAAAGGCATAATCAGAAACTAGGGTTATCAATCAGGGCTTTCATTTTTTTATGTGTTTAGTCTAATTAACTAGTTTATATAGCTTTAGCGAACGCTAAAGAATGCTCGATTGGTATACTTGCTCGATTAGGAACAACATAGGTTTAGAATCATGTGATTTAGGGTTTAAGATGTCGATGTCTTTGCTGCTATTACTAGGACGTTTGTTTGTTTAATATTCAGGCATTATGATGCTAACAAGTGTGCTTAGACTCAAATCATAACCCCAAACCATAATCATAATTGGAAAATTTCGAGTGAAAGAATGAATTAATCTGTGATTTTGTGTGCTAATCTGAGAATTCTGAGCACTTAGGTTGATTTAGAATGAGATTTTTGATTCATCTTATACTTGTTTGTGCCTGATGCATTTTCTCTGTGTGCAAGTACATGTCATCCCATTGAAAGTCAAAATTTCAACATTCGACAAAATGTTTCTTATGGAACATATTTTGAGGTCAAAGGACAAAATGTGTTTAAAGGCTAAACTGGTAAATGGATTCAAAATGATGAGAAACAAATTTTTCCAAACTCTACACTCTTGTCTTACACCGGTAAAGCAAGTGTGGAGACCAAAGCAAAGTCATTCAAAACCTTTCATATTTTCAAAATCTGGAATGCTTTGGCTTCAATAAAAGAATGTCTCTGATCTGAACATCCCAAATACCGGAAGTTTTCCATTCATCACAAAAACAAATCTTCAAAAAAGAACCCATGAGGTTCAACTTTAGATGGAAATCTTTTTCAGATTTTAAAACTCAAAAGCGAGACTCCGGGTCTCAAAAAACTTTCAACAGTAAAAGAGTTTTGAATTTCAAACATTCTTTTTCAATAAAAGGAAAGTGCCTTGCTAAACCATTTCTTAAAAAAAAACGTGCACTTATCCTAAAAACAAGAAGCGAGTTCTCACATAAAGTTTATCATAAACTTCTTAATCTTGAGCAAAATTTATTCAAAATTTTTCAAAAGGTTTTTTTCAAAACTTTTCAAAATTTTGCTCAAGATTTTTCAAATCTTTACTCCCCAATTCGTTCCAAAGTTTAAAAATGTCAAAACACATACTCGTTTTGAGGGGGAGTATTTCGTTATCAAAATGCTTTGTCTAAATCATGTTTTTATGGTTTGTGCACACATAACTGTGTACAACCCGAGCTTGTAATTAAAGGACCCTGAGGTACGCATCAGTGCCTCAATCCTTATATAAGGAGCGAAGGCTTCTTACTTTTGAGTAGAATTAATCAAACATTTTCTGATTTTTCATAATTCTGCTCAAAAGACAAGTATTTCACCTCAATGAGTATTCACTTGTTAAGGGGGAGCACTTGAAAACTCATCGTTCTCAAAATCAAAAGTTCTTGTTGATTTCTCCCCATAATACTCAAAAAGCATATTTTAATCTAATGTTTCTCAAAAACAACATCTTATATGCTATTTTTGAGAGGGAGAAAAGAAAAGTGATTAAAATATGAAAGTTAAATGTTGCTTAAAAGTCAAATCTCATGCGAGCTAGACTCAGATTCACCCAGGAATTGACGAAACATAAAAGTTAGTAAATTCGAAAAGACTTTTCCTCGACGGGTAATAACATGAAGTTAGTTACTAGAGCTAGTTGTCACCTAAAAGCTGACAATGGAACTCTCTAACTAGCCACGTAAGCGTGTCTCGAAAAGGATTTGTCTTAGTAGAAATGTACCGATTCGAGAAACTTTCTGTGGACTTGACCAGGCCGGGTAATAAATTCAAGCTAGTCTAACTAGTGATGTAAGCGTGTCTCGAATCGGTCATGTTCACTGAAAGTGGATCAATTCTAAAAGTGCTCGCTCCTCCCGCATGTGCAAATTTATTAAATACTTGTGAGCACATGTGAAGGGGGAGCCCTTCATAAGTTAACACAAAACTCTCAAAGTGTTAAACCAAATATTTGATAATTACAAACACTTTGAGAGATTTTTCAAAGGTTTCTTGGCTATTGTCGGATAATCATGGAGTTATAAGGTGATTACGATAGGAAAAAACCGTCCTATGATCCGCCAGAGCCGGAGGGATCTACCCAAGGACATCACCAATAGTTAGATTTAGAAGTCCTTAGGTATGATACGAAAAAAGGAGAAAAGAATGAAAGGGGAAAGAAGGAGTTGAAGAAGTAAAAAGAAAAGTAAAGAAAATGGTGAAAAGAAATAGCCCTCCATATGTTCAACCTTAGGGCAGACACCGGGTTCAATTCGTATGCTACTAGTTGTTGCTAAGGCAACACCGGTATTGAAGATAAAGTCTTCATGGACCCAGTGACGCAATGCACTAAACCTTCTTAACCACTCAAGTTCTCTTAAAAGAGCTTGTTTCATTCTCACGGGGAACCAGTGTAATCTATCGACTTATCTCTTAGAGATAGTTGATATTGAAGCAGGAGACCCCTCCCTAGTCTCCGTATAGGAAACCTAAGTGAGCACTTATCGAGTCTAGAGCCATAAGATACATCAAAGATCTCTTAGGAACACTTAGTATTTCTACAACTGGTGTTCTGCATCAATGGGCACCAGCTGTAAATTATTGAGTCCTTCGCGGATCTGAGCAATCTGCCGAGAATGTTTATGAGAGAATTACATATGTATTTCTCAATGATTGAACGGAAATTCCTGCCAGGGTCAACATCAAACAACCCTGACAGCAGGTCACTTCGGTAACCCCACAAGGGTTACGCTTAGGTTCTTTAGCGGTCTACAGTCATGGAGTGATCCCCAGCGACTCACCCAGTCATTGAGCTACCTAGTAGGCCTCGTAAGCTCCTTCGGGAGTATCTGATATGGGAACGGCCTTGATAAGGGTTAGAAGGAGTCTTCACACTATGCTGTTGACGATCTCTAATTTCTTATCTGTAAGTACCGGTTGTTTATTGCTAACTGTTTACTTTCAGGGACATATCATCTCCATGAAGACTGATTCCGCATGCTCATACATACATCTTGAAGTCAACAAAAGCTCCCTCAAAGATCTAAGCAACACAATGTTCAAAATTAGATTCTACGCCAAAAAGAAGAATCTACAAAGTTTAAGGACTAAAGATCTATGTGAATGAAAGGGAACTACGTCATGTGAATGTCTAAGTTCAAAGGTGTATGAGCATGTTGGAATGGACGACGACCACCACAGACGCAGAAGTGACGCATGGCGGATAACTTCATAAGATGATCACTACCACATCTATTATGAACAATGAACAATGAAGCAAAAGAACACCCACTCTCTTTTGAAGACATCTTAAGTTATATGAGTCAAAAGTCAAAGACAAAGAAGAAGACGTCAAGCAACCGTGATGACCGACCCTTAGGGGGAGATTGTTGGGAACGTACTTTTATATTTATTCAAGTCTCGGTCATTACATTTTGTAATAAGGTGATCACAACTACATCAACTAAGAACAAAGAACGATGAATGATTTAGAAGACGTCTAAAGCATTGAAAGTCAAAGATTAAGACGAAGACGTCAAGCAGCCTTGATGACCGACCCTTAGGGGGAGATTGTTGGGAACGTAGTTTTACTATTTATCAAGTCTCGGTCATTTACTTGTAATAGGTTGCTAAGGCTTGTATGTTTATTATAACTTAAGGCTTATGTAGCAAGCCCATGGGCCTTAAGCCCATTTCTATTTATTAGATAGGGAGGAAGGGAGTGTTGCCCTACTCCTTCCCTATATATACTATGTAACCTCTCCTTTGAGAGTTGTTGGTTCTCTAGGAATTTCATCTCTTTCATTTTCAATCCAAGGGTTCCTTCCACTCTCTCTCTCTATCTACTCTCTTTCTCTCTCTAGATCTATCTTAGTGATTATGTTATAAAATCATGACCTAACAAGATTCCTACCTTGTCCTATAAAAGTTGCAATGGTAATGGTTATCAACAAACCAATTATATGTCCAAAACTAGGATGATTACC
Organism: Artemisia argyi; assembly: GCA_030686995.1. Taxonomy (NCBI): domain Eukaryota; kingdom Viridiplantae; phylum Streptophyta; class Magnoliopsida; order Asterales; family Asteraceae; genus Artemisia; species Artemisia argyi. The sequence continues at coordinate 39,358,404 of CM060689.1, forward strand.
TTACTAACCTCACAAAAACATAAGAGATAGTGGAAGTCTAACCTACATGGTTTGAGCTGCAACAATCCTATGTGCCCACCTGACTACAAATAGGCAAAGCATAATAAACATGGTTTCATGAAACTGATAAAACAACTTTGGTATAGCCTTCAAAAAAACTTATCACAATTGCTATATATTTCTATATTCAATTTTCAAGTAAACCAAATAAAATCACAAATATCATTTGAAATCAAATTGGACAATCACAAACTGTCATTATTAATGGTTAAAAAAACAACAAAATTGATTAATTCAATTTACCTAGCCAAATCGAGATCAGATGTTGCGTTTTAAAATATGAACCACATCAATAGAAATTGAATTAGTTAGGCGGCGATGTATTGTGGCGATTGTTTTGATATGGGTGGAGGCGATGAATTGTTTTAAACATGGTATAGATAAACTGAATATCTCATTCAATTAGGGAATGCGTTTTGATATTTGATGTGTGGGGTCCTTTTATTATTATTATTACTAGCCTATGGACCCGTGATAAATCACAGGTGGCTTATAAAAAGTTAGAAAATATGAAGTAAAAAAGTAAGAAACTAACAAATATTAATGCTCAAACAATATTGTGCATTTTCATTTAAAAAATGTAAGAGAAAATTGAATTCGTGCAAAATAACATAAACAATAAACCAAGAAACGAAAAATGGATAATAGTGAAACATAAGGTGTATAAGATAGTTTAAATAGAAATAACTATTTAGTTGTATGGAGAATCAAATATTTTGTAGCACTTCATGGTAAACAACATTCAAAGTATTGTTTGAACTTTAAAAAATCAACTAAATAATACGCCCGTGAAATTTAGCAGCTTAAAATAATTGATGAATATCAAACTTTAATATAAAGTTACACATCATTTTATTGTATAGTAAACACAAACAAAAATACCCAACATACATTGAACATTTTAGAAGTGTTGATAGCCTTATCAAAAAACCATCTCTTCGAATCATCTGGGTTTGCAGACACATAGCTTGAGCTGTAGCATTTGGGTTGCTATATATTAACTTATCTCCAAACACATAGTTTGAGTTGTAGCATTCATGGTTGCTTATAATGTATCTATCTCTAAATATATCATAAAAATCACAAACAAAACGTCAAGGTTGGAAGATGATAACAAAACTTTTAAGGCATATTATACCTATTTCTGAATCACATGTATTTGCATTGGTAGTTCCTTGTATAACCAAAGATTCCTGTAATTTTTAAGCTCATGGTGACAACGGAAAAATGAAGACATTCTGTAACACCCCCAAAATTTGATACAGCGGAAGACTCAACAAGCTTTCGGGGTGCTACGGGGATTGGTATCCAACACAAGACAGTATAGAACGAGATAAAGTAAACAAAATAAAAACACAACCAAAACGGGGTTTTAAGGTTTACATTTATCCCAACATCATTCAGAGTCAGGCCCAAAATAAAATAACAGTAGGTCCAAATTTAATTATCAGAGTTTAGAAAAATAGATCCATGAACCGTGTGCCTTGACCGAGCCTTCCATTCCAAGCATGCATCTCAACACTTAATTACCTGAGAAAACGTGCTAAAAGTCAGCTTTCGCTGGTGAGATCATAGGTTTAAATTCAACTAACAATATAGTGGACATATACGCAAAACGCTTGCTAGCTAGACTAAGGATTCGCTAAAAGCCTGCGGATACCCTCCGCTCTCAACATAACACACGGATACCCTTCCGTACTAACATAGATATTCGGGTAGCCCCCGCAATACCAATAATAACTCGGATAACCTCTGAAGTATTAATAACCTATAGGTGCACACTATAGTATCTAAATAAGTCAACCTTGAATAGTACACACGAAACTATGTGACTAAAGCTGACAATCCACCAATAACCAAATAAGCCAACCTTGAATAGTACACACGAAACTATGTGACTAAAGCTGACAATCCACCAATAACCAAATAAGCCAACCTTGAATAGTACACACAAAACTATGTGACTAAAGCTGACAATCCACCAATAACCAAATAAGCTAACCTTGAATAGTACACACAAAACTATGTGACTAAAGCTGACAATCCACCAATAACCAAATAAGCCAACCTTGAATAGTACACACAAAACTATGTGACTAAAGCTGACAATCCACCAATAACCAAATAAGCCAACCTTGAATAGTACACATAAAACTATGTGACTAAAGCTGACAATCCACCAATAACCAAATAAGCCAACCTTGAATAGTACACACAAAACTATGTGACTAAAGCTGACAATCCACCAGTAACCAAATAAGCCAACCTTGAATAGTACACACAAAACTATGTGACTAAAGCTGACAATATATCCTAGTCCATACGCATAGCAAGTTTAGAAAGCATATAAAAGCGATAATAGTCCACATAAAATAATTTGCACGTTTCTCACCCCAATCGTTGAAAACATAGTTCAAGAGTAAAAAGTGGGGCTATGACTCACCTCAAGTCCAGAAAATAGCAAGAAGTAGTCGGTAGAAATAAGATGTATGATAACTCACGAAACAGCAACTACGGACTTGGCACGACCTAACAATATTAACTCTTTCAGAAAACATTTCCTCAAATTTATAATATTCCCAAACCCGGACGAGAATCCGTTTTATTTCCGAAAATCCATTTCGTATTAGTTTGGTGTATTTGCATTTGGTATCCATACGGGTAGTGGGTCGACTCAAAACAAACCAAAAAGATCACATAAGAATAATAAAATAAACTCTGGATCTAATAGTAGCCCAATATATCATTTAAATAAATCGCCGAAGTTTACCAAATCCGTCGATTTGATAATCCTCATATTTATTTACGTAACATACCGTTCCAAGATTACACCCAACCTAAAGCACATAGCACATAATTACTATATAGTATATATCATAGTTTAATAAATTCCTCGTATATATCATCAAATTGGCCAGATTTCCCGATATATACACTCGCAATTTATTACACTCTACATATACTACACCCTATGGGCGTCGTAGGATACGATGCCCACTAATATATTCATTTCATATAGCCAAATAACCCAGTTCAACCTTACGGTTAAGTGGTTATTTAGTTATAGAAAACGTCTATATTAATCGTCATATATCCGTGACAACACGAACGTCACAATATAATAACTTACCTGGACCCGAGTGACAACAATTTCGCATAACTCAATGAGTTTATCCGTTATATATCCGAAATGACATTTTATTAACCGTTTAATAATTGTCAGGAGTTTCCCGTTTTATGTCACAATTTTTATAATAATAATACGTTCAATAATATTACGCCACTTTCGTAGCCTAATATATATCTAATTGTATTATTTATAATACGACTCGTGATTATTATTATTATTAATATACGCGCCTAGATAATTATATATACGTTATTCACGTATATATATTCATATAAACGTTCATATTATCAATAATTATTATTACGAGTTTTATTATTTTCGTTTTAATTTTTAATAGTTATTGAGTTATACGAAATGGTCATATGTCCGAGTCATGACTCTCGGCTCATTGTCCAAGTCCAAAGTAAATAACAAAAGTCATAAGATAATACATCTCCGTCCAAACAATCTCAAACCACGTGCTACAACAATAGGGTCCGACTACGGCATCCGACTAACCTATCTCCGTCAATCTAACGACCGTCTCACAATCGGTCCCCAATCACACTTTACCAATCGACAACAACTCCACAATCAATACAATAATTCCATTGTCGAGACTACAAAGGTCCCGACCCAACCAAAAATGTTCGGCCGAAAATGAAATGCCACAACAATGTAACAATTAAGTTCACAATTATTACAAGAAAATAACATCAACCAAGTTAATGTTTGGGTCGGTTTACCAAGCCAAACCCGAGCCCTCGACTCACTTGAGTCACGGCTCAATACCACGAGTCACCAGGACCCGAACTAAACGTACAATAATCACATAGCTCACGAGAGCACCACAAAGTAACCAATTAGACCCATTCGACCCAAATGGTCAATCGGCAACAAAATAAATACGCGGCTAATAGCCGCGACCCACAAGGGTCGAACCACAACCAATTCGAGCTCGAGACTCGAACCACGACCAAACGAGAACCCCCATACGGGTCTCTGCTGGTTATTCGAGCATTCAACGGAAACCCCGAGACCTCATGGGTCTCGGTTAGCTCGGGTCGAAGTGCACAGCCATCGACAAACAACCAAACTACAACACCAAGGAAACCAAAGCCTCTCAAGGCTCAAACCAAAATAAGCCGAGAGCATAGGCTCTCGGTTCTGAGTCAACCACGTCCAAAAACCAAGAAACCCGGATACCAAACTTAATATTTATCATCAAAACATCATTTCCCATTAAAAATCAATTCGATTCTCAACGAAATAATCCGTGTAGCCACGGATTAGTACCAATTCGTGGCACCCAAAACCCGAAAATAACTCCTTCTCACCTTCTTGGACCTCCAAATGAACGGATCTAGTAAAGGTAATAAAAACTCGAACGAATTATTACAAGTTTGGTGGTGTTAATGGTGGTTCTAGGGTATGTATGATATACCAAATGAAAGAGGATGGAGAGAGGAAGAAGGTGGTGGTATTTATTTTGTTGGGTGGTCGGAGTAGCGGCGGTGGTGGCCGGATCTTAGGTTCGGCGGCTAGGTTAAAGATGGGGGGGAGAGGAGATGAGTTAGAGAGAGAGTGAAAAGTTAGGGTGAGGGTGAGTGTGTGTGTGGGTGAACCGGACCAAACACACCTTATTATCTTTTTTTTTTTTTTTTTTTTTTTTTTTTTTTTTTTTTTAAAGGGTTAATAATAATAATAATAATAATAATAATAATAATAATAATAATAATAATAATAATAATAATAATAATAATAATAATAATAATAATAATAATAATAATAGTAATAATAATAATAATAGTAATAATAATATTATTACCATGTGGAGCGGGTAACGCGGGTAAATGTAAAAACATGCGGCCCGAACCCGAACTCATTTTAAACTTCAATATCACTCGAGAACATCTCGTAAATAATTAAAAATATTGTCGGACTCGTTAAGACGAATCATAAACTTTCGTTAGGTAATCCTAGTGCCAAAGTCAATGTAGTACCAAGTGAGAATTCAAATATACATCACCGAGCATGAAATCAAAAATGAATTATGAACATAATTCACGAATTCCATAACGTCATTAATTAAAAATATCCATAAAATAGGTCTTACAAGTTCGTTGTGAAATGAAAATTTCAAATAAAAATTATAAACGAACTTAAATCGTAATGCGGGTTTTTAAAATAGCTCCCTAAACTGCCGGTTGTCACATCCTCCCAGTCTCAGAAGGAAACCCGTCCCGGGTTTCACTCAGAAAAATTCATCTACGAAGTGAAAAGATTCGGATATCTCTTCCTGAACTCGTCCTCACGTTCCCACGTAAATTCTGGTCCATGTCGGGAATTCCAGCGAACCTTGACGAGCGGAATGCGACTTCGCTTGAGTCGTTTAACTTCACGATCCAAAATCTCAATCGGTTCTTCCACGAAATTCAGTTTCTCATCAACACGAATGTCCCTCATTGGAATGACGGGCATTTCATCGGAAAGACATTTCTTCAAATTACTCACGTGGAACACATCGTGAACTTTACTCAGTTCGGATGGTAATTCCAACCTATAAGCCACGGGCCCAATCCTTTCTAAAATCAAGAATGGTCCAATGTAGCGTGGGTTGAGTTTACCACGTTTCCCGAAACGTATAACACCCTTCCAAGGTGAGACTTTCAGCATTACTTTGTCTCCAACCTGGAACTCTAAAGGTTTACGTCTCTGATCGGCGTAGCTCTTCTGCCTATCTCTAGCCGCTTGCAACCGATCACGAATCGGAGTTACTTTCTCTGTAGTTTCCAAAATAAGCTCAGGGCCTGTAAGTTGACTATCTCCAACTTCAGCCCAACCAATAGGCGAACGACACTTTCTGCCATATAAAGCTTCGAATGGTGCAGCCTTAAGACTTGTGTGGTAGCTGTTATTATAGGAGAATTCCGCAAGGGGTAAATACTTCTCCCAGCCTTTACCAAAGTCTATGATGCATGCACGAAGCATATCCTCTAACGTCTGAATGGTCCTCTCACTTTGACCATCGGTTTGGGGATGATATGCAGTACTCATATCAAGCCTCGTCCCCAAAGCCGTTTGAAGTGATCGCCACAAAGCTGACGTAAAACGACTATCACGATCCGAAATAATAGATATCGGGACTCCATGACGCGAAATAATTTCCTTCACATATAACCTCGCAAGCTTATCCACACTATCATCTTCACTAATAGCTAAGAAATGAGCAGACTTTGTCAGACGATCCACAATTACCCAGATAGCGTCACAACCGCTAGCTGTCCTCGGTAATTTGGTAATGAAGTCCATAGTAATCCGCTCCCATTTCCAGACTGGAAGTTCTGGTTGCATTAGTAATCCTGACGGTCTCTGGTGTTCAGCTTTAACCTTAGCACATGTCAGGCACTTACTAACGTACGATGCTATATCTGCCTTCATATTTGGCCACCAATAGAACTTCTGAAGATCCTGATACATTTTATCGGAACCAGGATGAATGGAGTACTTTGACTTATGCGACTCATGCATAATCAATTCCCGAATTTCTCCATGCAAAGGTACCCAAATTCGATCTCCAAAGCATAACAATCCATCAGAACGCTTAATAAATCCTTTCTCATTATCAGCCATCCTAAATATATTCTCGGCAGATCTATTTTCTGCTTTCAATGCTTCCGTTTGAGCTTCGAGTATTTGAGACGGTAATGGCGATACGATAGTCATTCCTAATGACCTAACTCGTAATGGTGGTACTCTTTCCTTTCGACTAAGAGCATCAGCAACAACGTTTGCTTTACCAGGGTGGTAGCGAATTTCATAATCATAATCGCTTAGCAACTCAATCCAACGTCGCTGTCTCATGTTGAGCTCTTTTTGATTCAAGATGTGTTGTAGACTTTTATGGTCAGTAAATACAACACACTTTGTTCCGTACAAGTAATGTCTCCATATTCTTAAAGCAAAAACTACAGCACCGAGCTCCAAATCATGGGTAGTGTAGTTTTTCTCATGCTTTTTGAGCTGTCGGGAAGCATAAGCTATCACCTTCTCTCGTTGCATTAACACGGCTCCCAAACCTTTATGTGAGGCGTCACAATAGATGACGAAATCCTCGTTACCTTCCGGTAACGCTAAGATAGGAGCACTACACAACATTTTCTTAAGCAATTGAAACGCTTCCTCTTCTTTATCTCCCCATTCATATGTAACACTCTTTTGAGTCAATTTGGTCAATGGTTTAGCTATCTTCGAGAATCCCTCAATGAATCTTCGGTAATAACCAGCTAAACCCAAAAATTGATGAACTTCGGTTGGGGTTGTAGGTGCAGCCCAATCTTTTATCGCCTCAATCTTAGCAGGATCCACATGGACTCCTTGTCTATCAATCACATGACCCAAAAATTGTACCGTCGGAATCCAAAATTCGCATTTCGAAAACTTGGCATAAAGTTTCTCCTTCCTAGCAATTCCAAAATGAGTCTTAGATGCTCCTCATGCTCTTTCTCACTCTTTGAATAAATCAGAATGTCATCGATGAATACAATCACAAACTTGTCTAAGTAAGGCTTACACACACGATTCATGAGATCCATGAATATTGCTGGTGCGTTAGTCAACCCAAACGGCATCACCTGAAACTCGTAATGCCCGTAACGGGTTCTGAAAGCCGTTTTCGGAATATCTTCCTCACGAACTCGAAGTTGATGATATCTCGATCTCAAATCGATCTTCGAATACACACTCGATCCTTGAAGTTGATCGAACAAGTCGTCGATCCTAGGTAACGGGTATCGATTCTTCACCGTTAACTTATTCAACTCTCTATAATCAATACACATACGAAACGATCCATCCTTCTTCTTCACAAATAAGACTGGGGCTCCCCAAGGTGAAGAACTTGGTCTTATGAATCCTTTTTTGGCTAACTCCGCCAATTGTTTCGACAACTCTTCTAGTTCGGTAGGTGCAAGACGATAAGGCGCTCGTGCTACAGGCGCAGCACCAGGTATCAACTCAATCTGAAACTCCACTTGTCTAGTCGGCGGGATTCCCGGCAAGTCATCGGGAAACACATCAGGAAAATCACGAACTATAGGCACATCTCCAATGCACCTTTCCTTTTTCTTCGTCTCTCCCTTCTCAGAAATTTGAGCTAAGAAAAAGTAACATCCCTTCTCCATTAGCTTCGGTAACTTTGTGCAAGATATAACTGCTAATCGGGATGGGCTCCTAGAATCATTTCGGTCTCCTAATATATTTAGGACTTCCTTTCCATATGGTACGCGCACGATCTTCTCGTCGCAAAGTATGTGAGCACGATACTTCGACAACCAATCCATACCAATGATGACATCAAAACTTCCTAACGTGACGGGTAGAAGATCTATGTTGAAAGGATGGTTCAAGAAATTTAACGTACAACCGCGAATGATGGTATTAATCCTTTCTAGGTTTCCATTTGCTAACTCAATATCATATCCAATTCCTAAGGCCATCGGGGTTTTCTCTAGTAAGGGTGCAAACGTAGTGGACACAAAACTCCTATCGGCACCAGTATCAAATAGTATGGAAGCATAACGATTATTGAGAAGGAACGTACCAGTAACGACGTTCGGATCTTCTCCTCTCTCGTTCCCGAGTGCATACACTCTTCCCTGAGCAGCTCCAGCTTCCACACGTTGGTCCCCATTATCTTGTCGTCCACGGTTTCCTCCAGCTCCACGGTTTCCATAATTGTACCCATTGCCACCCGAGCCTTGATTTCCACGGTTCCGCGATTCTCTACACTCATTCCTATAGTGTCCCTTCTTTCCACACCCATAACAAGTAACATCTGCCTTATTTCTCATCTCAGGAGCTGCTTGAACCATAGCAAGAAGTCGGGCTCTACAATCCCTAGCTGTGTGTCCTTTCTTTGAGCAATTCTGGCATTTCACACTACACCATCCAGTGTGATGCTGGTGGAAACGATCACACTTGGGTGCATCACTGTTCTGATTCTTCTTATCTCCATTCCCAATAGCATAAGCCTTAGCTTGTCTCTTGCTTCGGTGATCATTACTCTTAGAGTGACGGTCCCTCTTTCTCTTTCCATTCTTCTCCTTATCAGCTTCTTCTAATTCCAACGAATCCATAAGTTGTTGAGCAATTGTAATTGCCTCATGGATGTTTGCAGGCCTAGCAGAAATCACATCATTCCTCGTAGCTACAGGCAACCCATCAGTATACCTCTCGATCTTTTGAGTCTCAGTTTTCACCATATCTGGGCACAACAAGGCTAATTCCTGGTAACGACGATTGTAAGTCGCCATGTCAGTACCTTTCACCTTGTGGTTCCAAAACTCAATCTCTAGCTTCTTGACCTCATTCCTTGGGCAATAAGTCTGAATCAGCAAAGACTTAAATTGCTCCCAAGTCATAGCATACGCTACATCACTCCCAACTGCATTTCGGTAGTTGTTCCACCAAGTCAAAGCTTCATCCTTGAAAGTAAAAGAAGCAAACTTTACCTTCGCATTCTCCGCACAACCGCTGACATTAAACACTGACTCAGTCTTCTCAATCCATCTGACTAAGTAAACCACTCCTTCAGTTCCACCAAACTCAATGGGTCCACAAATCTTGAATTCCTTGTATTGACATCCATTAGCACGGACAGGTGGAAAAGTTCCAGCAGAATTGTTGGAATGATTTGACTCAGCTAGTAGTTCAGCAACTCTTTGCTCCACGAGTTGGTTGATCATTGCTTGATCCACAGTAGGTGCATTAAGTGGAACATGATCATTGTCTCCCTGAACATCAACATTTTGATTCCTGTTGTTGCGGTTAGTGGTGTCCAGATTGTCAGGAGTAGGGGTTTCAACATTTCGAGTAGGTCGATGACCTCGGCAACCAGGAGTAGTCACAGCAGGACCAGTTCTGGTAGCTCTGACAGGTTTCGTCGTACAGCCATTAATATAATTCCAAGACAATATCAACCACGCAAATAGGAACACAATTCTCCATGTACGCCAAAAACCGTAGAATATCGTACGAGATCACCATCGTCCATACAAGTAGCGATCGACACTTCGTTCCAAAATACCAAAGACATGATAAATACTAATCGTTCCATACGAGACGAACGTACAATCCGAATATCATGACATAAGAGCTATAATAACTAGCTCTCCTAACCGAATACTCCTTGGCTTATGTAGCAACACAACAACCTGATTCCAAATCGATCTAGCCATGATGCTGGCGTAGACTCCACAACTCCGATCCCAAACCATCCAAATTCCTCAATAACGATCCCTGCTCAACACGATGTGTATCTCTATCCCTCTTGAGGTCCGCAACCTCCTTTTCTAACACTGTGTTCCTCTGCCACAACTTGCGATTTCCCTCGCGAGCCGTGAGGAAACCTCTCTGCAGACTCTCTATCTGCTCATGTATCTCTATCATACATGTCCTAATCGCTATCGTCCTGCCCATGACAGTAGTCAAATCAACTCTCAACTCAACAACAAACTCAGCAATAAACTCAGCAATAATCATCTCAAGTCGGTCAGACATCCGCGAGATCCTCTCGCCCTGTGCAGTATTCTGAGCCCACATCCTACCAGTCTCACCTAACTCTGCATGCTCAGCGGAAACCTCAGAAGGTGCATCCGACGCCACAGGACTACCAGGTGGTGAATCAAACAAAAACGGATGATCAGGTGAAACCGGCTCTAACGGATGTATCGGGGAATCGGGCTTCGCAGAATGAACTGGATGTGCTAGCGACCCATCATCATCAGGCATATCCTCCTCCTGAGGATCATCCTCTTCCCAATCCTGAGGGTCATCATTCTCTTCCTCATCTTGAGGGTTATCATTCTGCTCACCCGCGTACTCCTCGTCGAAGGGGTATTCCATCACTCGTCATCTCCGAGCAGGCGAACCACGAGGCGATAAAGTCGGCGACGCGTACTAACAATAACAATTCTTAATATCGACACGTGCAAAGGAGGCTATGATTTGTGACAACGGCGTAGGGTAGGTGTAAGTGTTTCAAAACAACTAAATCACAACTCATAATACCATACTAAAAATATTCATCAAATAGTTCCATCATATAATCTCAATAAAAGAATTTCAAACACCGCATTACTAAAAATGTTTATAAAACATATAGACCATATAAATCCTCGAGAACGCCATCTTATTGCTAAAATCCATAAACCTCAAATCATCTCAATAAATTCCAAATCTAACAATCATCACAAATATCTCATAATACCTCAAATAATAGAAGATGCTTCGGCTTGGCGGGCTGGCGGGCGGTGGTCAAGGATCATTTTCTATAAAAATACGGTTATAGTTTAGGCGTTTATTTACCTAGTTCTCTATAACCTTGGCTCTGATACCAATCTGTAACACCCCCAAAATTTGATACAGCGGAAGACTCAACAAGCTTTCGGGGTGCTACGGGGATTGGTATCCAACACAAGACAATATAGAACGAGATAAAGTAAACAAAATAAAAACACAACCAAAACGGGGGTTTTAAGGTTTACATTTATCCCAACATCATTCAGAGTCAGGCCCAAAATAAAATAACAGTAGGTCCAAATTTAATTATCAGAGTTTAGAAAAATAGATCCATGAACCGTGTGCCTTGGCCGAGCCTTCCATTCCAAGCATGCATCTCAACACTTAATTACCTGAGAAAACGTGCTAAAAGTCAGCTTTCGCTGGTGAGATCATAGGTTTAAATTCAACAAACAATATAGTGGACATATACGCAAAACGCTTGCTAGCTAGACTAAGGATTCGCTAAAAGCCTGCGGATACCCTCCGCTCTCAACATAACACACGGATACCCTTCCGTACTAACATAGATATTCGGGTAGCCCCCGCAATACCAATACTAACTCGGATAACCTCTGAAGTATTAATAACCTATAGGTGCACACTATAGTATCTAAATAAGTCAACCTTGAATAGTACACATGAAACTATGTGACTAAAGCTGACAATCCACCAATAACCAAATAAGCCAACCTTGAATAGTACACACAAAACTATGTGACTAAAGCTGACAATCCACCAATAACCAAATAAGCCAACCTTGAATAGTACACACAAAACTATGTGACTAAAGCTGACAATCTACCAATAACCAAATAAGCCAACCTTGAATAGTACACACAAAACTATGTGACTAAAGCTGACAATCCACCAATAACCAAATAAGCCAACCTTGAATAGTACACACAAAACTATGTGACTAAAGCTGACAATCCACCAATAACCAAATAAGCCAACCTTGAATAGTACACACAAAACTATGTGACTAAAGCTGACAATCCACCAGTAACCAAATAAGCCAACCTTGAATAGTACACACAAAACTATGTGACTAAAGCTGACAATATATCCTAGTCCATACGCATAGCAAGTTTAGAAAGCATATAAAAGCGATAATAGTCCATATAAAATAATTTGCACGTTTCTCACCCCAATTGTTGAAAACATAGTTTAAGAGTAAAAAGTGGGGCTATGACTCACCTCAAGTCCAGAAAATAGCAAGAAGTAGTCGGTAGAAATAAGATGTATGATAACTCACGAAACAGCAACTACGGACTTGGCACGACCTAACAATATTAACTCTTTCAGAAAACATTTCCTCAAATTTATAATATTCCCAAACCCGGACGAGAATCCGTTTTATTTTCGAAAATCCATTTCGTATTAGTTTGGTGTATTTGCGTTTGGTATCCATACGGGTAGTGGGTCGACTCAAAACAAACCAAAAAGATCACATAAGAATAATAAAATAAACTCTGGATCTAATAGTAGCCCAATATATCATTTAAATAAATCGCCGAAGTTTACCAAATCCGTCGATTTGATAATCCTCATATTTATTTACGTAACATACCGTTCCAAGATTACACCCAACCTAAAGCACATAGCACATAATTACTATATAGTATATATCATAGTTTAATAAATTCCTCATATATATCGTCAAATTGGCCAGATTTCCCGATATATACACTCGCAATTTATTACACTCTACATATACTACACCCTATGGGCGTCGTAAGATACGATGCCCACTAATATATTCATTTCATCTAGCCAAATAACCCGGTTCAACCTTACGGTTAAGTGGTTATTTAGTTATAGAAAACGTCTATATTAATCGTCATATATCCGTGACAACACGAACGTCACAATATAATAACTTACCTGGACCCGAGTGACAACGATTTCGCATAACTCAATGAGTTTATCCGTTATATATCCGAAATGATATTTTATTAACCGTTTAATAATTGTCGGGAGTTTCCCGTTTTATGTCACAATTTTTATAATAATAATACGTTCAATAATATTACGCCACTTTCGTAGCCTAATATATATCTAATTGTATTATTTATAATACGACTCGTGATTATTATTATTATTAATATACGTGCCTAGATAATTATATATACGTTATCCACGTATATATATTCATATAAACGTTCATATTATCAATAATTATTATTACGAGTTTTATTATTTTCATTTTAATTTTTAATAGTTATTGAGTTATACGAAATGGTCATATGTCCGAGTCATGACTCTCGGCTCATTGTCCAAGTCCAAAGTAAATAACAAAAGTCATAAGATAATACATCTCCGTCCAAACAATCTCAAACCACGTGCTACAACAATAGGGTCCGACTACGGCACCCGACTAACCTATCTCCGTCAATCTAACGACCGTCTCACAATCGGTCCCCAATCACACTTTACCAATCGACAACAACTCCACAATCAATACAATAATTCCATTGTCGAGACTACAAAGGTCCCGAACCAACCAAAAATGTTCGGCCGAAAATGAAATGCCACAACAATGTAACAATTAAGTTCACAATTATTACAAGAAAATAACATCAACCAAGTTAATGTTTGGGTCGGTTTACCAAGCCAAACCCGAGCCCTCGACTCACTTGAGTCACGGCTCAATACCACGAGTCACCAGGACTCGAACTAAACATACAATAATCACATAGCTCACGAGAGCACAACAAAGTAACCAATTAGACCCATTCGACCAAAAATGGTCAATCGGCAACAAAATAAATACGCGGCTAATAGCCGCGACCCACAAGGGTCGAACCACAACCAATTCGAGCTCGAGACTCGAACCACGACCAAACGAGAACCCCCATACGGGTCTCGGCTAGTTATACGAGCATTCAACGGAAACCCCGAGACCTCATGGGTCTCGGTTAGCTCGGGTCGAAGTGCACAGCCATCGACAAACAACCAAACTACAACACCAAGGAAACCAAAGCCTCTCAAGGCTCGAACCAAAATAAGCCGAGAGCATAGGTTCTCGGTTCCGAGTCAACCACGTCCAAAAACCAAAAAACCCGGATACCAAACTTAATATTTATCATCAAAACATCATTTCCCATTAAAAATCAATTCGATTCTCAACGAAATAATCCGTGTAGCCACGGATTAGTACCAATTCGTGGCACCCAAAACCCGAAAATAACTCCTTCTCACCTTCTTGGACCTCCAAATGAACGGATCTAGTAAAGGTAATAAAAACTCGAACGAATTATTACAAGTTTGGTGGTGTTAATGGTGGTTCTAGGGTATGTATGATATACCAAATGAAAGAGGATGGAGAGAGGAAGAAGGTGGTGGTATTTATTTTGTTGGGTGGTCGGGGTAGCGGCGGTGGTGGCCGGATCTTAGGTTCGGCGGCTAGGTTAAAGATGGGGGGAGAGGAGATGAGTTAGAGAGAGAGTGAAAAGTTAGGGTGAGGGTGAGTGTGTGTGTGGGTGAACCGGACCAAACACACCTTATTATCTTTTTTTTTTTTTTTTTTTTTTTTTTTTTTTTTTTTAAAGGGATAATAATAATAATAATAATAATAATAATAATAATAATAATAATAATAATAATAATAATAATAATAATAATAATA
Organism: Artemisia argyi; assembly: GCA_030686995.1. Lineage (NCBI taxonomy): Eukaryota > Viridiplantae > Streptophyta > Magnoliopsida > Asterales > Asteraceae > Artemisia > Artemisia argyi. Next base: position 39,373,544 of record CM060689.1, read on the forward strand.
ATAATAATAATAATAATAATAATAATAATAATAATAATAATAATAATAATAGTAATAATAATATTATTACCATGTGGAGCGGGTAACGCGGGTAAATGTAAAAACATGCGGCCCGAACCCGAACTCATTTTAAACTTCAATATCACTCGAGAACATCTCGTAAATAATTAAAAATATAGGCGGACTCGTTAAGACGAATCATAAACTTTCGTTAGGTAATCCTAGTGCCAAAGTCAACGTAGTACCAAGTGAGAATTCAAATATACATCACCGAGCATGAAATCAAAAATGAATTATGAACATAATTCACGAATTCCATAACGTCATTAATTAAAAATATCCATAAAATAGGTCTTACAAGTTCGTTGTGAAATGAAAATTTCAAATAAAAATTATAAACGAACTTAAATTGTAATGTGGGTTTTTAAAATAGCTCCCTAAACTGCCGGTTGTCACACATTCAAAACTATCGAATATCATATAGTGAACTTGAAAAAACCTTGTCGCAAAACATAAAAGGTTTCAAATAATGTGTTTTTATCACGACACACTATCGCCAAGAAATTATTTTTTCGAACAACACATCTTACTACTTGTTGCATTAATAGTCACAACATACATGCATTCCATATAATTTGCATACAACTTCTCTTAAAAATGACTTATGTTCAAATATCTAAATTGCAAAAAAAGTGAACTGAGACATGTAGATATAGGTTAAGTGTGCATACACATACATACATACATACATACATACATACATACATACATACATACATACATACACACATACATACAGAAAAGTGGATCATTTTAGCATAGTAGTTTCGTAAAATACTTTATCCACATTTATGCAAATATCACATTTGGTGTTGTAAAACCTTCATCATAGAGATCGATTCACAAGTATGTCATCTTTTTGGTTAGACAGGTTGAGTAACGGAGCAAGCCGAATACAAAGAGTCCTGTTATAGTATGGAATAGCCCATGTTAAGTTGGCACGTGTAACTATTTAGTTTGAAAATAATAATAATAATAATAATAATAATAATAATAATAATAATAATAATAATAATAATAATAATAATAATAACAACAACAACAACAATAATAATAATATTTGGATTCAGTGATTATATTTGGATTCATTGTCGTTTCATCTTTAGTTGCGCACACATAATCAATATTCGATGGACGTTTGATCCTACCACTTTTACCAGTTACTAAGAGTCACACAAAAAAGAACTTCTATAGATTACCACCTCAGGTGTCCATGGGGAATTAGCAGACTCTTAAACTCGATGACTTGGTCAAATTTGAAATATCTTTGAGAGAAACATTACCAATCTCGATGTTACTAATTTTGCCACATTAAACATAAATTGACTCTACATGACTAGATCTTCCTACACATGGTTAAAGTAAATAGCCTAATTGAAATTATGTAGTTTAAGAAACAAAACCTCTTCATGAATATTTCTTAAGACATTTCGTCATAAATCCTCATAAAAAATCTCAAGCTATCAACGTAGTATCAAACACTTTTCAAGTAGATTATATGTATATAGATCTCGGAAACTATTAAAACATGTCACAATTATTTTAGTTTTAGAAGAAGGAAAGTAAAAACAATCAAGCAAAAAAAATAATATGGATGTTACTCGAATGAACCAAGCCAAACATGTGTTATCACAAAGGAGACACCTAACTGATATTATCTCAAAAGACCTTCAAATCAACCTGTAAAAAATGAACGATATTTATCAGAAAAGAAAAGAAAAGAAAAGAAAAAAGTATAACAATGGCGTTGATATATTACAGTGAGTAATAGAAAAAAGATAATGACGATAGAGATGAAAAGATGAATATGCTTGATAGACTGAACAAATTGATGATATGTAATCAATTGAATTTTGAACAGCTAATAAAGTTTCCTTAAGTTAAAAGCTTAAATTACGGAGATGTTTGACCTTCTTTATATTTAGCAAACTGTATTAATTGTAAATTAAAGATCCTTGCTGAAGTGACTTTTTTGACGTGGCTTAAATGACATGCATATATGCCAGCATGGATTAAATGATGTGGCAAGTTTTCAAAAGAAACCCTTTGTTTATTATTATTATTATTATTATTATTATTATTATTATTATTATTATTATTATTATTATTATTATTATTATTATTATTATTTAAACTATCACTTTATTAGAACAATAAAAATTTACATAAAGTTGGATGGGAGTCTAGACACAAGCTGTGCTCCCACTCCTTTCTGAATACAAAAGCTTATTCTATAAAAAATGAAAACACCACTATTAGCATTATTTGATTGGCTAATGACAATAGACTTAATACGTGAAAGTATGTCCAAAACCTCTCGATCGAATTCCCCAAAGGTAGAAAGGAGTATATTTGAGTGGCTATTATTATTATTATTATTATTATTATTATTATTATTATTATTATTATTATTATTATTATTATTATTATTATTATTATTATTATTATTATTATTATTATTATTATTATTATTATTTTCGGAAAGTCCGAGTATATTGGGGAGGTAGTGTAGGAGATGAGTTAATGTTTTAGGAAATGCGTATGAAAAGGGAGTCAGTTACAAGGTTTTTTACTGGTGTAGCTGGTGGCTTTGTTGGTGTATCAATTTTGGAATGCTTCTTGTGTCACAGCTTGTTGATTGCTCTACTGGTTGAGGCACTCATCCATGGACTTCAAGACCAGTGTTCGAACCTTGCTAGTGACAATTTTTTTTAATATGTAGCTGGATGTTGTGCCATGTAAGTATTTCCATGTCATCATTATAATGCCATGTAAGCATTAGTGACGTGTCATGCTTAGTCCCATATATATGTATAGATAGATAGATAGATTTCCATATATATTTTATGTCCAAGTTGACTATTTTTATGTCATTTTTTTTAACTAAAACATGATCAACAAGATAATCGAGATCCATGAATTTTATAAATATGTTAAAACTTATCAATATACTCTATATTAGCATATTTAATGAGTGATAGGTTCTATTGGGAAGCTTAAATTTGTAAAAACCTAAAACCGAAATTGTTTAATATCTAGTTAAGATATTTAAGAAGGGAATTTCAACTTGACTTCTCTTAGTGAGATATTTTGTAAGTATCTAAATAATATCTACTTGATGACTAGGTATATGATTAGGCAAAGTAATTTAAAATATATTAGTCAAAAGGTGGTGTGGGTATCAGTAGTGAATAGTAAAAGTGAATAGTAACCGGAAAATGCGAATTGTTGCAGTACCTACCCCTTAAAGGGAACTTCGTCCCGAAGTTCTGTTGATGTTAACCACTTAAGTATATGTTTATGAAAATGCGTCAAAGCTTATGTATCTGGTTCCAACTAGATACGTTCTAGTAACTATCGTGACTATTGTTAGTTCTAAATACATACTCTCGTATGGCTAGGTTTGATGAGGCAAACTTTCCCATTCTCAAGCATAACCCTTAAAAGATCTTTAGGTAACCGATTTTTACTTAATCCCACAACTCATCAGACAAGAACTGTCATGCGAGTAAGCTAAATCGGTTTAAGTAACAAGTTGACTCTTAGCTTGATTTTTGCAACTCATCAGACAAGAACTGTCACTAGAATCAAGCTAGGAATCAATCTGTCTGAAAGATAGGATTCAACATCCTTGAAAAAGATCTTTTGAAAACTAGGCTCGATAATGGAATTGCTTACACATATGAGACTACTACCCCCTTCATTGTATGATTCTTCCTGAATTAGACATAGGTGATCAGGCTATGTATAATTTAGAAGTAACAATGCAATGTTTGGACTAATCGACTCATATGATGTTCGGTGTCTCAGTCGGTTCATAGAAATCTCCTTTAGGTCCTAAAATTACGAAAAAGTATAAAGTATGCAAGGCGATAGAGAGGAAGTTCTCAACGTATATAGCAGTTATAGTCTAGGCTCTAAATGCAACCTAGTTCTCTATAACCAATGTTCTGATACCAATCTGTGACACCCCCAAAATACCGCAGTGGAAGACTGTGTCACTGGGGTGCTACTTCATAATACAAAGTACAAGTTATAGCAAACGACCTCTAAATGAGACGTTTTGAAAAGTTACCATTCGATTAATGAATTCAAAGTTACAAACATAAGATCCCAAAGTATGATACATAAATGTATACAAAATGTTTCGAATGGTAAATGATAAAAGCTTAAGTCTTCAGAATATGCAGCTTGACTCTATGTTCCATGCATTAGCTATCGCCTTACTAACCTAAGATAAACATGCTAAAGTGTCAACACAATGGTTGGTGAGTTCATAGAGTTTGTTTTAAATAAGTTGAAAAGCCTTTAAAGAATGTTCACATAGCAATGGCATTGTAAATTCAGTCAGTTGCAAATCCCGCCCATACAAAACTTGCAACTTGTGTGTTCACAACCCATTGCTACAATATAGTATGAGTAAGACATGTATAAGTTCATCACAACAGTTAAACAATTAGTCGTGCGGCTCCACTTCATCTCCGGAAACCTCACGCTTAGGATGTATCCAACATCGCAATGTTAGGATGTATCCAAATTAATGGCCTTCCAATATCGCAATATTAGGATGTATCTAAATTAATGGCCTTCCAACATCGCAATGTTAGGATGTACGTTTGTATCAAGTCTAGTCAAACAAATTGAATAATGCAATTAAGTATAATGCATTCAAGAATAATGCAAATAAGTTTATCACAATCATGTATGTATGCAATCAAGTATAAATTTTTTTGAGTATTTGTACAAGTAAAAGCAAGTAGTTGAGCATGTATCTCCCCCAAAGTGTTTAAAACAAATATTAAAAGAGTAGGGGCTATGACTCACCTTGAACTAATGATATCACAACGTATAACGGAATCGATTGATAAGCCGGGAAAATCTCTACGCGCAACCTAGAATATGATATCGTGTCTTAGGTTCTAAACCAACAAAGTGAATATATAAGCATGCCTTATACATTTATTACATTCATTATGCTTGGATGTTTAACGTTTGTAAGTAAAAGTGGTCAAGTATTAATATTGGTTACGTTACGGTCTTTATAAATATAGTTATTCTAACTTTATGTCTGTTTAATCTTAACACATAAAAGGTCATAAATTGGTTTCTATGTCTTTGAAATTGTATTTGAATGTATATATAATTTCTAGTGACTTTACATCTTTATTTACATCATAACATGATTTAAATTACTAATTTACACTTACGTTTTAATACAGAAATTTAGACATTTAGACAGCACTCAACAGTCCCGCGACAAAGGCCATATTTTGAGTTCTACAACACTTTAGGATGCAAGGATTTTTCCTACGTTTAAGTTTATGTCTTAGCTACATTTCGTAAAACTACGGCGAGTTTCAGATATACATAAAAAACAAAAAAACTTACCACAAAATCAAAAACTTTTTGGTATTTTCCTTCATATGGAGCATCTGATTCAAGGTTGTCCAAAATAACAGCAAAACCAGCCCTTATGTTGAAAACTGTAAAAATGTTCGTACGCAAGTATTGGAAAGAACACCTATTTGATAAATATCAAGTTAGTGAAATTATGAATAGTAAAGTAATAAAATTTGGATAGAGTAGTAAATTTACCAATTCTATATATTTCAAAGTAATTTCTTGCCCAAAAGCAGCAAACTGATCTTTTACAGAATTATAAAACTCTATTTCTTTTTTGGCACGATCTTTTTCATATTCATCCATGTCTTTTGGCTGTTAAAAAATATATATATGTATATATATACATACATAAATAATAAGAAAAAAATAAAATAAAAATAAAAAATAACACATATAAAGATATATTAAACTATTAAAAAAAATTGAAGTTTAACTTACAATAACTATAGTTTTGAAGAAATATCTAATCGCTGAGCTATCCTCCTGTGTTAATCTTTCTTCAAAATTTAGAATATTCACAAAGTTATCTATAATTTCAAGCTCAACATATTTTTCAGAGGCAAGTGATTGGATATGAACATTGAGAATAGGTTTGTCTTCTCCAAATTGGAATATCTTCTCCCTAACAAGTAAAAAATGTAAAAGTATGATTAACAAAACCAAAATTGAAAATAATAAACAATTCAGGTTAATAGCAAAAAGTTATGATATCTTACATAAGATTTTCTTTAGAAACTTTTTGAAGAATGATTTTTGGAAATAAACACTCAGCTTGTGATTCATATTCTGCTTTTGATCCACTCGCTTGTTCATATATGGAGATTCAAAATGAATGGATGTTTCACTTTCCTTTTTAGCATCTTTTCTTTTTGATTCTTGACGAAATCGTCTTTATTTAAATGGTGGAAAGAATTTAAACAGGAATTAGAAAGAATTTAACATGAATCTTATTCCATAATTATAAAAATAAATATATGATTCAAACCTGGATCTCTGTAACATTATCTTCTTTAACACATTCTTCAGTTTCAGATTCATTTAAAACCAAGTCATTGCCATCTTCAGTTAAAACATTCTCATTTATCTCATTTAAACCCTAAAAAAAACATGAACATAAGAAAATGAAAAAGTTTTATTTAATTTCGCATAATGTATAAGTAGGAATACAAAAAATATACCTCAGAAATCTTTTCATCTTCATTTGAATAGATTTTCTCTACTTCATTAACAGGAGAAAAATCTTTATGCTCAAACAGATACTGATATTCACAATCATTACTGATAGGTAACTGATTGTCAAAATAAACATATTTAAATGAACAATGATCCTTTGATAGATTCCTGTGCTTAACTTGTTCACAACCAGATGAGCCGGTATTATACAATGTTTCAGCAGAATCTACAGCAGCCAAATGCGTAACGCTAATAGAAGAAGGAAGAGATTCTACATAAGTTTCATCCTCAAGTTTCTTCTCAGATACTTCATCTTGCGTATTTGAGATATCACTGCCGTCTTCATTTCCTTGAATCTTCTCAAAGCCACTGTTTGCAGAAACTGTAGACAATTCTTCCAGAATGTTGACATTACTTTCTCTGTGATGATCTTCATCAATTTGCATATGAGACCTTTCTAATGCTATTGAATGTGATAAACCAATAATTTTGATGTTTCTTTCAATAGACTAAGATTGTATTATCACATCATCAACTTTGTTACATTCTTTATCTGCAGTATCAGTGATAATGTCACAGTCTTCATTTTCTTGAATTGCAACACACGAGCCATCTTGACAGACTGCAGATTCATTTCGACCTTGTTCAATCGCAAATTCCATTGTCAATTCATTGACATCTGGTTCATCCACAACTTCCTTTGCAGTTTCATTTCCTCCTTGTACATCATCAACTTCCTTTGTGGGTTCATCACCTACTTTTTCCTTATCCCCATGTTTAAGTTTTTCATGAGACATCTCTTCAAGCTTTTCAGAAGAAGTGGCTACAGTTTGCAGTGGGGCGTTTCGAGTGTTCTGAGTCTTGTTTGATTCACTCTGCAAAATTATAAAACACACAAAAAAATGCACATAAAACATACAAAAAAACAAACATAGAACCATACATTTCACATTTTTATATTACAAACCTGCAGAACAATTTTGACTACATTTTCTTCAACAAGTATATCTTGAGAGGGTTTAGATTCGACGATTTGAAGAATCCCTGCGTCATTCAATGTAGAATCTATTTTCTCAAACTGCAAATACATAAATCACCGATAAATGAGCAAAAAAATATTATATCAATAATAAATACAGTAAAGTTACAGAACCGAAAAAACAAATAAAACATTTAAAACCTTATTTTCAGCAAAAATATTATTTTTGGGAATCAAATTGTCTGTAGTATCCAAATCAGCATTTTCTAAACCACTGCATTCAGTTGCTATATCTTTGTTCTCGTTTGCTTCATCTACAACTTCGTTTGTGAGTTCATCACCTACTTGTTCATTAACATCTTGAGTTTTCAAAAATGATTCGGTTGCCACATAACTATCATTTTGTTCCAAGGGATTCTCTTTGTTATGATCCTCATAATTCGTATTATCATCCATCTTTGTATCAGATCCTTCTAAATGAAATGAATTTGCTGAATCACCACTGCATTCAGTTGTTTACCTTTGTACTCGTTTGCTTCATTGAGTTTTACAACTTTTTCTACTTGCGTACTTACAGTACCACCATCTGTGCAAGCATGAGTCTCACTTAATGCAGTAACAACTTGAATTTTTGAAACTAATTCAGAAACTTCCATTGTGTATTTATAAGGAGCTGCTTTATCTAAAACTTCCTTTGTGAGTTCATCGCCTACTTTTTCCTTAACATCTTGAGTTTTTGAATATGATTCGGTTGCCACATAACTATCATTTCTTTCAACAACCATCTCCACTTGAGTACTTACACAACCATCTACTGAGCCAGTATTAGAGATGCTTAATACATTAACATCTTGAGTTTTCGAAAACGATTCATTTGCAACTGAACTCTCTTTAGGGTCCATAACCTTCTCTTCAGAAACACTAGTACATGACTCGCTAAAGGCAGTAAAGTCTTTAGTTTTAGAAAGTTCCATTTTGGGTTCATTGACACATGATTCGTCCACAACTTCATATTCTGTTAGGTCTGCAACATCATTTTCCATTTCGGAATCTTCAGGAAAATATCGTTATTAATCTTTGCTTGAACTTTTAGATTCTCTGTGATTTCAAAACACTTCGTTTGAGAAACCTAAAACAGTAAATAAAGTCAGATGCTAAATTTGGCACAAACAAAATTTAAAAATTGATAAAACTTTAGTTTTCTAAAATTAAAGAAACCTACATGAGTTGATGCTACATCTTGGGATGTAATAGGAACAACAAAATCTTCTTGGTGAATTGCCGCTACATCATCTGTGACCATATAATGCTCTTCAGTGACACCTTTGTTATCATGATGTTTAGTTGGAATTGTCATCAAAGTTTTTCCAGAACTACTTAATTGCAAATTGACATTTGTTTCCGGAAGTATGTCTTACGTTGCACGGACCTCATTCATTTGAATACAAGACACTTCCAAAGGTAATGAGTGTTTAAAATCATCATTTTGTTGGACATACGGAATTTCTGCGTTGTTGTTTGCAATCTCAATAAGTTCTTTTTCAGACAAACCAGTTTCTTGAATTTTGATACAGCCATCCTTTTCAGAACCTGTAGTCAATTCGTCATGCATTGCAACATTACCTTTTGCAGACAATTAAGCATCATCTGTCTTTGAATTGTCATCTTCAGATAAGTGCATATGGCAAACTTCAACATTTGAAGGAGCAGAATCATCTTGAAATGCGCTAACAGGTTCTGCAAAATCATCAAAGGGATTCTCTCTGTTATGATCTTCAGATCCTTGCAAATGAAATAAATTTGCTGAATCACCATTGCATTCAGTTGCTTTACCTTTTTTCTCATTTGCTTCACTGACTTTTTCAACCTTTTCCACTTGCTTACTTAAAATAACACCATCTGTGCTAGCATCAGACTCACATAATGCAGTAACAACTTGAGTTTTTGACACTGAATCAAAAATTTCCATTGTGCATTTATAAAGAACTGCTTCATCTAAAACTTCCTTTGTGAGTTCATTGCCTACTTGTTCTATAATATCTTGAATTTTCGAAAATGATTCAGCTGCCACATAACTATCATTTCGTTCCACAACCATCTTCAATTTGGTACTTACACAACCATCTACTGTGCCAGTATCAGAGATGCTTATAACATTAACATCTTGAGTTTTCAAAAATGATTCAGTTGAAACTGAACTATCTTTAGCGTCCATAACCTTCTCTTCGGAAACACTAGTACATGACTCGCTAAAGGCAGTAAAGTCTTGAGTTTTAGAAACTTCCATTTTGGTTTCACTGGTACATGCTTCGTCTCTAACTTCATTTTCTGTGTTTTTGTTTGCATTCTCAGTAAGTTCTTTCTCAGACAAATCACTTACTTGAATTTCGATACAGTCATCCTTTTCAGAACCTGTAGTCAATTCATCATGCATTGCAACATTACCTTCTGCAGTTAATTCAGCATCATTTAACTTTGAATTGTCATCCTCAGATAATCGCATATTGCAAAATTCAACATTTAAAAGAGCAGAATCATCTTGAAACGGGATAACAGGTTATGTAACATCATCATCCATCTTCGTATCAGATCCTTCCAAATGAAATGAATTCGCTGAATCATCACTTGGTTGTACATACGGTATCTCAGTGTCAGTGTTTTCATGCTCATTAAATCCTTTTGTTGACGCATCAATTTCTCCAAGGCACCCTTTATTTGGAGAAGCTACATCATTTTGAATACACATAAAAGGGTCTTGAACAATATCCTCCAATACATTAGATACAACTTTCATCACGTCATTGTCTTAGCAAACATAATTTTCTGGCTTGTGAGCTTCTTCATTAACAACTATCTCAGAAGTATCTACACCACACGTATCAGAAACAGGATCATGTGAAACTACACAATCAATTTTCTCTACACAATCACTTTTGTCCTTTCCAATCAAAAGTGATAAAAGCTGTTTTTTAGATGCAACAACTTCTTCGTCTTTCGAAAGAATATTATCATAGGATGAGAAGTTATGTATGCATCTTTTCAAATCAGAAATAACTTCCTGCAAAAATTAATGAGTTAATAAAAAATAGTTATTCATTTGTTAATTACTACAACTTGGTTTATTAATTATTTTAATTACTAAAGACGTTTACCTTAACATTAGGTGATTCAGGTTGTTTATCTTTTGAATATTCAAAGTTGGTAACCTGAAGCTGATCAACTTTATCATTACTTGTAAACAACGAATATTCAACCGCACTAACTTGACTTTCTTTTAAAATTTCATAATAGTTATTCTGCAACTGTTCATCCTAGATTAAAAAACACAAGTCAGTAATTTAAAAAAAATATATATTAAATAAAATAAAAATAAGAATAAAAAAAATGATAGAAATATTAATATATAAACTTGAATAAATTAAAACCTCTTGCTCAGGAACATCAGCCAACTCGTTCTCTTCAAATAATTCAGGCTCATCATATTGAAAAAAAAAATAAAAAATAAAAATATATATTATTTCAAAAATCAATTATTAACTTGTAAAAATATAATAAATGTTTATAATTCATTTAATACCTCTTTTGTAGAAACAGACAACCAATTGTTGGTTTGATCATTATTTGAAAAATACTCTTTCTGAATCTCCTCAACCTGGTAATAAAAACATAAATTAGTTTTAGTAACAACTATTAAAATTTAAAATATTATATTAGACATAAAAAAATAAATACCTCATCAATATGATCATCAACCAAATTGTTGTCATCATCATTAATTGAATAATCAATTGAAATATGATCAACCAAATTGTTATCAGCAGGAGAAAAATGACTTTTTTCAGATAATAATGAATTATCAAAATCATTTTCAACTTCTCTAACTCTTGAACTTTCACATATTTCATTCACTCCAGAATTCAAATATTGGCACTCATCTTCTGAAACTATTTTGTTCTGTATTAGTAAAGGTTCAGGAGATTCAAGTATCGCTTCATCAACTTCTTCATTATTTTTGGCTCTGAAGAAGAACTGATCATCAGAAAAAAAAAAAAAAAAAAAAAAAAAAAAAAAAAAAACCTCAGCAAAATTTTTTAGTCGTAAATGTTCAGAGTCCACTTTTCTCAACAACTCTGTTGAGCAATATTGCATGACATCTTCTTTTGATTTGCTTCTTCGGAAGAGCCATCTAATATACAACAACTGTGGAAAAAAGATTTAATTGTAATCAAAATAAGTATAAAATTTATTGAACTACAAAATGTTTAAAAATAGAAACATACCCGTCAGAAACGTTATAGGACCACAATACTGATTGTTTCGAGAATTTTTCTTTACATCATGTTTGTTGAGAGCTAGAGAATCGAGCACTGAACCACACCAATCAACTCTATTAATGTTATCATAATGCTGAACAAGAGATGGTAAAATTTTCATATTTGATTCTCCTCCTTTGCATGATGATATCATTGTGCTGACCAATAAAATAATAAAATTTAACTTGAAAAGATCATTTACTTCATTAGTTGCAACAATGAAGTCCTTCAAATTTTTGGAAAAAGACCTATCTTTAGTTTTCACGGTAAGTTTTCCATCTCCATCATAGTATTGTTTCCAAAAACTTTGAAGATCGATTTTCATTTTCTTGTAAGATGTCCTTTTTGCAAAATGAATTCGTAAATCTCCTTTTGGAAAACCTAGAATATCGTGCACTAAATCCCTTGTTATCTTAATCTCGTGTCCTTTAAAAACCAGTGATTGTTCGTCAACATTGTAGCACTCTAGGATTTTATACGCAAGATTTGACGGTATAAGAGAAATATTTAGATTTAAAATCTTCTCAAATCCCAATTCTCGTACATATTCTCTAAGACAAGGAACTGATACTATACGCTTCACCGCTTCGTACAAGCTAAGAGGAGCACTTCTTGTCCTCAGATCTGTTGAATCTAGACATTCTTCAGTATCTAGGTAAACTTTACCCTTCTTTGTTTGTGTTTTCCTTTGTTTATGAACAACATCATTCCTAACAGAGACATTGTTATCCGGAGCTGTTGTACTTAATTCTCCTGAAAAATTTAGTGTTCTTTAATAATTATCTGATTTTGAAAATAAGGTATGTTGTTCTTTGCAGCTAGAGGATAGTCAAAAGCATAAGATTAATAATGCAGAGTACAAAGTTTCTTAGTTATCAAAATAAATAACATTAAAATATGTGTATTTTTGGAATGTGCAAACTAAAAACAAATCTATAATAATCACTATACCTTCAAGTTAATAAATGACAATTATCGAAATGACAAAGGATAACGGGTGCATGAAGTTAGATTCAAGTTTATTCCTAATCAAAATAAAACTAAAGATATAAGTAGCTAAAAGTGATGGTTATAAAACACCAGTTAATTATTATGTTTTCAAAAATAATTTTTTGCCTACTTTGAGAATAAGCTCATAAAAATGGAAGAAATTTGAGTCAGACTACAATCCTATTAAATGTTAAAATCTCAAATTTGAGCTAGTTATTACACAAGTGCTTGAAAACAAAAAAAGAATGTACATAGATATTGGGGTTTAAAGAAACTAAATAATGTTGAGGATGTGGGGTGTGTCTAGTTGTGTACATATAAAAGTAAAATAAGAAACTAAATCAGAACAATGCTAATTAAAAGTTATTTTTATTCAATAGATGATAAAAAAACCTTTAAAAAATAAAATCTAATTATAAATATATATGCAATGTAAAAATAACTTATTAAAACATACTCTTTTTCGATGATATCTTTTTTTTGACAACAATGACTTCCTTTTCTGTATCCAAATCAGTATTTTCAGAATTTTCATCATCACTAGACAAAATAAACTCGTCTTCTTCATCACGTTCTTCTGTATAAGAAATTAAAAATAAAAAATAATAAGTAAAAAAAACTAAGTAATTGTAGATTACTTAATTATAATGTAATTGTAGGTTACAGTTGTTTAAATTTTAGATTACGGATATCTGTTAGGAATACAAATATTCCTATGAAAGACTCGGTCACCTAAATATTGTAATAGCATTAAGATAGCTCGTAGTTAGTTTATATATTAGTTAGTTAGTATTAGTTTAAGTAACACCGTGGAAGAATGACAGGTCTTTACCCACTGTATGCCTGATCCACATCCCGGGTGTGGGCGTTTTTATCTTTTTTGTAGGAAACTATAAATACCCCTCTCCACATGTGGAGAGGGTTGGTGCTTTCACTTCTCTTAATCTAATATTACATTTTCTCTCATCTCTTTCTCTCTCTAGAAACACCCAACTCACTTTCTCTCTCTAAACTCTCTTCTTATTTATCTTTCTTGAATCAATCCAACCACTAAACCATACATGTTACATTTATGAATATACTACAATATATAATATATGATATCAAAAAATGCAATATATAATACACATAAAATCATTACCATACCTTCAACAGCATCATCTATCTCAGAATAGTTAACCTTTGACTTTTTTCATCTATCCTGCTTTAATAAATATTGTTCTTCACCTAATAAAAAAAAAAAGTAACAATTTATTAAAAATATAAAAGTAATGATATAATGATTTAAAAAAATATATCAATGATTACCTTCATTTAGACGATCAATAAAACTTTTACGTTTCTTAGGTAATTCAGATTCTACCATTTGAAGATAGTTCCTTCCATCTGAATTACCTTCCCCTTCCATAATACCATCTAAGAATAAGATTAAATAGTAACAATAGTTCATTTAAAAAGTAAAAAGCTGACTTTATAATTTTACAGTTTTATCACAATACATCAGTTTTAGAGATATTAATGATTCACAATAACTTATAATTACAAAAATACATGTTGTTGCTCTATTTTTATAAGATAACATAATCCTTTTTGAAACTTCAGGCTGTTCTGAATTTTCAAAGTTGTATACGTCTGCGTTTACTTGATTTATCACTGTATCATCTAGAAAAATAAATAAATAAATAATAATAATAATAATAATAATAATAATAATAATAATAATAATAATAATAATAATAATAATAATAATAATAATAAATTAATCAACTAAAATAGTTTATATAAGAGTCAAATATAATAAAATTATAAAATAATTAAATCATCTAAACATTTATCAAGTTATTATAAGAATCATAAACTAACTATCACTTAAAAAACATTAAAATATAATTAATATCGGAGTTCAAAGTATTCAAATTAAAAAAATTTGAAAAATAACATAATATCAATTTCTTATCAAATAAAGAACTCATTACTAGTTATTTGCTTGAAATATGATCAAAACATTTCATCAAACACTTAACATGCATTCAATCAGATAAAAAGCGTAAGCAGAAAAAACATAACATCTACTTGTATATTCTAAAATAAAAAAAAATAATAATAAGCTAAAAGATATATTAACTAAAAACTAACATTGAGCTTTACTTTTAGTAAATCCTGAAAAAAAGATTCTAACTGAAAAAAATAATAATTAAAAAAGTGTTAGAAAATAATATGAGAAGTTAACAAATAAGATGAAAAAAAACTATATAATTCGCGCATTACGTTTTTTGGTTCCTTTGTTATATGAAGAATTAAGAGAATCCACCGGATGACTCATTGTATCTAATTTGATTTCTAGGTGAATTTTATGATTTGTGATACTGCGTGTTTGGTATATGAAACGATCACAATATTTCTCAATATATTAGTCACAACGATATTGGACTAATTTTTGGGTTTAATAACAAGTGGGCTCTTATCATGTATAAAAAGTTAATTTTTTAAATAGTCAAAAAGGCTAATAACTTTTTGGTCTAATAACAATTGGGCTTCTATCTTATGAAAAAAAACACTTGCTTTTACTTAATTTTAAAGTTTGATATAACATATTTTTCTCTAGTTTTTTTTTTTTTTTTTTTTTTTTTTTTAATTATTATTATTATTATTATTATTATTATTATTATTATTATTATTATTATTATTATTATTATTATTATTATTATTATTATTATTATTAAAAAAAATGCTAGAGGAATGTTTTTAAACTAATTGGATTTTGCAATCCTGTTCATTGTTGAGCGTTGCTGTTAGCTTGTAGCGTGTACCTTCTTTTGATGAATTGTTTCCGATTTTATCTAGTATTATTTGTTGGCTGGTACTTTTGATGGTAGTAGAACTAAGTTAAAATACTTTCGATCAAATGTATTTGCAAAATGTCCCTTCGGTCATATTATTTTTTGTTTCTATACATACTTGGTCTGATAGAGAATAATTCAAGATACAGTGCACCAACATACAAACATGATAAGTTTATTGAATATTTTAATACAAACATGAACCACTTAGATTGAACACTTGTGATACTCCTCGGTTTGAACTGTTACAAAATCTTGAAATAACTGACAAAGTTTAGCTGTGTACAATTTTTGTCTTTGGCATTTCTGGTGTGATTCTTTTTCCAGTAATTTTACTCCATACTTTAGTAATTCTTTGCAGCAAAAGGTATTGGTGACAGCAATGGTAAAATCTGCCCGATGTTGTGCATGTCCAACACTGCTGAAATTCAAAGCCAATGGTGAATAAACGTTAAATTCTTAGTCTAATACATGGAAAAGTAATACCTATAGAAATGTAAACCAATTCTTTTCAGAGTCAAAATTGTACCTTATAATCCGTTGGGGCCTTAAACATGAATGTTGCAAGCTGCCTGCAATGGTAAAACTGCATGTATCTGTTTAAAAGGAACCAGATAATAATGTCAACATGTTAATATATGATTTTCTTTATAAAAACCAATATTTTTTTACTTTTATAGTTATGTACCAAATGTTTTGGTCTTGTTAATTTTTAATTTTTTTCTGGATTTAGCTATTATTTCCCACTGCAGAATTAATTACTCAAAGAGATTGTGATGTGAAAGGTTGGGGTTCTCTAAATGTACTTGGAAGATGAACTAATCATGAATTACTATTCATTAGGACAGGCTCAAATAAGGGTAATTAAAGTTTGTAAGACTTTCCAATTACCCTCATTTCATTGCTATAAATATTAAGGCTGATATTTGTGAATCAAATAAACACACAGTAAAAAAAAAACCTAATCACTTCATTTTCTATAAGGCAAAAAAACAAAAATGCAAACTCCAATGCCATTCTATAAAGAACTAGCTGTTGTCGCCGGTTCGAGCTACGACAAGGATGTCATGGCTGAAAAATTCAAAAGGGAGGTAACCATATTGAGGCTAGATGAGCTAGAGCTGACCAAGAAGGCACAAGAAATCCGATCTCGTGTTGCTGAGAGGGAGCTGCTACTCGGAGAGTTGTAACTCTTGTTTCCTTTCGAGTCGACCCAGCGAAGCTTGCTAGAACTGAACACTCTTCAGACACAGGTTCTGAAAGAGGCTGCCGAGATACTTGTGGCTGTGATGAAGAAAAAGACCCGTATTGACCAGTTGCTTTCCTTCGTTGAAAAGCTCAAGGCGTTGCCGTACTAAGGGTTTTTTTGTTGTTAATATTTTTAGTGTTGGAAGTTTATGGGTGTTGTTTTGGGAACAATCCTTTGGTGGCAGTGGTAAGATGTAGTACTTTGTTTTTATCATCTTCTAGTATCGTTTGATGTATTTGGCACTTACTTTTCGAACCGTTTGGTGTTTATATATTATGACTTCTTATTAGTTGTTTATAACTATGTGTGGTATAAAAGAGGAAATAACAAAACAACTAAAGGCGCAGAAAACGTAAAAAAGGAATACCTTGGAAGTCTACTGAACATACTTATTAAAGCGAATTCCACTCTCCAAAAACATGAACTTGTCCTTCTTTGTTAGTATACACGCATCTCAGTTTTGGTTTGACTCTAATCATCTGTAGACGCACAAAAAACTACTAAAACAAAACACCCAGTGGTATGAAACCTGTGTTTAAAAACTTGTGTCAACTACAACATATACTATCTATATTGACCATAGGGGCTTTTACCCCGAAGTCATTCTTACGGATGCGTGTGCATAGCTTAGTGCCGAATATATATTACCACACCAATGTTTTAAGTTTTCCATGGCCTTCTGTCTAGTTTTCCCTAAGATACGTTTCATAATAACAATACTTAAACACAACATGCCTAACCCACATTCCACTCTACAAATAGAAATCAGACAAATGTTCTATCAAGTAAATAACAATAAAAACTAAAAAGAAGTTGGTTCATTAAACATTGCAACAAATAATTGAAGATGACTATGTAAAAGAAAGACCAAAGGCATGGTATACAGAGCTCACCTTTTGTCTAAGAGAAAACAACTTTCCAATTTTCCATGTCCTCTCTTGTTTTCCCTTGTATATGAGGTAACAAACCTATTTTAGAGTAAGCAGCCTAAAAACTCACAGAACACAACATCATGTTGGCCATAACCAGAAGCATAAAACAAACGAATAAGACATGATGAAATGACTACAGGTATATAATAATTCTTAAAAAAAAAAATAAACGAAAACGAAATCTCTTATGGCGTTCAGTCCATTGTAGCCGGCAAATCGAGAGCTACATTCCCACGTACTACGCCTGTATTGGAGGCTCCCACCTTTTTAACACAACCCTGACATCAAAAAACAAGTCCCTGAATGCAACTATAATAATAACTAAATAGATTAGCACTGTCATTTTTTCAGATGTACCTTACCATTGAAGTGTTCGCGACGTCAGTGCTTAAGTACCAGTGAACCACCAGAGGAGATGACATGGTTATTCGAGATAATATATTCAGATGCAAGCATGCTTTGTGGTTGAATGGCATGTCAGATACTTGATAGATAACTGGATTTCTCCAACTCTGACATACCATTCAATCAGCAAAGCCGGATTTCCAGAATTGTTAAATGCTCTTCCGATAACTACACGTATGTTGTTTATGAATGAGGAGGAGAGGAAGTGGTTTAATTTTTGTGGGTCAATGTTATTGGCAATACATATTTATCGGGTATATTGATCCACTATGCACCAACATCTCTGAAGTTTCATTCCTGGCCAGAAGTTCGGTAAACTTTTAAGTGGGTGTAAAATGAGAATACATTATCTTTGTGTTTGTTTCTCTCAAATATTGTGGTATGTAACATAAGCGTTGTTCATTATGAATATTGATACCTATTATCAGGACTCATAGAAACATTTTGCAGTTAAACTACTTTTAGCAAACAACCCATTGAATTCGTTTGCACACTATATGTCAGCTACCTCACCTCTGTATTGACCAATGCTAAGAATGAAGAACAAGTTGTAAGATATACCATCATAGTTCTTAAACCGGGTTGTTTAACAACTTTATGATAGAGAGTGAGTATGATTCTCATTGTCTAGCAAATATCTGTATTACTACCACTAAATACTAACTTTTCTAATCTAAAACATTTACAGATAAACATACTTGTTACATAGCAATAGTGAGCACCAACCTCATTGGCAATAGATGTCTGTAAGACTATTGTTACTCAATACTTATCGCTGCCACTCAATACTCAATAAACTTTATTATAAGCATATACTACTGTAGAAGTCTTGATACTGAACACTAACCATCAATGAAATCTAAAACAGCTCAAAACAAATATCGATACATGTATTTTCCTCAAATTAGTAATGTGCAGATCGGTTAGTGACTCATGCTGTGTTCATTCTTTTCATGTGAATAGAAAGCAGGACAAAAGATTAGGGATCTCAATAAACAAATAAATAAAACTCATGTATTTGTATTTTTGTGTACTTTACAACTCATATATTTGTATTTCTATTCAAGTGACCTACAGTTTATCGCATGTTACATTTTCTTTAGATACAAAATCAGTTACATGACTTAAACATTTTAGAATTCAAATATTGGCACTCATCTTCTGAAACTATTTTGTTCTGTATTAATAAAGGTTCAGGAGATTCAAGTATCGCTTCATCAACTTCTTCATTATTTTTCGCTCTAAAGAAGAACTGATCATCAGAAAAAAAAACTCAGCAAAATTTTTTAGTCGTAAATGTTCAGAGTCCACTTTTCTCAAAAAACTCAGCAAAAATTTTTAGTCGTAAATGTTCAGAGTCGACTTTTCTCAAAATTGATCATATTTCAATTGATTATCCAATTAATGATTTTGACAAAGGATTAGGGATCTCAATAAACAAATAAAAAAAACTCATGTATTTGTATTTCTGTGTACTTTACAACTCATATATTTGTATTTCTATTCAAGTGACCTATAGTTTATCACATGTTACATTTTCTTTAGATACAAAATCAGTCACATGACTTAAACATTTCACCATTGATTATTCTAACAAAACTTTTTAAGAAATGAATATCTCAAAAGTTGTTATCATGAAATAAATATCTAATTACCATTTAACCTGACGGAAATAAAACATAACACACATTGCAAATTAAAGAGTTGTTCGGACTACCTTATTTGTAACACCAATAGTAATTTCACCTTCGTCGCCTGCCACAACCTCACCCACCATTCAAAACACTAAAATCACATAAACAAAGCAGACAATTAGATTCAAACTTTACCATAAACACAACACAAAAGAAATACATACTTACGCAAAAAATATGAAAAACTATTTACATCCCATGGTTACTTTCAGAAGAAGACAAAACACACAGACCAAACTCTTAAAACTCAGTGGCCGGTAACCAAGCCGCTTCATAAACCTAATGAAACTAAAACATACTAACTTTTCCCTATGTTTCACATGCCATACAGTAGTGAAATAGAAAGACCAAAAAACAACAGAGGATGCAGGAATCTAAGTATAAAACATCATTTCAAACTCTACCACCCATGGCAAAACTCTATTATCAAAGCAAAACTCTATTATCAAGTCGTCACATTGACCTGTATTTTGTACATGGCATCTACAGCCATAGGTTTAGCACTGATTAACGACTGCCTTTGCTTTTTAGTGCAACTATTAGCTCTCTTATCAATTATATGTTTATTATACCATAAATTACAACAATATAAACACTGATACATATCAGAAAAAAGCTACGATCATTTACCATAACAAAAGAATATACTAATAAACATAACCTTCAAATTATATTACCAACCATCAAAGTTCATACATTCCAGTTATCATTCCCCAAAAAAAAAGTTCCATGATAACAAATCCATACATAAACTGAAATTTCCAAAGGCAACCCTAACCAACATACATACTTCTAATAAAAATACAAAAGATAACCAATATATACCACATCAAGTGGCCAGCCCATCACTCGAAAAAGTAAAGATTGAACTTCTTTTCTTCTTTTCCTTCACACGCCAGATCAATAGCCTTGATCAACCCAGCAAGCACCTTCCTCTCTCTCTTCAAAGTCTCCTTCAGTCGGTCCAAACCAATGTCACCGTGCTCATGCAACGGCAAGAAACCCTCCCCTTCTTCCACCAAGTTCTCTAACCACTTAACCTCTGCAGCTAATTGATCACGCTGCTCACCAAGCACCATTAACAACTAATCATTCTCGGTATCATCCTGGGCAAATGCTATATGCAAGCAATCCTCAATTTCGTTGGAACCAGCAGCAGACTTTAACTGTTAGAAATTAGGGGTGCGCGCAAGAGCATAAGCAGATGTTGTTGGTTGTGAAGCCATGATAGAAGCAACGAATTACAGAGATGGAGATTGAAATACAGTGGAACAATTAGAGAGGTAGAGTTTGAATTACAGAGATTAGGGTTTGCGTTTGAATGAAAAGGGGGAGAAATGCCCTTTTATAAGCAAGCCAAAAAGGCGTTGACCGGTTCTATAAAAAAAATGCGTTGACCAGTACATACCATTTCACACAAAACGTATAGAGTTTAAAAAATAATATTAAGTTTACTGTCACATTACATTAAAAAAAAAGAAAAATACTCTAATATTTTACTATCACATTATATTAAAAAAATATATATATATATATCAAGTCTGTTGGGTTTTTGTGTTTGTTTAATGGGTCGGGTATTTACAATCAATAAAAAATTATTAATTTTCTCTCTCTTAGATTCAATTCAAATCCCTAAAAACACATAAACCCTAAAAAAAATGTTAAATTGAATAAACAATTCTGAGAAAAGTTAATCAAATATCGTAGTGATAAAAAACGAAAGTTAAATTAAAACTTGATGTCGAAGAAAAAAAGAAATCATAATTTAACAACAAATTTTGTTCTTCAAATCGCAGAGTTATTAGGTATAATTTTCAAATCTTCGATTAATTTATATTGTAATTATTTTTTATCTTCTTTTATATATATATATATATAAATATATATATATATATATATATATATATATATATATATATATATATATATATATATATATATATATATATATATATATAATTTTTTGTATGTTATTTTTATAGGTGTGCTGATTTCTTTAACAAAAACAAGAAGAAGATCAAAGACGAAGAAGATAAATTTTATTAATAAACTATGAAAGTCTTTTAATGAAACTGAAGAGCCTCCAAGAAGAAGAGGAATAAGAAGAAGAAGAAAAATACAACGATTAGAAGAAGGTACTTTTGAAAAATACATATATTAATTGTTTAGGAAAATTATTTGAATAAAACTTCTGATTAATTTTAAATAATCATCAATTCCCTTAATTGTTTGGCATTAATTGGATAATTGATGTTTGTGTTTAGATAATACAGATATTAATTGTTTAGGATAATTCAGTTAAGTGTTTAGAGTCAATTGGACAAAATGATGTTTGCGCTCACACGAACAGAGTACCATTGCATCTACATCCTTTTTAGACTTTTGTTTGTTGCATTGAGTTTTTTTTTGTTTTTTTAGGTTTGCTGCTTTTAGAATTCTGTTTTCTTTTGTTTTGCTTACTTGTACATCCTTTTGTTTAGCTTATTGTTACAAGAACAATTTGAATATGGTGTCATTTTCATTTGCTCTTTTTGATAGTTCTATCAATATGCACCAACCGTATCCTGGTAATATGTTTTTTCGATAGAGATAGGAATTGGATCTATGCTAATAGGTTAGTAACTAATTTGGTGAATGATTTCATACAGGTATTAGAACGATAAATACACTGTTAATTTAGTGTGGTTTTGCTTATATCAGATCTTTAGAACAAATATGAGCTAGGTGTAATTTGTATGGTCATGTCATATAGGCCCTAATTGGACATCGAATTGCGTCAATTTGAATTATACAGAGAATGCCTGAGCAAATATAATCTATTAACTTTCATAGCAAATTGCTTACAACTCTGAAAATAAACATTTTTTTCAATGCCTGATGCTTGTTCACTAGTTTTCTTGTTTATACGTTCCATGCCTACCAAGTTTGAGTTTATTTGTTTAGGAACTATTTCTGTTTTTAATTATTGTTGATCTTTTCATGATTCATTGTCACCTGAACATTTGGATAAAAATATATTTTTTTTTCCAGAAAAAGAATATAACGAAGATGATAATAGTAAATCTATTGATATTGAACACACTGATGATGAAGAAGATGATGAGCCTAACGAGTATGACCTTATTGATGATATTGAAGAAGAAGGAATTCAAGATGATGATGATGAAGATGAAGAGGAAGAATATAACTTTGATGACGAAACTGATAGTGATGAAGAAGATTCTGAGGATGATCAAGATAGTGAAGATAATGATTATGAAGAATTAGATGAACAAGAAGAAATAAATAATGAATATAATGAAGGAAAAGAAGAAATAGAATATGAATCAGAAAAGGGGATAAAAGGTGGCGAATTTAATGTAACTGAAGAAGAAGAACAGAGAGAAATCACGCAAGTACTATCACAAAAGAGATGTTCTATAAATGATTCATCAAAGATTAATCAAGACAAGTTAAAGAAACTAAAGTTGGATAGTATGAAGCATCAAGAAGTACCGGTTGAAGGTGAATGTCGTAATCCAAATTTGGTGAAGAGTAATGATGTGTTTAAAAACAGGGGTTCACCAACTCAGTTATTTAATGCTATTAGATTATTAAAAACAGATACTAACTCGTGCAACGTTTTAAAAAATATGGGATTTGGAAGTTTACTTGATTTAAAAATTAATATAATTCCAAGTAGATTGGGACAACATGTGGTTCAAAGCTTTGATGAATCGACAATGAGAATCAAACATTGGAGAGGGGATATTAAAATTATAAAGGAATCAGTCGAAGAAATTTTCGGTTTCCCAAGTGGTGGTTTACAAATAAATCTACCAGAAAGAGTGAAAAGTGAGGATGCATGTATTAAAAATTGGAGAAAGCAATTTACTTTGTTAGAGAAGGATACGATCAAAGTTAAACCAAAATCTGTAGTGAAAAAACTAAAAGAAGCAAAGGACAGAGGAAAGTTGTTCAGAATTAACTTAGTTGTTTTGATAGCCACTGTCTTATTTGAAGCTATGAAAGATAGAACATCAAATCAGAGAATCTTATATTCTATTTCATCTGATTATGATAAGATTAATAAGATGGATTGGTGTGGTTATTTGATTGATTGTCTAAAGAAGTGTAAAAAGGATTGGAATCCTAACAACAAGAAATCATATTATTGTGGACCTTTGACATTTCTTACGGTAATTACACTTCTTTTTTTGTTTTATTTATTCTTCTTTTATACATACATATATCTCAAAATTTTGTAACAAAAAACCAATTACCTTTTGCAGCTTTTTTATGTTCAAAAGATAGAGTGCAATTTCATAAAAGTAGATCATTCTCAACAGGCTTTGAAAACATGGAATACAGAATTGCTGAAGATGAGAGAAACAGCAGAGTTTAGTTACTTGGTGGATAAAAGTCATTGTGAAACACCTAAATCTGTTGAAGAGGTATTAAATGTTACACCTAAACCTGTTGATTTAAAGGTATTTTTTTCCTAAATCTGTTAGATTAATCAAAACAAACACTTATTCCATATATTTCATAAGTTGTGTGATTGCTTTCAGGGGAAGCTGGAAAACGCAGAGAAATTAGATGCAATTCCAGTTAAACAAGTTAAACAAGCTTCTTCTGAAAAAGGTCAAAATGTGACATCAGAGTGCAACAAACTGGTATGTTTCTTTCAAATTTTATATGTTAATAGTATGAATTTGTACTGATATAGCAATTGTTAATCAATATGAGAATAAATAAGTTGTTTTAGATGATAGTATAATGCGTAAGAATTTAAACAATAATATTATTGCTAATAATATAAAATAAGTCTGTTAAAGATGTATTAAATGTTACAGCTAAACCTGTTGATTTAAAGCTATTCTTTCTTACCAAATCAGTTGGTTTAATCAAAATTAAACTTATTTAATATATTTCATTATTTGTCTGGTTGCTTTCAGGGGGAGCCGGAAAACGCAGAGAAATTAGATGCAGTTCAGTTAAAACAAACAAAAAAAGCTTCTGGGAAAAAAGGTCAAAATGTTACATTAGAATGCAACAAACTGGTACGTTTGTTTATCATTTTATCTGATAATAGTATGAATTTCTTTTAAAAAAAGAAAATTATTAATGATTAGATTATCAATATAGGTAAACTTATGAATTTGTACTGATATATCTAGAATATTTGACTCGTTTTATAAAACTTACAGGTGTTTAAAAAAATAATCTCTGAAGAGAAAAAAGTTCTATTAAAGAAAGTTGATGACGAAAAGGTATAGCTTTTTTTCAAATTTTTTATAAAATTTTATCTTGCAACTAAAATGAATTAACAAAATTAAGCTAATATTTTAATGAAAATTAAACAGGGTTTCATTCGCAAAACGAAGAATAATTTGTTTATGTTGGAATCATTGATCAAAGAAATGAAGCATTCTATAAAAAAAGGATTGTTGAACTTTCCAAATTCAAAAGAAGTTGAAGCTTTAAAAGATGAATGGGATCGCGTAATAAACACCGCAAAACGAGCAAAGCTTAATCCAGAATGTTCAATAATCGAAACTTCTAGATCTGAATCAGTTTTTTTGAAAAATGAGGGAAACTTAAAAAACAAAGTTAATTTGCGTCATCAAGAAAGGAAATTTGATTTTATAAAATGTGAATCAAATATTATTGAAAAAGAAAGCCAAACTTTTAACGAAATCCCTTCTTTTGATTTGGGTTTTGATTTCCCTTCACATCCCGTTGAAGAAGTAACACTATGTAAGTCATTAGAAAAAGTCAATTTGACTCCTCCAGAAGAAAAATCTAAACCCAATAAAAGAGAAATTGTTTCTCTTCTAACACCTCCCGAAGAAAATCAAACCATTAAAGAAACAAATGAAATTCAAGCATCGACTGAAGAATTTAATGCAGCCAATGCACTATTCAGTATGAGCAAAAATCCTATGTAAGTTTTAAACATTATTATTATTATTTTTTTTATTCTTATTGTAATTTGATACTTTTAATAAATATTTATAGGGACATAATTTTCCAGTTTCAAGATAGTGGTTTTGGAGTAGAACGTACAAAGTTTGAATCGTTCAATTATGAACAATGGATATATTCTGATATAATAGATATGTAGTGTATCTTACTTAATTATGAAGAATTCAGAAGATCTAACTCTAAACAATCAAAATTGTATTGCAATACGCAGGTTACGGTATGTTTTTTTAATAACAAAATAGTATTTAAAAATAATTATTTTGTATTAATTATAGTTTATGATATCAGCCTCTATCTATGACTGATGAAAATATAACAAGAGATGAAAGATTTGCAAGTTTTCAAGAAGCTCTGTTTTTAGCTGCATGCCTTGAAGATGAATCTGTAGCTAATTTAGTTAGTGTGGATTTGGTAAGTTACTTATTTAAAAATGTGCTTATGGTAGTTATAATAATATGGAATAACTGATTATGTATAAATATAAGTTTCAATAGCTTATTTTTTTGAATATCAACACAGGTCTTTTTCAATATTCTTCGGGATTCACATTACTACATTGTTTGTTTCGATCTAAAGAATCTGAAGATTGAGATTATCGATAACAGAATAACAGATATGGAAGTTGTTTATGAGGCTTCTAAAATTTCTGAAATAGATCTGATAAAGAGAATATATGGAACTCTGCCGCTAGTTCTAGTAAGAATTAATGTTTACAATTTTTTCCAAAACGTTCAGTCATTTATTTCGTAGCCTGGACCTTCGATACCCTGTCGTTCTGGTAAGAATTCGTGTTTACAATTTTTCCCAAAACGTTCAATCATTTAATTTCAAAATTTCAATGAAGTAAAATTTAATATTCATTAACATTGCTGTATTAATTTTTTTCAGACAAAATTTTTCTGTGAGTATTTGAAAAAGAAAGATCATCCAAAATTTCAAATCATGAAACTCTGTAAGCCTAGTATATTGAAAATGCCTTGGAGAACAAGAAGAAATGAACATGATTGTGCAATTTTTGCAATGAGACATATGGAGACATACTATGGACAAAGAGTTGAAGAATGGAACTCAGGATTCAAAAATGAAGGTGTAGAACAACAAGGCCAAATCAAGACTTTGAGAAAAAAAATATGCAGCTAAAATTCTTCTTTCCGATTATAATATACATAGAAAAAAAATAATTTCTGAATCAATTGAATTTTTGAGTTTTAGTCCAGAAGAAAAACAACGTCGTTTAAAAGCAAAAACCCAAAGGTTCATTGAGATGAGATTTATGTCTTCTTGGAAAGGTAAAGGAAAAGAAATGAAAAAGCCTTGAGAAAGTTCATTTTCATTTTAATCTGAAATTGTGTAATTTTGCAGATAAACATTAGTGCATTTTGATAATGTAAAAGAGTATGAGTTTTATTCAATGAATCTGTATCATCAATGATATGTATATATTGGTTAATGTTGATTACTGAGATTTCTTTAGCGAAAATTATACTTGCCTGAGAAGTTAATATCATATTACTTAATATCATATTAGTTAATAGTTTAAAATATAAGAACAGTTGAAGTGTGTTCATGCATCTGAATTTGAATTATACGAATACATATTTATCAATGTGGTTCATATTTTATCTGAATAGAGACTTGATTGATTCGGTATATGACTTAGAAAATGGTTATAAGGTATGTGTTTTAGCCGTAACGGTATTGTTCTAAAACATCACTAATTGTAGGATGTTGTGATTTACACATATCAACAGTTTACGAGCTGTTGAATTTCCACTTTTAAAACACAGGCATACATAAATAAATAAAACAATCAAGGTTATTCAAACTAATAGAAACAATATAAAAAGTTCAAATATTTTAAAACAACACAAAGCAACAATAAAAAACAAAAACTTCTAAAAATAAACTGCTTCTGGTGGCAGGGTTGTGATTTCTCAACTGTTTGATAAAAGGGCATTTATTGACACATATAGTTAATAAAATAATAAATTTTATATATTGAAAAGTATTCACAAAAATTTACATTTCGCATAGTTATGCTAATAAAAAAATTTGGGCTTGCATAAGTTCATATTCTATTGTGTATTTTTTTTTAAGAAAATCTATTTTGGGCTTTGTAGAACAGAATATGCAGAATATAAAATTTTAACCTAGCTTACTTGTCAATTGTCATCTTCATCTAAAAATTATAACAGGTAAGTAAATTCTAATTAAAATAAATAAGTTTATTCAGTTATAATGTTGATTTTTTTATATTTATCTTTGATGCACATATCAAATGGAAAAAAACTGTTCAATTAGTGAAAATGTAATGGCATCAAACATTGCAGAGAGATCAGAAGTTGTTATGGCAAATGATCGTGAAAGGAAGTGAAGTGTTTGTGGAAAAGTTGGTCATCATTATGCCAGAAATTGTCCATTAAAAAAATGAAGTTAAGTTATTAGATTCATGATTTGGGTTATCTTATTATGTATTTATTTTATTGTTGAACAATTAAACAATTTAATTGAATGTTTAAGAATTAATTTTAAATAATTCATTTGTTAAATTATCATATTATCATATTTTAAATAATATTTCTTAGTATTATTGTTATTATTATTATCCTAACTGTCATCATTACATAATTTTTTTTTGAACATAGACATTTTATTAGACAAAACTAAGGAACATACAAATCACTCCTCGCAAGCGAGGAAATTTCACAAGGAAAAGAACTATCGCAATTAAATCCAGAAGAAGAACAAAACGCGTGAGAAGCAACCCAGTGAGCTACTTTATTTTGTTCGCGATTAACCCAAGAAAACGTAATTTGCATATTCTTTGCCCATAAGCGAATGTCATCAATATGAGCTGCAAAACTGTAACAACCCATAATTTTCCACGTCTTCATTTATTTCCTGAATTTTTCAAATTTACTATTCATCGGTTACTATTCACCAAACACTATTCATCATTTCACTATTCATCATTTTTGGAGTCGGTTAGTGATATTGAGATGTTTTTCAAAAAATTTACTATTCACGAAACACTATTCACTCCCGGAGAAAGTTTGTCATTCATGCGTGAGTTGCATCATTCCTGTAAGTACGGTTATCTATCTAATAAACATTATCCTATGAGCTATTGTTTTGAATAATTGATCCGACAATTCCGACTATGGTCCTAACATATTTTTACACTCATTATAATGATATAAAAGTTAAATTATTAATTTACCCGACGTTTTGAATTTATTTATTTAACGTCTCGTTAAAAACTTATAATTACGACGATTTACGTAATTACGATTTTTATGCATTAGCAATGTACCCGATACTACTAATTAAAATGCTTACTAAAATATCTAAATAGTATCTAGATATTATCATTATGCATTGAAATTACCATTATGCCCTTGCATTGAAATTACCAAAATACCCTTGGACTATAAAAGGAAATTACTAGCTTTTACTTTAAAAATCATCACAATCTATCTTTGTTTTTCTCTCCACCATTGACGGCAAGAACACTACAAGGAAGAACCATGGAATTTTTTTTAAGATCAAATGTTATTCTTGTTTCATTTGTTTTAGATTTCTAGGTTTTGAAATATAAACCATTAGGATTAACTTTCTATTTTGCTACAAATCACTCCATCATCATCAAGTAAGTTTCAAGTAATGTTTTTCATCATCTAATACTTTCATTTTAATGATAACATGATGGGTTCTCAATTTATTTTAGCATACATGCAAGTATATATGTTAAAGATACCACTTTTCAAGTATATATGGTTTTCATTAATTTATAATAATCCTATGATCATCCCCTTGCTATCCTACAAATTTTATGAGTACTAGGAACCCATGATACCCTAAGAAGGTATATGGTAAGATTAGATTAGTCTTGTGGTGTTTTGAAGAGATTTGACAAGGATTTGAAACTAGAAAAGTGATTTTTGACAACTTTAAAAAGCTACTGTCCATTTTTGCCAAATCCAGAAAATCCAGGGGCTGTGGCGAATTTTTGGATTTCATATTCCGGAAATACTTTCAAAAACGAAACTGTAGCCGCTGGAATCGCTAAAAGATCATTTACGACGAGGAAGATACGATGTTTTTATGTTAGCGACGAAAACTATATTTTTAGAAAATTACTTGCTGTCTCACGTTTTTCAATGGCAAATCTGAAGCATTATCCGTAATCTAGCCGTCCCGACTTATCAAAAATATATTAGTATGTTGTCCCACGATTACGGGGATATAAAAAACGTAGAAAACAAGCTTAAAACGAAGAAGATACAAGCATTTGAACTTTGACGAAATATATATATTTTTGGCAGCTTTGCTATAATTGAATTTTCTAAGTGTTAAACATTATATTTTTCAAGTAACAACATTTGGAGCTATATTTCTTATCGTTCGAGGCACATACAATCAAAAGTTAAACAAGACTACATCTAGACATTATTACAAGGTTTTCAAAAACGCCGAGCTTGAACATTAACACTTAACGTACTATATTTCACGACTAGTTTTGTGAAGCCGTTTGGACATATTTTTCTAAAGTTAGAACAAGGTTAAACTACGCCGAAAACGTTATATTTACTAATAAAACACTAAACGATAAACGTTATTTTCAAAAACTACAAGTGGTATTGATAACGTACGTATACGCATGTGTAACATTGTTTCATTTCTTACATTGGAAACACTTCATTCATATTAGGTTGCTGTTAGGGAATCGAGCTTATTTCTGTTCAATCACTAGCCTTTTGTATCTGTTGCATAAGGTGAGTATTCACGAACCCCTTTTTCTAACTATTTTAATCGCTTTGGGGTGGATGCATGAATTATTACTTGAACACTTTGAACATTGTTTTGAACCCTTTGATTTTTATGAACTCTTTTGACTTGTCTTAACCTTATAACTTGTTTAGAACTCTTGAACTCAACTTGAACTTTCGAACTTAATGTACTGTACGTGCTATGACCTAAAGTCTCGCCTTATTGGTGGAGCGTTCTTAACCCTAAAGTCTCGCCTTATTGGTGGAGCGTGCTAAGTCTCCCATGTTTGGAGCGTTCTTAATTGTATATAATAGTTGTATGATATACTGTTCGTACATTCGCATTGTTCGACACCTATTAGTAATATGGATAGCGCTATTAGAGGTCGGCCAACCTCTCGTCCACTATGTTACGGGATGCATATAACGTGTGTGCTCACCAACTCTTTTCATAGTTGACCCGTTTTCTCTCATGCATTTCAGGTGATCGTCAGTAAGCTTTTCTTCAAGGTCTTTGCATAATGAAGTTTTCACATGTCACTACGGATCATTATGTACTAAAATGCTATCTTTTGGAAACCAAACTTTATGTTTTAAATTGCCAAGGTCGGCTATAACAATGTTGTAATGATATACTTTTCCTTTAATGTAAATTATGGTATTGTTCTATTTCTCTTTGGCAATGTATATTGATTCGTTGCACCTCGTGTTTCCGCCTTCGGCGAGGGTGTGACAGATTGGTATCAGAGCCAGAGGTTATAGAGAATGCCGATTTTTCTAAAATAAAAATCGCAACTATAACCAAAATAATGTTTTTCTTAAATACCAAAAATCATACGAGTCGACTAGTCCTAGCATTGCATTATTAATCCTCAAGTATGCATAGCCTAATCACCTATGTATAATTCAGGAAGAATCATGCGATGATGGGAGTAGTAGTCAAAGATCATGTCTGGTCGGGTCTAGAGAGTCTGGTCACCTGAAATTGCATTGGTCGGGTGGGTATGTATAACCTGTTTATATGTTTCAGTTTGTGTTACCGTACCTTATATATGCGTTTATGTATATGATCTCTCTTTGCTACCTTACGCCTCGTTAGATTAAGCATGTCTTTGTTCTCTTCATATCCCGATCTCTATGTCACGACTGTCTTTGTAACTGTACGTCATCTTTCTTCGATCATATATCCCTTACTCAACCTAATGTTTTGGCCTATTATAGAACCATGGCCGCAATGAATGAAGGCCCGAATGACATTGTTGCTGGATTAGCATGCTTCAGAAGATGAGAAGGAGATAGCCATTTGAGAGTCCGATTCCACAATAGCATTTAGCCACCCGTGACTAGATGCAAGCGAACAAGCAGAATGCACCGCAATGACCTCAGCATGGAGGGGAGAAACGGCACAACTTAAATCATCATGGACATAACAAAGAGAGCCAGTGGAATCACGAACCGCAATACCAAAAAGCAGACTTAGAAAGCTTGAAAGAAGCATCACAGTTTAGCTTCACCATGCTTCCGTGGGGGGGGGGGGGGGGATCCACCGAGGAGAAGAGTGTGAGCTGGAATCTAGATTACTAGAATAAACATAACAAAGTTCACTTAATTTAACAAAGTCTTAGATTAACACACTTCATAATTACGACCTAATTTACCAAAGTCTTAGATTCCTAATTTACCAAAGTCTTAGATTCCTAAACATCCACACTTCATAATTAAACACACATAAAGTTCAGTTAAAGATAGTTGCAAAATGAAACAAACTTTTTCCATATCATGATTAACAGACATGGAATTCTGCGACTTTAACTTCTTCTCCTTCAACCACTTCAACAATTGTGTTAACAAGCTTTAGACGCATCATCTTTCCTTCCTTGAATCTGCAAAAACCTGCAAATGCCCCCAGTTGCCAGTAATTTTCACATGCTTAAACCTTAATGGTCTGCTTCTGTCAGGAATTGTTTTTACTTTCATTGGAAACCTCTCATCCACAGTAACAAGTATTGCCTTTTGGTATGTGTGCATAGAGTGTGAGGAGCTGTAATCAACTGGTATTGTCTAACATCCATATATACAGTTGGTTAGAGTCGTTAAATAACAAACTTAAAAAAATTTATCTTAAACATACCACAATTATTTTATAACTATTTCTATATACCTACCAAATGGTAAAAGACGCAAACAGATGCAGTTAGTTCAGCATAGAACATATCCCCTGCATTGTTGTGACTGGTATGTCCTTTCCATAAGCATGAGTGTTTCGCTCTCTTGTCTGCGATTAACGATTAATAACAACACTTAACTTCTTATTGATGGATTTATTTGTATTCTTGCTATTATATTGGACAATATAAATATGAACATAGATGTACCTTCGATGGCATATGGTGGTATGGGACGAGAAGGTAACCTCAACATCGTTGGTAGAATAGTTTCTTCATAAATGCACATTCCATTAGCTAAGAATATGGCAAGATTCAGTTTGTTGTTTTCTAAATTTGTAAAAACCATCATCTGTCCCCTAGCAATTTCCAAATCACCAACGAGTTTGTCCCATCTTTTACCGAACAATCGGTTTGACCTTACAACACTTTGTGGATCAAGTTGTACCCTTTCATGTTTCACTTTGTAACTCATTCCATTTGCGTAAATTTTGAATGTGTTTTTCCATATGTCCTGCAAGAAATCTCCCAGTAGAATCAACAATATCAAGTATATATTTAGTTTTTTTAATGCCATTAAGCTTATATGTATATTTTAAACGATGATATAACAAAAAAAAATACATGTCCATCAGTTGTGCGCCTAACCAGGCACCTACTCACCCTGTTTCCCACATCACGTCTTTCGTAACCACAACCTTCGATACCCTGATCATCATAACCTGTTACGTAAAATGTGCTTTCCGCCTCTTTCACAAAGTGCAAAGTTCTAAAAAGTGAAGGGATGTTGTCCTCCACAAATATAGCCCATTCATCGCCATACAAATCAACCTTGCTTCCATCATCCCTTACTAAACATATGTACCTATACCTGTTGTTGCCATGGATGAAAATGTATTTTTCTCCATTGTAGAAGTGTTCCTTGAACACATTTGGTAAAGTCTGCACACAATTGAATAATAATTTGTTATCATATTATATTACGATATTGATTATATTAAAAAGACAAAAAAATAAACGAAATATGAACATCCAAAATAAAAAATATACGTGAGCTAATATGCATTGTCTACCTGGGAAGCTGCGTTACTTTCTAAGTCGAATCTGAAAAGGAATTGCTGATCCATTTGTTTGTTTTTTTATGTACCTGTAATATAAATCCATACAATGAAATATACTGATGTTGTTTACAAATACGACAAAATATAATTACTGACGTATACAATGTACCACTTTAAATAATTTCAAATGCTAATGTAATGTACGTTTTAATGTTTTTAAACAAACAACCACATTTCATCTCTTACTTGAACCTCCTACAATAAACATCGCATATGTAACCGTAAAATATGCATATACCAAATGGCAAAGCTATTATCTATGAATAAAACTAACTAAAATAACTACATGATGTATTCTTGATAATCATAAATGTTAAATGCCACAAACATCAGCATGTAGACCAATTATCTATTTTTTTTGGCAAACACATTGATCTTTTCAATCAATGAAACTCACAATCACATTCGTCTCAGTTTACCTAAGTTCGTTTTGGCTTATGGTGTTGTATTTATGTGATTGTTGATGATTCAAAACAATTGTATATGTAAATAGAACATTCTACATCCAGGAAACTAAACTAACAACCCATCTTTCAATATTTTATCCAAACAATTTTTTTTCACAAAATAAAACAAAACATTATTTTGATCCATACCTAATGCATTATAAGTTATATTAAAAGGCTTCATATATTCAAAAAAAAACCTAATCTAACAGATCATCTCTGTTTTCAAACATGTATTACTCACTTATTTAATCTTTTCAAATAGAATACCACGTTTGATCAATAGATTACCATTATCAAGTAATCTTATCATTAGCAAACATACTATATCATGCAAGTAATCTTATCATTAGCAAATTGTTCCATAAATATGAGATCAACAATATTTACATATTGCAAGTAGATTCGGATAATTTTTAGAAAAAAAAAATTGAGTATTCTAACCTTTCAATTTTTTGACTGTTCGTTGATATGACAACTGATAATCGGAGAGAAAAGTTAGTTACAGAGCCAAGTGAAAAGTTATTAATGGTAATGATGGTCTGAGATTGTATATGGAAATTGTGCATGCAGTCAACGAGTCAAACACAAAAACGTTGTCTTTTTTAGGCTGAATAATATTTTTCTTGTTAAATATTTATGTAATTATTAATTTTTTAAAAATAAATAGTGAATTAAGGTTATTCGGGTCAACCAAATAATTGAACCGAACCGAACTAGAAATCAACCGAACCGAAAACCGAATTTGAATATGGTTTGGTTCGGTTTAACCGAACTAATGGAACCAAACTAACCGAACAAATTGATAACCGAACCGATCAACACCCCTAGTTATGGAGATGGTTAAACAATATAAATCAAAACATAACTAAAACTTGGAAGACAAATTTTGAAATTTAATCATCTATATAAACATTGCATGACAAAAAATTCTTAATACATTATTCTTTAAACCAAAAGTTACTAGCTTGTAAAAGGAAGGAAACGACAACATGTAGTGTTCAAAGTGTCGTTGTTGTTTTAACAAACATGAAAGAAAGGAAATGGTCTTGTATCGGCATTGGTGTGGTCGTAGAAATCAAACATGTATTTGAAGCGCATCATTTAATATTGTTATCTTAAAAGGATATTCACATTTTAAAAAGTTTTGGGCTTTTTAAATATGGGCTTTCTAAAAATAATGGGCTTTGGAAAACTTTATTAACATTAAAAATATGGGCTTTTTCTAATAAAATGAATTTATTTTAAAATAACTAAAAAAAGTTTGAATAATATTGGAGATATTTTATTTACAATATTTACTGAAAATAACTTTATTTATTAATTTAACAATTACTGAAAATTTTAAACATACTTTAAAATTTTTGAAAGATTATTTAATTTCAAAAAAGTTAATCATAATCAAAACTTGCTTGCTTGACTTAAAAAACACTGTCAAAAAAGAAGCGTCCTCGAGAAGCAAAATATTACTATATGTCAGAATATTATTTTTGGCAATACAAATAATAACGTAAACTTAATTAATTAAAAAAATAAATTTAATTTAAAATGAATATTGATTAAATTTAATTTATATTTAAAAAAATATTTTAAGAGATTGATATTTTGATAAAACTCAAAAAGTCAAAATAATCAACAAAAAAATCCCAATTTCATTCCACTGTCTTCATAGTATCATAAAAACCCTAGAAAAAAAAAATGTCAAACAAATCCCGATTGAACTCCAAATGGATATAATCAAAAAAGTTTATGAGGTTAAGATATTGATTGGATTCAAATCAGTTTCCAAACAATGGAAGTCTTTTATTGAGAGCTCTGACTTTGTGATTGGTCATAGCACCCGCCATCCACAGCCGCTTAGTTATTCTATCATAGGCTACAGAGAAGATACTTCTGTTTTTAAGGAAAAGTACGTTTTTTTTCTCGATGATGGTAAGAATGAAACTGTTTTTAACGTTTCTCTATCTAATGTTATTTCTAAAAACATTGAACAAAAATTTTCTATATCAAAAATTATTGGTGCAACTCATGGTTTAGTGTGTTTGTATGGTTTCCACAAAGTCTATAAACAGTGGATGGTTATTTTTTCGAATCCTTCAATTCGAAAATCAATTGTATTGTTGCTCCTTATACTGAAAGTAATGTCTGTCCTACTTTAGCTTTTGGTATTCGCCCAGATACTTTAGATCCTACCGTACTAAAATTAACATATGCTAAGAATGCTATGTTTTGGGTTGTTGAAGTTTTTTCATTAAGTGCAGGTGTTTGGAACAATGTGATTCCAAATGGTAATTGTCCTCGAGAAACCATCAAATTTAATGACTCAACTTATGTTGTATTAGATAGATTTGTTTATTGGGTTGCATATGAATTGATTGTTGCTGATGATCGTGACTATAACAAAAACATGCTTATCTCATTTGATTTGATTGCAAAAGAGTTCAAAGAGATACACTTACCAGATAGCTTAACAAATGAAATATTTGAACCTTTCCAATTGACCGTTTGTAAACTAAGGGAGTCTCTTGTTGTGTGTGGATGCATTATGATTGACGGAGCACTACGATGTGGTCTATGGATAATGGAAGAGGATTTTTCTTTCAGAAAGCTATACACAATTGACGTAAACATTTATAGAATATTGGGGTTTACAAAAAGTGGTGAAGCTATATTTGAACCTCGAGAAGACTATGGAAAATGTTCAACACTTCGTGTTTACGACCCATGTTCACAACAAATCAAGAATCTTGGGATTATTGGAGTAGAGGGTTCATTCAACATGGGCTTGTACAATGAATCGATTCTGCTAAATGATCAGTAAGAATAATAAAAATATATTATGAAAATTAGGTATCGTTAAATCTCTTTTATTTAATTTTTGGTTGTATTACTTGATGTAAGTTATATGAATTAAGATTTACATGCTTTTTGTTTTGTGATTATGAGTTTGCAAAGTTGATATAAAATATTTTTGATACATTGATATTATTTATTTTGGATAATAGATAAACTGATATTAAAATATATTATTAAAACTTAAGTCATAAGAAGTAGTAGTTGTGAAGATGATGTTAAAACAAATTGAGAATTTATGTGAATTTTGTTAATGCAATTCTGATATATTATTATTTCTAAGTATTACTACGATATTAATATTAAAAATATCTAAATATTATTCGGCAGTTGTGATATTATTAGATGTTGAAAATTTGATTATCTTACTATAATTTAACTTTTACTATGATTTTCTAGATGTTACTAAACTTAAATCTTACGATAATTTAAAAGAAAACGTTAAATTATCACAGTAAAGTTTAATGTCACATAAAACATGCTTGCCTCAACATTAACTATCACAGTAAACTAAATAGTGAACATTTACTATGTGAATAAAACAAAATTAAAAAACAGACTTATCCAATTTTAAATATCATAGTGTATTTAATATCACAGTAAATTTAAATCACAGTCAATTTTAAAATCACATTTCAACATATTGCTAGAAATTATTACTGGATGTACCAAACTAAATGAGATGCAACGATTAGTCATCTTTGAAAAATACGTAGTATAATAAATTAAAAAAAATCTTTATTTTTAATATCAAAGTTTATATAGATTGTTTATGAGGTGTGACATTTATTGTTAAATAAAAAATGTAATAAACAATTTTTTTTTTAATGTGTATGATAAAAGTAAAAGTTATTATTAAGAAATTTTATTAACACATAAATAAATTAAAATTACTATATGAAAAAATTAATTAAAAAAAAGAATTTTAAAATTAAAATAAATATAAAAAAAATACTATTTGACAATATTCTCATCTTTAAATAACATAATGATATTCGATTACATCAATACATTTAAATTATCATTAATACAATAAATAAAAAATGAAAAATCTTAATTACATACATTATGTAACAAAGTACTGATGCGTGGGAATCGCACCTTGCTTTACCTCTCAAAGGATCTCGCGAGGCTTACAACCCCCACCAGGCAGTGTACCTGATCGTTGTAGTATAGTATAGTGACAAGTACTGGGGGATTGATCGTTCAGCTTAGGAATAGTGTCGCTAGGATTAGAAAGCCTAATTAAAAGTTCTAAAGATGAGGGATGATTATTTTTGTATTTTTATATTTTTATGAAAGCAATTAAAATCTCGGGTTTTGGAAGAGTGGGCGGAATTAGTTGCTATTCAACTAACCCAAAACTAAGATGCAATCAAAATAAAATAATAAAAATGAAAATAAACTAATTATTACAAAGTTGTGAGCAGTATTTGGAGAAATTGTGTTTACTTAGACTTCATTACTCCCTAGATATCTTTTACATGTCAATTACTTGTTACACTTGTATGGATGACGGATTGTATTCCTTAATACCATTCGTGGGGTGGCATACATAACTCCCCAACTCTATGAGCTCTTATCTCCTCCTACACCATGACACAGCACAACTATAGGGATTGTAAACAGTGGCTCATGCATTAAATACAACCAATAAAGACCTAGTACGCCTCGGTTCATGTTTCTTAAGACGTTCAAGCATGTTACCATTTGGAGATCTGCCAGTTTTCTTAAGCCTAACATATAATATCATTCATCCAAAACAAGAATAGACAAGTAATCAACACATAATCAACATCTAGGTTTCATTAGATCTAAGCAAACACAAAGTAAATCTAGCCTAGCATAGTAGAATTAAGATAAGAACAAAAGATAAACAACCAACACATAGACATATTGATTGAATTAAGAGTATACTTATCTCAATTACAATGCAAGGTCTCAAGGGTTTGGAACCCTTGAAAAACCTGTAAAAGAGGCACCAAAATCGTCTTTAGGGTTTCACCAAAACTTCTCCTTTCTTAATGAAAAAACTAGAAAACTATATATAGGAAAATCGTTCTGACAGCGTCAAGAGTTAAGTCTGACGCCGTCACCTTGCCGCCATATACTTCCTCGGACGCCCTAGATCCACTTGTGACGGCCTATGTTGTCACACCCCCAGAATCGGGTCCAGCGGAAGCATACATGTAGCTGGGGTGTAACTCAATTGGTATTACAACACAAGTACAAAAATGTTTTCACTTGAATCATTTAGAATAAAACCGTTTAACCAAAAGTATTAAATTTACATCGTTGAAAGTAGTGCGAAAGTAGACCCTAAAATAGTTTAAAACGGTCCCCATCTGAATAATCAGAGTCTTCTATGACCATGCCATGCCCTGCCAAAACCTCCAGTAGCGTGCCATTGATTAAAACCTGAAAATACATGCTAAAGTGTCAACACGAGGTTGGTGAGTTCATAGAGTCTTGTGAAAAAGAATGTAATGCATATGTATGAAGGTTTCCCAGCAAAGGCATCGTAAATCCACTCAGTTACAAGTCCCGCCATAAGAGCCTTGTAACCTGTGTGTCTACGACCCACTGCCAAATGTAATATGTTTACGTGAACAAAGGTAATACTTGCATCTAGATTCAAAGATAAATGTAGCAATACTGCTATATAAAGGTAAGAGTGATAATGTAGCCATGGCGATGTCGCCATAAAAATGAATCTGACCATAAGCAAAACGCATAAAATGAATATTGATTGCACTAAGTTCAAGGCACCAAAAAGGTTTTTCAGCTAAATGTAGGAGATTACACTCCCAAGTAATGTAGGTAAATCCATACCCAATGCAGGTAAATCCATACCCGTTGAAATTGTAGGTAATCAAACATACCCAATGCAGGTAAATCTATACCTGTTGAAATTGTAGGTAATCAAACATACCCAATGCAGGTAAATCTATACCCGTTGAAATTGTAGGTAATCAAACATACCCAATGCAGGTAAATCTATACCCGTTGAAATTGTAGGTAATCAAATATACCCAATGCAGGTAAATCTATACCCGTTGAAATTGTAGGTAATCAAACATACCCAATGCAGGTAAATCTATACCCGTTGAAATTGTAGGTAATCAAACATACCCAATGCAGGTAAATCTATACCCGTTGAAATTGTAGCTACAGGTCCTTAACTTAGGCAATCTTAGGCAATCGGTAAATAGTTTAAATTTATGCACTCATGTCTATGAGTAAATAGCAAGTAGTTAGCAAGTGAATAATATTGTACTCGGATAATCAACAAGTATTTAGATAAAGCTGAAAATATTTAAGAAATCAACCATGTAAGCGAGTAATGCGTTTCAGTAAAACGAGCATGTATTCTCCCCCATAGAGTTTGCAAAACGATTAAAAGAGTAGGGGCTATGACTCACCTGATATGATGGTACCATGAACATGTAATGAGCTGAAAAACAAGGCACGCACACTAGCCGCAACCTAATATGAATGATGAACGATCTACTTTAGATCATGAAATGATGTTATGAATGTCCATGCACATGTTTCCTATACCACTCGATAATTTGGAAAATAACGTATATCGTCGAAAAATACGTTTTTGACGTCTCGTTAAGTTAATAACCACTTTCCATGTACATATGTTGAAACGGTAATCCACAATCCTCGTTTGATGTTCTATCGGCAAATATAGTGTTTTCGACGAAAAATGACACTTTTCATAACTTGGAAATATGACCAAAATGGTCTCGCAAAACTAGTAGCGAATTAGTGAATATTGAGTGTTAGGAAAGAAACTCAGTAGTTTTAGGAAGCTTGTCACCATATATAAAAAGTAATAGAACTGAAGTTTGTCCATACGGGTCTCGATCATAAAGATAAATAGCCATGAAGTGAGGTATTTGGGCTATTTCGGCAGATTCTGGGCAGTTTTCGGGAAAGTTTGGTAGGCCATAAGTTATTCGTTATAAATCATTTCGACAAACAGTTGGATGTTTTGAAAACTAGGCTGGGTGAACTAACATTTTGTCAATGATGTAAATTTTCCAGAACTGATTGTATCACTAAGATAAATGGCTCTCAACATGGTGTATCACAAAAACTGTTTTTCTATACTTAGTAATATTTTGCTAAAAAGCTGATGGAAATAAATAGAGTTTCGTCGATTTTGAAACGTGTATATCTTGGTCGTTATAAGCTTGTTTTCTACGTTCTTTATATCCCCGGAATCGTATTAACCTATACTAATATATTTTTGAAAGCTCGGATCCTCTAGGTTACGTCTAATGCCTCTTTTTGTCCATTGAAAATCGTGGGACAGCAAGCTTAATTTTCAGAAAATAGTTTTCGTCGTTAAACTTGTAAAAATCATAACTTCTTCGTTATAAACTCGTTTTAATCCGTTCTTTCGACCAAAGCTTCGTTTTTGAAAGTATTTTCTAAATCTTTAGCCCAAAATTACCCGGAAACCCCTGAGTTTTCTGTATTTTGCAAAATGGGACAGCATGTATATATACTTGTTAGAAATCCATTTCTAAGGTTCAAAACTAGTTCCAACCTCAATCAAAACTCTTGCAAACTTCACAAAACTATACTAATCCTACCATACACCTTCTTAGGGTGCCATGGGTTCCTAGTCACTAGTAATCAAGTTAATTTTACAAAGGAACACCTAAATCACAATTTAGGGTTTGTATGTTTCAAAAGTCTACAAAAATAAAGTGATATAACTAGTTTGTGCATGAAATTAAGCATGAATACTATAAGATACATGTGTTAATTGAAAGAAAACATGAAAATAAATTTGAATACTCACTTTGAAATTATAGGTGATTAAAGGATGAGAAATCTTGTGTTTCTTGTGTTTTTGTTGTAAGATTCTTGATTAGGAAGATAAAATGAACAACTTTGATGCTTTAGCTTTTGGAAAATCATGGATGGATCATGGTGATGGTGTTGGGTCGTGGGTTTCATGATGGGGAAGATGAGAAATGAGTTTTTGATTCCAAGAAAATA
The DNA here is from genome assembly GCA_030686995.1 of Artemisia argyi. Classification (NCBI taxonomy): domain Eukaryota; kingdom Viridiplantae; phylum Streptophyta; class Magnoliopsida; order Asterales; family Asteraceae; genus Artemisia; species Artemisia argyi. Next base: position 39,415,925 of record CM060689.1, read on the forward strand.
TATGTGTTATGTTTTCAAGGTTTTTAGATATTTAGTTACTAGGATGGCATTTTTGTAATTAAAGGGACAAGTTCAAGTATCCTTGGATAAGGGGGGGGGGGGGGGGGGGGGGGCTGCACATGGTGAGTTTTGGGATGAGTATGTAAGAAGCTTGGTGTTATTTGGGTCACGGAGTCGGTTTTGGTTCCGTTAATCGCAAACCGTAAAGTTTTAAATCGCGAAACGTAAATCCGGGCATCGTAAAAATACGAAACTTGAAAGAATGACTAAACTTGTCAAAATACTCCATAAGAAAATATAAAATGAATGGTAAGCTCCATCGGGTTGCATAAACGTTGTTAAAACTGGAAACGCGGGTCAAAAACGCGTAATTCGCGTAAAACGCTGAACTGAAAAACGTAAAATTCCAAAACTTTTAGAATTGTCGTAAAATGAAAGAAAATCATATTTTTATTGTTTATAATGATTTATAGACATATCGGGATGCCGGAAGGACGTTTAAACCTGAATGTAAATCTCGGACACGGCTTCGTGATTTTTGCAGAAATGATCCGACGAGCGCCAAACTCTCGGATTACCGTTAAAATAGTTTAACTTACGAGAATATGAAATAAAAATTTTTGGACATGAATAGTGTTTTGTGAATAGTAAAAGTGAATAGTAACTTTCCGAGATAAAAAAAATTGGAATTTCGACGTTTGAAACAGGACATGAAATTACGAGTTGTGACATTCTTCCCCTCTAAAAGGAACTTCGTCCCGAAGTTCAGTTTATGTTGGTCTCTGAAGTGGTATTGGTGAAAAGTGATGATATTCGAGAATTCCAGCGAACTCTCATGATAGGAATTCGACTTTGCTTCAACTGTTCGACCTTACATTCCATGATTTCTATTGGTTCTCCTACAAGGTTTATATTTGACTTTGGGTTGGATTCCTTTCCAAATGGGATTATGAGTGACTAATCTGAAAAGATGATAGTACATGGTTGTGTAATCCTGTTGTTCTCTAACAAGGCTCAAGTCTGACGGCCACTAGGCCTACTCTATCTAAAATATTACATGGTCCAGTGTATATCGGGTTTAACTTCCCAAGTTTTCTGAATGGTATCATGCCTTTCCTAGGCAGAACTTTCAACATAACTCTACCACAAACTTGAAATCCTAAGGGTTTACACCTTATCGAACTTGTAACTGATTCTTGATTTTGTAGGAAGTTCTTGGTTATTTCATGAATACTTACTGGACTAATGAGCTGGGCTTTTCTAAATTTCAAGCCGTCATTGGAGGTTGGCACTTCGACCATAGAGTGCATCAAATGCTATAGTCTCCATTACTACGATTTTCTCCAAGTTATATGTCATCAAATCACAAACTCCTAAAGGTATGAGTGATGTAATATAGTGATTGATTTACCAAAGATCGATGTTTAAAATTTCTTAGCATCCAGTAGTTTGTAAAAGATTAACCAAAAGGAATTGGATTATCAAAATAAGTGCCTCAGAAAAGTATTTCTTACAAGATATATGTTTTGCATAACTGTAGTTTGGAGAAAAAAAAATCCATGTAAAAGTGAAAGTATGAAGAGGATAAAATAGCCACGTAGGTATGTCTGCACAAATGTATAAATGTCTAATATGTTTGGATAAAGTCTATTGGTGAGGACATGTTCAATCTATAGTCTCAGTTAAGAGGTTGGATTTATCTCTATGGTGTGGCTTAGTGAGCACTCGTATCAAACTAATCCGGTAATTCAGTCAAGCCAATACTTTCTAGATAGTGGAATTGTGGCAATCAGGCCAGTGATAGTGGTTCGAATTGTTTTGTGATACCTTGATATTTCTGTTGAGTCTTGGATGGTCTTACTATACCGAGAGATTCTCCTTATAGATGGTATGGAAAATCTTTCCTAGGGAGGTCATTGATAATATCCACTTATCAATATTGGGAGTAGTGTGCGATGAGTGGCATATGAATCCATAAAGTGTCAGCTAATTCTATATATATATGGGGATGGGGAAAGGAAATAATAATGATGGTGAGAAGGGAAGAGACTGTGACAACTGCGACAAAATGATATTGTAATAAAAGAACATACTGTGATGTAAGTGTATCATGCATAGACGTGAATGTTCATGAGATGAAATGATCAATTGACGTGCTTCTAAGCGGCGGTTCACGAGGTGATGAAAATACAACGTTCTGACAACAAGGGTATGCACATACGTAAATGAAACCTTTGGAAAATGAGTATAGGATTCAATCCAGACAAAATTTTATTATAACCATTCTCAGTGTTGCAAAATTCATTTCTGAGTCAGACATAGGTGGTCAGCCTATATCTCACTATCCCGGGTTGAATATAGATGACCAGTCTATATCCCACCGAGGTTCCATGAATTTTGAAATACTCAGCTCAGTTATACTAATACCATGTCCTTCACAAATACTCAAAATGTTCTGAAAGACTAATGCAGGTGACCAAACTCGAGGTCAAATGATGAAACTATGCAAGGAAAACATAACGTGGTGACATAAATGATACGTGAACATGCTTATATGAAAGACAATTATAGTAAACAACTATAATAAATGAATATAATATATCAGATAATGAGATACAAATCTCATCACCTATGTCAGCAACTAACCACAAATGAGGCTTCAGCTTGGCAGGCAGGCACGTGACGGTCATAGGGTTAAGTTTTCTTGAAAGTAGCTATAGTCTAGGTTTTAAAAACACTTAGTTCGCTATAGCCATAGCTCTGATACCAATCTGTCACACCCCCAGAATCGGGTCCAGCGGAAGCATACATGTAGCTGGGGTGTAACTCAATTGGTATTACAACACAAGTACAAAAATGTTTTCACTTGAATCATTTAGAATAAAACCGTTTAACCAAAAGTATTAAATTTACATCGTTGAAAGTAGTGCGAAAGTAGACCCTAAAATAGTTTAAAACGGTCCCCATCTGAATAATCAGAGTCTTCTATGACCATGCCATACCCTGCCAAAACCTCCAGTAGCGTGGCATTGATTAAAACCTGAAAATACATGCTAAAGTGTCAACACGAGGTTGGTGAGTTCATAGAGTCTTGTGAAAAAGAATGTAATGCATATGTATGAAGGTTTCCCAGCAAAGGCATCGTAAATCCACTCAGTTACAAGTCCCGCCATAAGAGCCTTGTAACCTGTGTGTCTACGACCCACTGCCAAATGTAATATGTTTACGTGAACAAAGGTAATACTTGCATCTAGATTCAAAGATAAATGTAGCAATACTGCTATATAAAGGTAAGAGTGATAATGTAGCCATGGCGATGTCGCCATAAAAATGAATCTGACCATAAGCAAAACGCATAAAATGAATATTGATTGCACTAAGTTCAAGGCACCAAAAAGGTTTTTCAGCTAAATGTAGGAGATTACACTCCCAAGTAATGTAGGTAAATCCATACCCAATGCAGGTAAATCCATACCCGTTGAAATTGTAGGTAATCAAACATACCCAATGCAGGTAAATCTATACCCGTTGAAATTGTAGGTAATCAAACATACCCAATGCAGGTAAATCTATACCCGTTGAAATTGTAGGTAATCAAACATACCCAATGCAGGTAAATCTATACCCGTTGAAATTGTAGGTAATCAAACATACCCAATGCAGGTAAATCTATACCCGTTGAAATTGTAGGTAATCAAACATACCCAATGCAGGTAAATCTATACCCGTTGAAATTGTAGCTACAGGTCCTTAACTTAGGCAATCTTAGGCAATCGGTAAATAGTTTAAATTTATGCACTCATGTCTATGAGTAAATAGCAAGTAGTTAGCAAGTGAATAATATTGCACTCGGATAATCAAACCATGTAAGCGAGTAATGCGTTTCAGTAAAACGAGCATGTATTCTCCCCCATAGAGTTTGCAAAACGATTAAAAGAGTAGGGGCTATGACTCACCTGATATGATGGTACCATGAACATGTAATGAGCTGAAAAACAAGGCACGCACACTAGCCGCAACCTAATATGAATGATGAACGATCTACTTTAGATCATGAAATGATGTTATGAATGTCCATGCACATGTTTCCTATACCACTCGATAATTTGGAAAATAACGTATATCGTCGAAAAATACGTTTTTGACGTCTCGTTAAGTTAATAACCACTTTCCATGTACATATGTTGAAACGGTAATCCACAATCATCGTTTGATGTTCTATCGGCAAATATAGTGTTTTCGACGAAAAATGACACTTTTCATAACTTGGAAATATGACCAAAATGGTCTCGCAAAACTAGTAGCGAATTAGTGAATATTGAGTGTTAGGAAAGAAACTCAGTAGTTTTAGGAAGCTTGTCACCATATCTAAAAAGTAATAGAACTGAAGTTTGTCCATACGGGTCTCGATCATAAAGATAAATAGCCATGAAGTGAGGTATTTGGGCTATTTCGGCAGATTCTGGGCAGTTTTCGGGAAAGTTTGGTAGGCCATAAGTTATTCGTTATAAATCATTTCGACAAAAAGTTGGATGTTTTGAAAACTAGGCTGGGTGAACTAACATTTTGTCAATGATGTAAATTTTCCAGAACTGATTGTATCACTAAGATAAATGGCTCTCAACATGGTGTATCACAAAAACTGTTTTTCTATACTTAGTAATATTTTGCTAAAAAGCTGATGGAAATAAATAGAGTTTCGTCGATTTTGAAACGTGTATATCTTGGTCGTTATAAGCTTGTTTTCTACGTTCTTTATATCCCCGGAATCGTATTAACCTATACTAATATATTTTTGAAAGCTCGGATCCTCTAGGTTACGTCTAATGCCTCTTTTTGTCCATTGAAAATCGTGGGACAGCAAGCTTAATTTTCAGAAAATAGTTTTCATCGTTAAACTTGTAAAAATCATAACTCCTTCGTTATAAACTCGTTTTAATCCGTTCTTTCGACCAAAGCTTCGTTTTTGAAAGTATTTTCTAAATCTTTAGCCCAAAATTACCCGGAAACCCCTGAGTTTTCTGTATTTTGCAAAATGGGACAGCATGTATATATACTTGTTAGAAATCCATTTCTAAGGTTCAAAACTAGTTCCAACCTCAATCAAAACTCTTGCAAACTTCACAAAACTATACTAATCCTACCATACACCTTCTTAGGGTGCCATGGGTTCCTAATCACTAGTAATCAAGTTAATTTTACAAAGGAACACCTAAATCACAATTTAGGGTTTGTATGTTTCAAAAGTCTACAAAAATAAAGTGATATAACTAGTTTGTGCATGAAATTAAGCATGAATACTATAAGATACATGTGTTAATTGAAAGAAAACATGAAAATAAATTTGAATACTCACTTTGAAATTATAGGTGATTAAAGGATGAGAAATCTTGTGTTTCTTGTGTTTTTGTTGTAAGATTCTTGATTAGGAAGATAAAATGAACAACTTTGATGCTTTAGCTTTTGGAAAATCATGGATGGATCATGGTGATGGTGTTGGGTCGTGGGTTTCATGATGGGGAAGATGAGAAATGAGTTTTTGATTCCAAGAAAATATATGTGTTATGTTTTCAAGGTTTTTAGATATTTAGTTACTAGGATGGCATTTTTGTAATTAAAGGGACAAGTTCAAGTATCCTTGGATAAGGGGGGGGGGGGGGGGGGGGGGGGGGCTGCACATGGTGAGTTTTGGGATGAGTATGTAAGAAGCTTGGTGTTATCTGGGTCACGGAGTCGGTTTTGGTTCCGTTAATCGCAAACTGTAAAGTTTTAAATCGCGAAACGTAAATCCGGGCATCGTAAAAATACGAAACTTGAAAGAATGACTAAACTTGTCAAAATACTCCATAAGAAAATATAAAATGAATGGTAAGCTCCATCGGGTTGCATAAACGTTGTTAAAACTGGAAACGCGGGTCAAAAACGCGTAATTCGCGTAAAACGCTGAACTGAAAAACGTAAAATTCCAAAACTTTTAGAATTGTCGTAAAATGAAAGAAAATCATATTTTTATTGTTTATAATGATTTATAGACATATCGGGATGCCGGAAGGACGTTTAAACCTGAATGTAAATCTCGGACACGGCTTCGTGATTTTTGCAGAAATGATCCGACGAGCACCAAACTCTCGGATTACCGTTAAAATAGTTTAACTTACGAGAATATGAAATAAAAATTTTTGGACATGAATAGTGTTTTGTGAATAGTAAAAGTGAATAGTAACTTTCCGAGATAAAAAAAATTGGAATTTCGACGTTTGAAACAGGACATGAAATTACGAGTTGTGACATATGGGACGCCGTCACCACCTTCGGTATTTTATTCTTGGACACTTTGACGCCGTCACCTATCCATCTGACGCCGTCACCAGCTACGGTATTTTATTCTTCATGTCTGACGCCGTCAAGAAGGAAGTCTTGACGCCGTCACCTTGTATCTTCAGCATGGATTTTTGGTACTTTGTCGTTTTCTTCACTTTTATGCTCCAAAAATGTCCAAAATAGCCTCTTTTCCAGAATTCACTCTCCAAACACCTAAAATCACAAGAGTAACGATTTAGGGCAATATTTGATCAAATAAAGTCGGATTCGGGCTTAAATGACCCCCTAAAAACGGATCATTTTTCGCCTCATCATATACCCTTACACTTGAGATTTGCTTGTCCTCAAGCAAATGAGCTTTTATTCTACTCAAAAGACAAGTTAGGGGTCATTTAACACTAATATAAAAGTAATTACAACAAATAATCGTTCCACTAAAGACCAATAGACAAGCACGGAGGTCATACACAAGCACCTCACAAATAGTGTTTAGATACTCACATCTCTCGGGTGTAATAAAGTAATATAACATTATGGAAATGGAAGATATCTCTCACTACCTGTCATAGCAAAATAGATTACCGTAGGCTTGGGAAAGGATCAAACCTCCACCACATGGCGTAAGCACCTAGGATAAACTATCAAAGAGATCTTTTTAAAGGGTTATAACGTTAGGTGTAGGGATATGAGTTACACGGTTTTGTTGGATAAAGGAAATTTTACTGGTGGCGAGTTAACAATCTTGGTTAATTACATGTACAAGATGGCGTTGCTAAGCCAAGACTAAACTCGACTTAAGCTAATAAATGAAAAATAACAAAAACATAAAATGAACATAGAATGAAAATGGGATGGTAGTCCGTATGTTTTTTTTTTTTTTTTTTCTTTTTCCTTTTCTATTTTTTTTTCTTTTTTTTTAATTATTATTATATATATATATATATATATATATATATATATATATATATATATATATATATATATATATATATATATATATATATATATATATATATATATTTTGTGCATACACTCTTACCCTACCATCCAAAATAATACATCATAGGGGTTTGAGCAATCCCCTTACACTTGAATCTTTACATACTTTACATTAACTATTCTAATGACTCGAATTAAGAAAATCAAAACACTTGGAGCACTTTTAAGATTAACGTACATATGAGGGTAATAATATTATGTTCTTCCCCATTACTCCATAAAATAAGTACTTACCCATGAGTCCCAATCGTCCCAAAACAATATGTACAAGGATATGACTCGACTTAGCAAACATGTAATCAATTAGAAAGTTAACTTAGGGTTTAACAAATAACAATAATGCACTAAAAATGAGCGCATACACGGAAGGCTAAGGCGATTTGGGTGTACATTTAAGTGGGGTGTAACAAATTCTTCCTTTAAGTAAGATGCTTAAAGTTAGAAACGAAAAGATAGGCTCGGAGGGGTGTACTAGGGGTATCGTGTACTAAAAATGAGTACAACGCTAAGGGTGTGGGAAAAATTAGTTGACTTAACTAGCCAAGTAATATGACTTAAATGGTCAAGTAATTATAATACGGGTTTAACACAAGGGTGATCCTAATGCCTCTTATCATGTAGTAAATCCTACCACACGAATGTAGTCTCACTAGCGGTCTCGGGATGCATCACTAACGCAAGTTCTAGAATCTAAATGCTACCGGTACACTCATAAGCACCAATAATAAATGCTTTTCCTATCAAAACTAAAGGCGAACCTCACATTTTTGGGTGGAAAATTTTTCTGAATATACGGTTATGTGCTAGTCATACAACCTCCTATCCATGAGACGCTTGCTATGGCTAAAGTTTCACTCCTAAATGTTGTAAAAAAATTTAAATTTGGCGCTAAAATTACACTAACAAGTATTTCTCATAGTTTTATTACACATCTACTATCAAACAAAACAAACTCAAGCGAAAGTGCATATGTAAGGTATCATCTTTTTACTCTCCCCTTACACTTAAGATGAACATTGTCCCCAATGTTCAAGTAAAGAATGTAAAAGTAAAAAGTAAAGAGAATGAAATCAAATACTCCCCTGATTCGCTCGGTATGGATTTTAGGTTGGCCAGGTTAAATCTTCCTCCAAGAAAATGAACAATCAAAGCTTCCCTTCCAGAATATAAATCATCTTCTTGTCTTAAATAACCTGTAAATCCTGACAAAAGTAGACAAGGCAACCTCGCGTAAAATCGGCGGCATCCTATATAAGTTACTAAATCTAGAAAGCAAAGTAAGATATAATGCTTGTGGAATGAAGTTTGCATATTTCCTGGAGATTATAAAACTTAATAATTCACAAAAACCATAAGACTCCGTTAGAAAAACAAAACTGGTAAAATTTCCAGATTTTTGACTCCTGACGCCGTCAAGAGCAATATCCTGACGCCGTCAGAATGGACCTGCAGAAATCTTTATGTTAAGTTTCCGGAAAATTTCTGGAAAAACTTTGTCCTACTTCCTGGAAAATCCTGCAAAACTTCATTATGACTCAATACAAGCATTTGACTCTAACAATTACGAATATACATGTTCATTAAATATTGTGGAGAATCATGATCGGTTTGTTTCTTAAAAACATATTTGGGATTTCCCCTTACACTTATCTTTTGCAAAAATACCTTTAGGTTGAAGTTAAGACTAGGCCAAACAACATAATAAAGTATTTCCACATTTTAATTTAGAAACATGATCAACCAACAATAAAAATAAAACATGCATACGGAAGCAAATAACAATCAAACAAATAAAATCACACAAAACATGGGTTGCCTCCCAAGAAGCGCTTTTCTTTATTTACGAGTCTTGTAGCTAGACTCAAAGTCGTGGGTTACTACGTGATCTCATCATTTGAAATGATGTACCCCATATAATTTCGATCATTACTGTTATGGTGGTAGTGCCTCAATCTATCAATACTCGCAATCACCTTCCCACCTAATTTGCTCCTCAAGTTAGCTACCTCATCTTGGATCAATCCTTCGATGGTGAATGGCCCATACCACCAAGGACTTGGTTTATCGGGTGGTATTGTTGTTTCTAAGTGTCTCAAGAGTACTAAGTTCCCTTCCTCAAACGGTGTATGATTGCTTTCATGTTGAGTGTGTTTGAGTTCAATCGGATCCTTATTGCTTTTTCTCCTTTCATCCTTAGCTTTCTTATAGCTTTTGATTCTTGCCTCCCATGTAAGAATTTTATTCTGAACACGAATGGGTGTTGCGCCAATGTTGTTTTTAATCATTCTCCAACTCATATTCTCATGTCCACTTCGTGGAGTCATGTGGAAGCTAATCTTTCTCTTTCCAGATTTAAGCTCAATCTTCCTATCTTCATACTTAATGACAGCCCTAGCGGTGGTGAGGAATGGTGCCCCAAGGATTATCGGCATGCATCCATCCCCTTTATCATCAATGATCATAAAATCAACGGGGTACATGAATCCTGCCACATTAACTAATACATCTTCTGCGATTCCTAGGGGGTACACGTACGAGTGCCCAACAAGAGATAGCCCAACACGAGTAGGTGCTGGCATTTTCGACGTCAGTTGGATGTAAATAGTCAGGGGCATAAGATTTACTTCCGATCCTTGGTCGGCGAAAGCACTAAGATGTTTCAAGTCCCCGATGCTTGTTGGTATTTCAAAGTTTCCACATGCTACCTGCTTAGTAGCCACTTTCTGTACCAATAACCTCTCGACCACTGATCCTCCAATAAGCGTATCATACTCATCTTCCTCTTTTATCTCTTTCTCGGGAACCTGTTCGGAGGATTGGTTACGCCTATCACCCTTAATCCAATTTGTTATGGTGCTTTCGTTTATGTCATGTTTCAGGTAGTAGCTCAAAGGTTGGGACTCAGGCGATTTTTCTAAGGTCTGTTTAGCAGGAGTTTTTACCTTCTCATTATCTTTATAGACAATGGTGATGGAGTTAACAAATTGGGTGGTGGGAGTGGCACTTTCTTTCCTTAGCAATATTCGTTCGGGGGTTTTTTGACTGACATACTCCTCCAATAGACTCAACATCTCATTTATTTTCTCCTGCATCTCCTCCTTTTGCTTATAAACTGCTTCTTCGAATCTAGCAAGCCGATCAGAGTGGGTTGCCATATATTCTCTCATCCTAGCCTCAAATTCCGAGCTAAGTTCCTTGGGAGGGGAACAAGGTGGAGTGCACCTCTAAAAAGTCTCGACATGTTCTCTAGAGGGTGATTCAGATAATGGTACCGAGGTTGATCTTGAGACAGAATTGACCGTGGCTTGTCTAGGACTTAAGGGTCTCCTTTGCCTTTCCTCAAAATAGTCAACTTTTGCCTCAATTTTGCATAAGAGTTCATCAGGGATTTCTGTGGTTCCTCCAGATGCCGAGACTGCATTGATGGCCGCTTCTACCGTATGTTTAAACTCCCAAATCTCATTATTATCGACAGCGAGCTCTTCTATAATCGCCCATGACTCCTCAGCATCCTTATCACGCAATTTTCCTCCCGCGGCCCTGTCGATAGTGCGCTTAGTGTGATAATCAACATGGTCGTAGAAAATCTGAACTAATAACCAAAGGTTTATGCCATGATGAGGGATCTTGTGGAGGAGATCCTTAAAACGGGCCCAAGCCTCGTAGAAAGGTTCACCCCGCTGTTGTTCAAACATCAAAATGTCCCTTCTAAGCATTGCAGTCTTTTCCGGCGGAAAGAATTGGGTAAGGAAACAATTGGCGAGATTGTCCCATGTGGTGATGGATCCCGCGGGGAAACGCTCAAGCCATTGACTAGCTTGATCTCGTAGAGAGAATGGGAATAGGCGTAATCGGGTAGTCTCTCTAGTTTCAACACCTAGGTCTATGGAATCTACGATTTTGAGGAAGTCCTTAAGGTGTTGGTTTGGATCTTCGGAACGAAGTCCATGGAATGCACATCCGCTTTGCACCAACCGGATGGTGTCGGATCGCAAGGGGGTCACATTGGCTCCGGTGAACTCAATGGTGTTTCGGTAGCCTTGGTGGCTAGGTCGGGAATACTCTCCTAAGGTTCGGGGCCTAAGGGGTTCTAATGGTGGGTTTTGTTGTGGTGGGATGATAGGTTCAAAGATGTTACCACCTTCCATGATGTCGGATGGTAAAGAGTTACGAACAAAAGCACGAAGAAATAAGATAGACTAAAGAAGACCTAAAAATAAAAATAAAAATCTTACTAGAAAGGAATCTAGCAAGTAGACCTAATAAAAAGAAATCCTAACCTAGACAATAACTATTCCCCGGCAACGGCGCCAAAAACTTGATGCGTGGGAATCGCACCTTGCTTTACCTCTCGAAGGATCTCGCGAGGCTTACAACCCCCACCAGGCAGTGTACCTGATCGTTGTAGTATAGTATAGTGACAAGTACCGGGGGATTGATCGTTCAGCTTAGGAATAGTGTCGCTAGGATTAGAAAGCCTAATTAAAAGTTCTAAAGATGAGGGATGATTATTTTTGTATTTTTATATTTTTATGAAAGCAATTAAAATCTCGGGTTTTGGAAGAGTGGGCGGAATTAGTTGCTATTCAACTAACCCAAAACTAAGATGCAATCAAAATAAAATAATAAAAATGAAAATAAACTAATTATTACAAAGTTGTGAGCAGTATTTGGAGAAATTGTGTTTACTTAGACTTCATTACTCCCTAGATATCTTTTACATGTCAATTACTTGTTACACTTGTATGGATGACGGATTGTATTCCTTAATACCATTCGTGGGGTGGCATACATAACTCCCCAACTCTATGAGCTCTTATCTCCTCCTACACCATGACCAAGCACGACTATAGGGATTGTAAACAGTGGCTCATGCATTAAATACAACCAATAAAGACCTAGTACGCCTCGGTTCATGTTTCTTAAGACGTTCAAGCATGTTACCATTTGGAGATCTGCCAGTTTTCTTAAGCCTAACATATAATATCATTCATCCAAAACAAGAATAGACAAGTAATCAACACATAATCAACATCTAGGTTTCATTAGATCTAAGCAAACACAAAGTAAATCTAGCCTAGCATAGTAGAATTAAGATAAGAACAAAAGATAAACAACCAACACATAGACATATTGATTGAATTAAGAGTATACTTATCTCAATTACAATGCAAGGTCTCAAGGGTTTGGAACCCTTGAAAAACCTGTAAAAGAGGCACCAAAATCGTCTTTAGGGTTTCACCAAAACTTCTCCTTTCTTAATGAAAAAACTAGAAAACTATATATAGGAAAATCGTTCTGACGGCGTCAAGAGTTAAGTCTGACGCCGTCACCTCGCCGCCATATACTTCCTCGGACGCCCTAGATCCACTTGTGACGGCCTATGTGACGCCGTCACCACCTTCGATATTTTATTCTTGGACACTTTGACGCCGTCACCTATCCATCTGACGCCGTCACCAGCTACGGTATTTTATTCTTCATGTCTGACGCCGTCAAGAAGGAAGTCTTGACGCCGTCACCTTATATCTTCAGCATGGATTTTTGGTACTTTGTCGTTTTCTTCACTTTTATGCTCCAAAAACGTCCAAAATAGCCTCTTTTCTAGAATTCACTCTCCAAACACCTAAAATCACAAAAGGAACGATTTAGGGCAATATTTGATCAAATAAAGTCGGATTCGGGCTTAAATGACCCCCTAAAAACGGATCATTTTTCGCCTCATCAAGTACTTTTCTAATACATTATGTATTACATAACTAAGCATTCTAATACATTATGTATTACATAACTAAGCATTTGGAAGAAGCTTAAAAATGATAATTCCTTTCGATCTCGAATAAGGCAAAAATTCATCATTGTACTTTACATAGCAAGATGAATACATTCTTCATTATAATCAAATCTGGACTCTATAGGAGATGGAAATAATCATTCTGACAATGGGTAGGTGACAATGCGTAGGTGACTTTTTAATTATCACAAAGACTTTTTAATTTTTACACATTTAGTTATATACTAAAAAGGCAAATATTGGTAGCAAGTTTACACATTTAATTAACATATTGTTTCATTTTGTTAATTATATGACTCAATTTTTTTAATTAAAAAATTGCAAAAACAACAATACATAAAATCTAGTTCATAGCAAAAAAATTTGCGATACTACTATATAGCAAAAGTCCTACATAATGGACAAACTTTTTTTTGAAACAACCATTTATCTATACAATGTACATGAAATTCATGGCGACAAATCAAAGTGCGTATAATTTCATTTTCTTTGTATTCTCCCAAACAAATTGCACAAACCCCGTCCATCTTGTCAAGCAACATTATTCTTTCACTTGCTATAGATCTCGTAGACGAACTAGATGAGCCAATATTCTTAGTTTCTTCTTGAAAACGAACTATTTCTTGTTCTTCAAGTTGTAATACATCTTCATAAAACCTTTCAATAATCAAATTGACTAAAGAAGAGGGTATATCCGGCATACGTTCAACACATTGCTGGAAATGATTTCTGTTAGAAGTTGATATGTGTAAATTTTGAAAGTAATGAACAAAAACTGATGGAGGTACCTGAGTAAATGGGATAAAACGATTACTCATCTTTATTTAAAAAAGGTTTAAGATGATAAGTTCGAGAATGAATGTTTATTATTATATATATATACTAAAAGTCACTTGAGGGTACTGTAGCAAATCACTGTAGCAACAGTGATTATAACAGTGATTATGTATGGTGCGTTACGACACATAATAACTATTAAATATAACAATACCATTTATATATTAATATTATAATACATATCAGAATACAAACCTTATGCAGAATAAATAAAACGATATTAATATATATATTTGTTATGTCAAACAAATAACAGCCACGTGTCAAGAACACAAATGTCTCAAAAATAACTATTAAATATCACAATACCATTTATATATTAATATCATAATAACTATCAGAATACAAACCTTACATCTCAATATCATAATACCTATCATAAAACAGATATTAATATCATAATAAAATTCGAAAATGCAGAATAATAAAATGATATTAATATATATATTTGTTATGTCAAACAAATAACGGCCACATGTGAAGAACACAAATGTCTCATAATAAATATTAAATATCACAATACCAATTATATATTAATATTATAATACCTATCAGAATACAAAGTTACAAACCTTACCTCTCAATATCATAATACCTACCATAAAAGAGATATTAATATTAGAATAACAATTTATATCATAATAACAAATTATACAGTATAATAATACTTATATCAGAACAACAATTTATATCATAATAACTATGTAGATATGCTTATGTAAAAAATAACAACTTTAATAAAAATATCTATATTCAGAACAATAAAATTAAAGAACAAAAATTACTTTCAATTATTCAAACTTATCAATCAGTATCCTCCTCAGAATTAAAAATAAATACATCATCATCCTCCTGAGAATTAGCTTTACTTGATTGTCCCTTAGTTTTCCTTCCTTTTCGATTCGCCTTCTTAATGCCTTTCTTAGGAGCCAGTTTTTTTCTATTTGGATTGTTGGGACAATTCCTGAAATCATGATCTGTTTTTTTTTTTACAGATTCTACAATTTCTCAAATTTTTTCCACCTTCTTTTGCAGATTTAATTCTGACATCATTATTAGAAGGTTTATACCTATGACCACTAATTCCACCTTTGTTTTTCCCAATATCAGGAGGAAAAACTTCAAGAACAGCAGGTTTAGGAACTCCAATCATAGATGATATACTTTGCTGTTTACTTGCTGAAGTCTGCGGCACATTTGATGATTCTAAACCAGATTCATAAAGACTCAATTGATCAAGAAATTGACTTAGTTTATCTTCATCGTATCCACATTGAGTGATTATAGCATTCACTTTTGAATAAATATTAGAAATAGAAGAACCAGAAGATCCACTTGATTTATAAGAAGATCCAATAGGAGGTAAAACAACAGCTTCTTTTCTCCAACGCCTTAACAGATATTGCTTTGGAATCTTCTTAACACCATTTGCTCTAAGAGTATAAAAAGCATGACGACATAACAACCCACGTCTTTCAAAATGAAGGCAACTGCATTTAACAGAATGACTTTCTTCATCATAGTCAACCTGAAAAAAAAAGTAAATGAAAAAATATAAATTATTTTTAACGGAATTTAAAAAACAGTTTCTTGATCATATTTATTGACTTAAAAAAACTGAAATATGATACCTTAAACTCTCCAAACCACTCTTTATCAGTGTTTTTAACATAACCCAAATTTCTCGTAGAACCAGTACAAGAATCAACAGAAGCAACGATCTCAATCTGAATAACATTGAATGCCTCAATAGTGTAAAACTCTGCAGCTTGTACTTCAACTAATTGTCTGGTTTTCAATGATGGCTTACCAGTTCATGTATTATTATCAAGAACACGTTGAATATTTCTTTGTTGATCTAATGCACTTTCATAATGAAAAAGAAAATGAACTAGAGTAGAACTCCAATTAGAATTATGACCAAAAAAATAGTTTTCACTTTCAGATCTTGACGTAGTTTTCATTAAACCACTCATTGGAATATCTCTAAAATAAGCAGGAATCCAACTCTCTTTAATATTAAACATATCATTTAACCATTTATGCTCATCTAAATGATATTCAGCCAATAAAGAATTCCATTTTTGAACAAATTCATCTGGTTCGTCGCTTTCCCTCCATACAATACGACATAGACGCTTTTTGAATCCTTCTTCTTCACATATTTCAGAACCAATCTACATAAAAAATAAAGGAAAATAATATATATGAAAAATAATTGTTTAATATTAAAAATAATTGTTACAATATATATATATATATATATATATATATATATATATATATAGGGTAAAGTTAAAATAAAAAGACAAATATTCGTAAAAAGAATAAAAATAAATTTTTTTAAAAAAAGTTCTCGAAAAATTCCAAAAAAATTCCACAAGATCGGGTATGTTGGTGTATAAAACTTTTGTGAAAGAAGTTTTTCTAATTTTGAGTTTTTATACGTTTTTTTTAATGCACAAAAAACGAATTTTAATGCGCAAAACAAATTTACTGCACAAAAAAAAAATTAATGCACAAAATTTTCAACTTGTTTTAGTTAGATGCGCAATGTTATTTTGATGAAAAAAAGTCAAAAGAAGTTGGGTCCAAAAACGATTTTTTGATGCATGAAAAAGCGATTTAATGCACAAACGTATTTTTTTATAATTTTTTTCAGATAAAGTATCCACTTTTAGATAAACTTCCTTTACAACTTTTTCATGCACCAACATACCCGATCTTGTGGAATTTTTCGAGAACTTTTTTAAAAAAATTCTTTTTATTCTTTTTACGAAAATTTGTCTTTTTATTTGATCTTTACCCTATATATATATATATATATATATATATATATATATATATATATATATATATATATATATATATATATATATATATATATATATATAATACCTTTGTAGGAAGTTTATTCATTATATGCCACATGCAAAGACGATGTTTAGCACTTTTAAAAATATTAGGTATTGCAATTAACATTGAAGGATCTTGATCTGTTAAAACAAGATACGGCTCCTTAATATTAGATTTAACAAAAGCTTGTAGTAGCCACTCATATGAAACAACATCTTCTTTCGAAAGGAACAAACACCATATTGTACCTACAAAAAAAATATACATATATATGTATGTATATATATATATATATATATATATATATATATATATATATATATATATATATAGAGGCAAAGGATCATGTGCGGATGGTTCTTTTTAGTGCGGACGTACTGATGCGTATGGGCCGTTGATCTTTTCCAATCAGTGGCTGTGATTAGATATAATTATATAACACGGAGTGGCATTTTCGTAATTATTATATTTAGAAAATACGGGTCAAATCTTCGCCCGTTAATATCTCCTTATCTTTTTTATTATTATTTGAATATTTTCTTTCCTTATTTTTTGCAACTATATTTATTTAATTTTTATTATCGAATGGATTTACCTGATCAGTATTCTGGTATTGGTCCTGATCTATCGGATCATTTTTTATCAAAAAACCGTGTTGAAGGTATTTTTTATAAGCTATCTTCTTGATGTTCTGCATTTTCAGATTGTTATTCTGCATTTTCAAATTAATTTCTTTATATGGTAGATATTGTGATATTAATATATAAGAATGGTATTTTGATATTAATATATGATATGTATTACGATATTAAAATATAAGTATGGTATTGTGATATTAATCTATTGTGATATTGTTTTTGTTATATGATATGTATTACGATATTAAAATATAAGTATGGTATTGTGATATTGTTTTTGTTATATGATATGTATTACGATATTAAAATATAAGTATGATATGTATTACGATATTAAAATATAAGTATGGTATTGTGATATTGTTTTTATTATATGATATGTATTACGATATTAAAATATAAGTATGGTATTGTGATATTGTTTTTCTTATATGATATGTATTACGATATTAAAATATAAGTTTGGAATTGTGATATTGTTTTTCTTAAATGATATGTATTACGAAATTAAAATATAAGTATCGTATTGTGATATTAATCTATTGTGATATTGTTTTGTTATATGATATGTATTACGATATTAAAATATATGTATGGTATTGTGATATTAATTGTTTTTATTGTAGAGAAATTTGTTTTTGACACGTGGCCTTTATCTGTTTGACATAACAAATTTATATATTAATGTCGTTTTGTTATTCTGCATTTTCGAATTTTATTCTTATATTATTATTTCTTTTATGGTAGGTATTACGAAATTAATTTTTAAATGCTATTGTGATATTTATTGTTTATTATGAGTTTTTGTATTCTTGACAGGTGGGTGTTATTTGTTTTACATAACAAATATATATATTAATATTAATATCTCTTTTATGGTTGGTATTTTATGATATTGAGATGTATGGTTTGTATTCTGATATGTATTACGATATTTATATATAAATGGTATTGTGATATTTAATAGTTATTATGAGTCAATTGTGCAATTGATTTGTGGCATTTATATTGTTATATAGTATTGTATGTATTAACTGGATGTACTGTGATATGGAATTGTTAGATCAATTTTGATATTATTATAGTTATAAGTTGTATGAACTGTTATATTTTTTTTACTTAATTGTGTAATATTATTTTATTATCAAGTCACTTTTTGACTTTATTTTTTTTAGGTTATTCTACGATGCAGAATTCTGCAAGTAATGATGTTGTTGAAGCTGTAAATTTATCACCTGATGATAATTTAGAAGACAATGAGGAAGTAAATTCGCCAGATTTTTTTAGCTTAACTACAAAGTTAATTAAACCTGTTGTTGTTAAAGCAGTTGTACCAGCAGAAGATAGTTTGTTTAATAGTATTGAAGATGCTTACAGGTTGTACAAAAATTATGCTGATGAAGCTGGTTTTATTGTTCATAGAGGGCATGAAAGTAAAGCAGGAGGTGTTATTCTTAATAAGGAATTTCTTTGCAGTAAAGAAGGGATTAAAAAAGTTAAAGTTGAAGAATTTGACAGTTTAAAACAAGATTGTAACGCTAAGTCAGTTAAGAGAAAAAGATTTGATTTTAGGACAAATTGCGAAGCTAGACTTTATATTGTTAAATCTGGTGAACAGTATAAAGTTAAAAACTTTGTGGAAGAGCACAATCATGGTTTTTTTACTTCTGAAGATAGACATTTGCAAAAGTCTCACAGGTCTATGAGTTTGGCACATCAGTATTTTGCTATTAAAGCTTCAAATTTGGACATTGGTCCTTGTATGTCGTTCAATTTTATTGCTGAGCTTTTGGGTGGATATGAGAAAGTTGGTGCAACAAAGATTGATTTCAAGAATATGAGTCGTGATATTTACAATTATATTGGTAAATATGATGCCCAAATGATAATTGATAAGTTTAGTGTTTTAAAGGAAAGAGATGAAAATTTTTCATTTGAGTTTAAGACTAATATTGCGGGTCAATTAAGTTGTTTGTTTTGGTCTGATGATACAAGTAAAAGGAATTATGAAGTTTTTGGTGATGTTCTGTCTTTCGATGCTACGTTCAAAACTAATATGTAAGTTTTTTTTTTAAATATATATATTTATATATGTATATTTTTTTTGTGGGTACACTATGGTGTTTGTTCCTTTTACGGGTGTTGATAATCATAAAAAATGTGTAATATTCGCTGCTGGTTTGCTTTCGAAAGAAGATGTTGTTTCATATGAGTGGCTACTACAAGCTTTTGTTAAATATTATACTAAGGAGCCGTATCTTGTTTTAACAGATCAAGATCCTTCAATGTTAATTGCAATACCTAATATTTTTAAAACTGCTAAACATCGTCTTTGCATGTGGCATATAATGAATAAACTTCCTACAAAGGTATATATATATATATATATATATATATATATATATATATATATATATATATATATATATATATATATATATATATATATATATTTTCTTTTTTTTATACATATATAAATATATATTGTAAGAATTATTTTTAATATTAAACAATTATTTTTCATATAAATTATTTTCCTTTTATTTTTTTTTTGTAGATTGGTTCTGAAATATGTGAAGAAGAAGGATTCAAAAAGCGTCTATGTCGTATTGTATGGAGGGAAAGCGACGAACCTGATGAATTTGTTGAAAAATGGAATTCTTTATTGGCTGAATATCATTTAGATGAGCATAAATGGTTAAATGATATGTTTAATATTAAAGAGAGTTGGATTCCTGCTTATTTTAGAGATATTCCAATGAGTGGTTTAATGAAAACTACGTCAAGATCTGAAAGTGAAAACTATTTTTTTGGTCATAATTCTAATTGGAGTTCTACTCTAGTTCATTTTCTTTTTCGTTATGAAAGTGCTTTAGCTCAGCAAAGAAATATTCAACGTGTTCTTGATAATAATACAAGAACTGGTAAGCCATCATTGAAAACCAGACAATTAGTTGAAGCACAAGCTGCAGATTTTTACACTCTTGAGGCATTCTATGTTATTCAGATTGAGATCGTTGCTTCTGTAGATTCTTGTACTGGTTCTATGAGAAATTTGGGTTATGTTAAAGACACTGATAAAGAGTGATTTGGAGAGTTTAAGGTATTAGATTTCAATTTTTTTAATTCAATAAATATTATCAAGAAACTCGTTATGTTAAAAATATTTTATATATTTTTTATTTACTTTTTTTTTTCAAGTTGACTATGATGAAGAAACTCATTCTGTTAAATGCAGTTGCCTGCATTTTGAAAGACGTGGTTTGTTATGTCGTCATGCCTTTTATACTCTTAGAGCTAATGGTGTTAAGAAGATTCCAAAGCAATATCTGTTAAGGCGTTGGAGAAAAGAAGCTGTTGTTTTACCTCCAATTGGTTCTTCTTATAAATCAAGTGGATCTTCTGGTTCTTCTATTTCGAATATTTATTCAAAAGTGAATGCTATAATCAATCAATGTGGATACGATGAAGATAAACTAAGTCAATTTCTTGATCAATTGAGTCTTTATGAATCCGGTTTAGAATCATCAAATGTGCCTCAGACTTCAGCAAGTAAACAGCAAAGTATATCATCTATGATTGGAGTTCCTAAACCTGATGTTCTTAAAGTTCTTCCTCCTGATATTGGGAAAAACAAAGGTGGAATTAGTGGTCATAGGTATAAACCTTCTAATAATGATGTCAGAATTAAATTTGCAAAAGAAGGTGGAAAAAATTTGAGAAATTGCTGAATCTGTAAAAAAAAAACATATCATGATTTCAGGAATTGTCCCAACAATCCAAATAGGAAAAAACTGGCTCCTAAGAAAGGCATTAAGAAGGCGAATCGAAAAGGGAGGAAAACTAAGGGACAATCAAGTAAAGCTAACTCTCATGAGGATGATGGTGTATTTAATTTTAATTCTGAGGAGGATACTGATTGATAAGTTTGAATAACTGAAAGTAATTTATGTTATTTAATTTTATTGTTCTGAATTACAGATTTTTTTATTAATGTTGTTATTTTTTACATAAGCATATCTACATAGTTATTATTATATAAATTGTTGTTCTGATTTAAGTATTATTATACTGTATAATTTGTTATTATGATATAAATTGTTATTCCGATATTAATATCTCTTTTATGGTAGGTATTACGATAGTTATTATTTAAGGTTTGCAAATTCGTATTCTGATAGGTATTACGATATTAATTTATAAATTGTATTGTGATATTTAATATTTACTATGAGACATTTGTGTTCTTTACACGTGGCCGTTATTTGTTTGACATAACAAATATATATATATATATTAATATCGTATTAAACCTATTTTAAATAAAGATGAGTAATTAAATTAAAAAAAAAAAAAAAAAAAAAAAAAAAAAATAGGGGTCAAGTAAGTAAACAGGCGGCGTACACACTTTCCCTGAACATCACATCCATCAAATCTCTGAAACACTATTAAACAATAAAATACATCTTAAATACTCCACTATAAAATAATAATGAGTATGCTGAAAAAAATTACAAAATCTTTCTGCTGAAAGAAAATAAAGAATAATCAAACTTCATAAATCTCTCTCCGCTGAAAATTTATGGATTACAACTATCTTATTTCAGCTTATACTATAAACTCTAATGGGTAAACTTAAACCAGTATGTGTAATCCACAAACTAAACCCAGCATATTAAACCATGTATTGGTTTGTTTGATATTTTCTATTCAGCATTTGTAATCTACAAACTGAAACCATCATCTGAAACCATAAAAAGTTTATTGTTATTTACTAGTTTCTGAGTATTTTAAAGTAAGTGAACAAATTTATATCAGATTACACCATAAACATTAAAATAAAATGTTTATACATCATATCATCATATGATGCTGAATGAGATCCTGAAAAACACTAATTATTGAATGTATCTGAGTTACATACCAAAATAAAATTACATTCATAATTCTTTATATATTTTTTAAATAAAGATGAGTAATTGTTTTATTCCATTTAGTCAGGTACCTCCATACGTTTTTGTTCATTACTTTTAAAATTTACATATATCATCTTCTAACAGAAACCATTTGCAGCAATTTGTTGAACGTATGCCGGATATACCCTCTTTTTTAGTCAATTTGATTATTGAGAGGTCTTATGAAGATGTATTACAACTTGAAGAACAAGAAATAGTTCGTTTTCAAGAAGAAACTAAGAATATTGGCTCATCTAATTTTTCTACGAGATCCATAGTAAGTGAAAGAATAATGTTGCTTGACAAGATGGACTGGGTTTGTGCAATTTGTTTGGGAAAATACAAAGAAAATGAATTTATATGCGCTTTGATTTTCATAAATCATAATTCATTTAACTTACATCAAGTAACTTACATCAAGTAATAGAACCAAAAATTAAATAAAAGATATTTAACAATACCTATTTTTCATAATATATTTTTATGATTCTTACTGATCATTTAGCATAATCGATTCATTGTAGAAGCCCATGATGAATGAACCCTCTACTCCAATAATCCCAAGATTCTTGATTTGTTGTGAACATGGGTCGTAAACATGAAGTGTTGAACATTTTCCATAGTCTTCTCGAGGTTCAAATATAGCTTCACCACTTTTTGTAAACCCCAATATTCTATAAATGTTTGCGTCAATAGTGTACAGCTTTCTGAAAGAAAAACCATCTTCCATTATCCATAGACCACATTGTAGCGCTCCATCAATCATAATGCATCCACACACAACAAGAGACTCCCTTAGTTTACAAACGGTCAATTGGAAAGGTTCAAATATTTCATTTGTTAAGCTATCTGGTAAATGTATCTCTTTGAACTATTTTGTAATCAAATCAAATGAGATAAGCATGTTTTTGTTATAGTCACGATCATCAGCAACAATCAATTCATATGCAGCCCAATAAACAAATCTATCTAATACAACATAAGTTGAGTCATTAAATTTGATGGTTTCTCGAGGACAATTAGCATTTGGATTCACATTGTTCCAAACACCTGCACTTAATGAAAAAACTTCAACAACCCAAAACATAGCATTCTTAGCATATGTTAATTTCAGTACTGTAGGATCTAAAGTATCCGGGCGATTTCCAAAAGCTAAAGTAGGACAGATATTACTTTCAGTATAAGGAGCAACAATACCAATTGATTTTCGAATTGAAGGATTCGAAAAAATAACCATCCACTGTTTATAGACTTTGTGGAAACCATACAAACACACTAAACCATGAGTTGCACCAATAATTTTTGATATAGAAAATTTTTGTTCAATGTTTTTAGAAATAACATTAGATAGAGAAACGCTAAAAAGAGTTTCATTCTTACCATCATCTAGAAAAAAAACGTACTTTTCATTAAAAAAAAAAAAAAGAAGTATCTTCTCTGTAGCCTATGATAGAACAACTAAGCGGCTGTGGATGGCGGTTGCTATGACCAATCACAAAGTCAGAGCTCTCAATAAAAGACTTCCATTGTTTCGAAACTAATTTGAATCCAATCAATATCTTAACCTCATAAACTTTTTTGATTATTTCCATTTGCAGTTCAATCGGGATGTTGTCTGACATTTTTGAAGTGTTTTTTTTTTTTTTTTTTTTTTTTAATTTATTTATTTATTTATTATTTTTTTTTTAGGGTTTTTTTGATACTATGAAGAAGGTGGAATGAAATTGGGATTTTTTGTTGATTGTTTTGACTTTTTGAGTTTTATCAAAATATCAATCTCTTAAAATATTATTTTTTAATATAAATTAAATTTAATCAATAGTGTTTTTAAATTAAATTTATTTTTTAATTAATTAAGTATATGTTATTATTTGTATTGCAAAAAAGAATATTCTAATATATAGTACGTAGTAGGGCTGAGCAAACGGACCGGATGGACCAGACCGACCGACAAAACCGACCGGGCCGGACCGGACCGACCACATTCGTTCCGGTGCTCGGTCTAAGCTTTTCGGCTAATTCGGTCCTCGGTTCGGTCGGTCCGGTCCGGTTCGGTCCGTACTACGTAGTACTTAGCTTCTCAAGGACGCTTCATTTTTGTTAGTGTGCTTTAATTCAAACAAGCATGTTTTGATTATGATTAACTTTTTTAAAATTAAATAATCTTTAAAAAAATTTAAAGTATGTTTAAAATTTTCGATAATTGTTAAATTAATAAATAAAGTTATTTTAAGTAAATATTATAAATAAAATATCTTCAATATTATTCAAATGTTTTTTATTTATTTTAAAATAAATTAATTTTATTAGAAAAAGCCCATATTTTTAATGTTAATAAACTTTTCAAAAGCACATTATTTTTAGAAAGCCGATATTTAAAAAGCGCAAAACTTTTTAAAATGTGAATATTCTTTTAAGATAACAGTATTAAATGATGCGCTTCAAATACATGTTTGATTTCTACGACCATACCAAGTCCAACACAAGACCATTTCATCTGTTTCATGTTTGTTAAAACAACAACAACACTTTGAACACTACATGTTGTCGTTTCCTTCCTTTTTCAAAATATGTCTTCCAAGTTTTATTTATGTTTTTCAAAATAAACTTTTCCATAACTAGGTTTGGTTATAAATTTGTTCGGTTAGTTTGGTTTAATTAGTTCGGTTAAACCGAACCTAACCATATTCAAATTCTTTTATTCAGCTTGATTTTTTAGTTTGGTTCGGTTCGGTTAATTTTTTAATTTGGTTCGGTTCGATTTTTTGCTTGACCCGAATAAAGTTAATTCACTATTTATTTTTAAAAAATTAATAATTACATAAATAATTAACAATAAAAATATTATTTAGCCTAAAAAAGAAATGTTTTTTTGTTTGACTTTGTTGACTGCATGCACAATTTGCATATACAATCTCAGACCATCATTACCATCAATAACTTTTCACTTGGCTCTATAACCAGCTTGTCTCTCAGATTATCAGTTGTCATATCAACGAACCGTCAAAAAATTAAAAGGTTAGAATATCCAATTTTTTTTTTTCTAAAAATTATCTGAATCTACTTGCAATATGTATATCTTGTTGATCTCATATTTATGGAATACTTTGCTAATTATAACATTACTTGTATGATATAGTATGTTTGCTAATGATAAGATTACTTAATAATTGTAATCTATTGATCAAACATTGTATTCTATTTGTTAAAGATTAAATAAGTGAGTAATACATGTTTTGAAACAGATATGATCTGTTAGATTAGATTCTTTTTGTATATAAGAAGGCTTTTAATAAAACTTATTTTGCATTAGGTATTTGATCTAAATAATGTTTTTTGTTTTATTTTGTGAAAAAAAATTGTTTTGGATAGAATATTGAAAGATGGGTTCTTAGTTTAGTTTCCAGTATGTAGAATGTTCTTTTTACATAAATAATTGTTTTGAATCAACAACAAAGTAACTCCCAATACCGTCTTCCACGGTTTATGGGTCCCAATACCGTCTTCCACGGTATATGGGGGAGGTTGAGACGTAGACAACCATACCTCTACCTAAGGTAGAGAGGTTGCTTCCAGTTTCTACCAAAAGGACCTCTTGATCCGACCTTTCAAACTTAATCACATAAATACAGCACCGTAAGCCAAAACAAACTTAGGTAAACTGGCACGAATGTGATTGTGAGTTTCATTGATTGAAAAGATCAATGTGTTTGCGAAAAATTAAAAATTATATAATTGGTCTACATGCTGATTTCTATGGCATTTAACGTTTATGATTATCAAGAATACATCATGTAGTTATTTTAGTTAGTTTTACTCATAGATAACACCTTTGCCATTTGGTATATGCATATTTTACGGTTACATATGCGATCTTCATTGTAGAAGGTTGAAGTAAGAGATGAAATGTGGTTGTTTGTTGTAAAATTTCAAATTATTTAAAGTGGTACATTGTATACATCAGTAATTATATGTTGTAAAATTTGTAAACAGTATCAGAATATTTCGTTCAATGGTTTTATATTATAGGTACATAAAAAAACAAACAAATGGATCAGCAATTCCTTTTCAGATTTGATTTAGAAAGTAACGCAGCTTCCCAGGTAGACAATCCATATTAGCTCACGTATATTTTTTTATTTTGGATGTTCATATTTCGTTTATTTTTTTAGTTAAATTTTTAACTTTTGAATATAACTAATATCGCAATATAATATGATAATAAATTATAATTCAATTGTGTGCAGACTTTACCAAATGTTTTCTATGAACACTTCTACAATGGAGAAAAATACATTTTCATCCATGGCAACAACAGATACAGGTACATATGTTTATTAAGGGATGATGGAAGCAAGGTTGATTTGTATGGTTATGAATGGGCTAAATTTGTTGAGGACAATGTCCCTTCCCTTGTTAGTACTTTGCACTTTGTGAAAGAGGCGGATAGCACATTTTATGTAACAGGATATAATGATCAGGGTATCGAAGTTCCAGGTTATGAAAGACGTGCTGTGGGAAACAGAGTGAGTAGATGCTTGGTTAGGCGCACAACTGATGGACAGGTATTTTTTTGTTATATATCGTTTAAAATATACATATAAGCTTAATGGCATTAAAAAAAACTAAATATGTACTTGAAATTGTAGATTCTACCGGGAGATTTCTTGCAGGACATATGGAAAAACACATTCAAAATTTATGCAAATGGAAAGAGTTACAAAGTAAAACATGAAAGGGTACAACTTGATCCGGAAAGTGTTGTAAGGTCAAACCGATTGTTCGGTAAAAGATGGGACAAACTTGTTGCTGATTTGCAAATTGCTAGGGGACAGATGATAGTTTTTACAAATTTGGAAAACAACAAACTGAATCTTGCCATATTCTTAGCTAATGGAATGAGCATTCATGAAGAAACTATTCTACCAACAATGTTGAGGTTACCTTCTCGTCCCATACCACCATATGCCATCGAAGGTATATCTATTATGTTAATATTTATGTTGTCCATTATAATTGCAAGAATACAAATAAATTCATCAATAAGAAGTTAAGTATTGTTATTAATTGTTAATCGCAGACAAGAGAACAAAACATTCATGCTTATGGAAAGGACATACCAGTCACAACAATGAAGTTGATGTTTTCTATGCTGAACTAACTACATTTGTTTGCGTCTTTTACCAATTGGTAAGTATATAAAAATAGTTATAAAAAAATTGTGGTATGTTTAAGATAAAATATTTTAAGTTTGTTATTTAACGACTCTAACCAACTGTATATATGGATGTTCGACAATACCAGTTGATTACACATTCTCACACTCTATGGACACATACCAAAAGGCAATACTTGTTACTATGGATGAGAGCTTTCCAATGAAAGTAAAAACAATTCCTGACAGAAGCAGACCATCAAGGTTTAAGCATGTGAAAATTACTGGCAACTGGGGAGCATTTGCAGGTTTTTGCAGTTTCAAGGAAGGAAAGATGATGCGTTTAAAGCTTGTTAACATAATTGTTGAAGTTGTTGAAGGAGAAGAAGTTAAAGTCGCAGAATTCCATGTCTGTTAATCATGATATGGAAAAAGTTTGTTTCATTTTGCAACTCTCTGAAACTGAACTTTTATGTGTTTTAATTATGAACTGTGGATGTTTAGGAATCAAAGACTTTGGTAAATTAGGAATCTAATACTTTGGATAATTAGGTCGTAATTATGAAGTGTATTAATCTAAGACGTTGGTAATTTAAGTGAACTTTGGTATGTTTATTTATGTTATGATGACAGTTAATATAATAATAATAACAATAATACTAAGAAATATTATTTTAAAAATAATGAGTATGCTGAAAAAAATTACAAAATCTTTCTGCTGAAAGAAAATAAAGAATAATCAAACTTCATAAATCTCTCTCCACTGAAAATTTATGGATTACAGCTATCTTATTTCAGATTATACTATAAACTCTAATGGCTAAACTTAAACCAGTATTTTTAATCCACAAACTAAACCCAACATATTAAACCATGTATTGGTTTGTTTGATATTTTCTATTCAGCATTTGTAATCTACAAACTGAAACCATCATCTGAAACAATAAAAAGTTTATTGTTATTTACTAGTTTCTGAGTATTTTAAAGTAAGCGAACAAATTTATATCAGATTACACCATAAACATTAAAATAAAATGTTTATACATCATATCATCATATGATGCTGAATGAGATTCTGAAAAACACTAATAATTGAATGTATCTGAGTTACATACCAAAATAAAATTACAGATTTAGGATACAGATTCATTGAATAAAACTCATACTCTTTTACATTATCAAAATTCACTAATGTTTATCTGCAAAATTACACAATTTCAGATTAAAATGGAAATGAACTTTCTCAGGGCTTTTTCATTTCTTTTCCTTTACCTTTCCAAGAAGTCATAAATCTCATCTCAATGAACATTTGAGTTTTTGCTTTTAAACGACGTTGTTTTTCTTCTGGACTAAAACTCAAAAATTCAATTGATTCAGAAAATTTTTTTTCTATGTATATTATAATCAGAAAGAAGGATTTTAGCTGCATATTTCTTCCTCAATGTCCTGATTTGGCCTTGTTGTTCTACACCTTCATTTTTGAATCCTGAGTTCCATTCTTCAACTTTTTGTCCATTGAATGTCTCCATATGTCTCATTGCAAAAATTGCACAATCTTGTTCATTTCTTCTTGTTCTCCAAGGCATTTTCAATATACTAGGCTTACAGAGTTTCATGATTTGAAATTTTGGATGATCTCTCTTCTTCAAATACTCACAGAAAAAGTTGTCTGAAAAAAATTAAAACAGCAATGTTAATGAATATTAAATTTTACTTCATTGAAATTTTGAAATTAAATGATTTAACGTTCTGGGAAAGCTATTGACTTTTTTTAGATATACTCCTACTTTGACTTATATGAACTTTGCTTGATCTTAGATGATTATAGAAGATATGATAAGCTTAAGTAAAGCTAATTTAGGCTTAAGCTATTGGTAATAAGCTTATGTGAGGGTTTATAGTACTCAAAACACCACACAGTTAACTATGAGGTGTTATTTTAGTGATTTTGACTTTTTCTCTAATAAACCTGGGTTTTTATGGTTTTGATATCTTATTTAAATCTAATGAAACATATATCAATAACAATTACCCACTAAAAACCACTGTATCACACTGAACACCATTGATCCAAACAATCCTTAACAAGACTTGATTTTTGAATTTTAGATCAGACAAATTCTTGGACCTTATGATTGCTTCTAATTATCTTATTATGGTCTCATGAGTCTATAATAACACAGAAATGAGGGCTGCAAACACAGATAACCAAGAAAGCAATTTATACTAATTTGACTGTATTACTTTTATTTTTAGCTACTATAAATTTAAATTAACAAACTATCTATCTTAAGTTATATTATAACTAAGCAACATCAAATAAGCATAAACAAATCAATCAGAAGATGAATAAGGTATGTCACAGTAGAAATAAGGAAATGAGATTTATGACTTACAAAATGCAATCCTGCAAAACCATGAACCAAAGACCTCAAATCCAATCCTATAGAATCTCCACAGATTCACTAACCCAGGGCAATCCAGGTTATGAAATTAAATGACTGAATGTTTTAGAAATTGTAAACACGTATTCTTACCAGAACTACAGGGTTTCAAAGGTCCAGGTTATGAAATTAAATGATTGAATGTTTTAGAAATAGTAAACATGAATTCTTACCAGAACTAGTGGCAGAGTTCCATAAATTCTCTTTATCAAATCAATTTCAGAAATTTTAGAAGCTTCATAAAAAACTTCCAAATCTGTTATTCTGTTATCGATAATCTCAATCTTCAGATTCTTTAGATCGAAACAAACTATGTAGTAATGTGAATCCCGAAGAATATTGAAAAAGACCTATGTTGATATTCAAAAAAATAAGCCATTGAAACTAATATTTATACATAATCAGTTATTCCATACTATTATAGCTACTATAAGCACATTTTTAAATGAGTAACTTACCAAATCCACACTAACTAAATTAGCTACAGATTCATCTTCAAGGCATGCAGCTAAAAACAGAGCTTCTTGAAAACATTCAAATCTTTCATCTCTAGTTATATTTTCATCAGTCATAGATAGAGGCTGATATCATAAAATAAAATTAATACAAAATATTTATTTTTAAATACTATTTTGTTATTAAAAAAACATAAAAAACATACCGTAACCTGCGTATTGCAATACAATTTTGTTTGTTTTGAGTTATATCTTCTGAATTCTTCACAATTAAGTAAGATACACCACATATCTATAACATCAGAATATATCCATTGTTTATAATAGAACGATTCAAACATAGTACGTTCTACTCCAAAATCAGCATCTTGAAACTGGAAAATTATGTCCCTATAAATATTTATCAAAAGTATTAAATTACAATAAGAATAAAAAAATAAAAAAATAAAATAAAAATAATGTTTAAAACTTACATAGGATTTTTGCTCATACTGAATAGTGCATTGGCTGAATTAAATTCTTCTGTCGATGCTTGAATTTCATTTGTTTCTTTAATGGTTTGATTTTCTTCGGGAGGTGTTAAAAGAGAAACAATTTCTATTTTATTGGGTTTAGATTTTTCTTCTGGAAGAGTCAAATTCACTTTTTCTAACGACTTACATAGTGTTACTTCTTCAACAGGATGTGAAGTGAAATCAAAACCCAAATCAAAAGAGGGTATTTCGTTAAAAGTTTGCCTTTCTTTTTCAATAATTTTTTATTCACGTTTTGTAAAATCTAATTTCCTTTCGTGATGACGCAAATTAATTTTTTTTTTAAGTTTCCCTCATTATTCAAAAAAACTGATTCAGCCCTAGAATTTTCAATTATTGAACATTCTGGATTAAGCTTTACTCGTTTTGCGGTGTTTATTACACGATCCCGTTCATCTTTTAAAGCTTCAACTTCTTTAGAATTCGGAAAGTTCAACAATCCTTTTTTGATAGAATGCTTCATTTCTTTTATCAATGATTCCAACATAAACAAATTATTCTTCGTTTTCCGAATGAAACCCTGTTTAATTTTCATTAAAATATTAGCTTAATTTTCTTAATTCATTTTAGTTGCAAGATAAAATATTATTAAAAAAAAAAAAAAAAAAAAAAAAAAAAAAAAAAAAAAAAAAAACTATACCTTTTCATCAACTTTCTTTAATAGAACTTTTTTATCTTCAGAGATTATTTCTTCAAACACCTGTAAGTTTTATAAAACGAGTCAAATATTCATATCAGTACAAATTCATAAGTTTACCTATATTTATAATCTAATCATTAATAATTTTCTTTTTTTAAAACAAATTCATACTATTATCAGATAAAATGATAAACAAATGTACCAGTTTGTTGCATTCTAATGTAACATTTTGATTGTTTGTTTTAATTGAATTGCATCTAATTTTTTTGTGTTTTCCAGCTCCCCCTGAAAGCAACCAGACAAATAATGAAATATATGAAATAAGTTTAATTTTTATTAAACCAACTTATTTGGTAAGAAAGAATAGCTTTAAATCAACAAGTTTAGCTGTAACATTTAATATGTCTTTAACAGACTTATTTTATATTATTAGGAATAACATTATTGTTTAAACTGATATACAATCTAGTCATTAATAATTTCTTTTTTTTATTTTCAAAACAAATTGATATTATTAACAGATTAAATGTGAAAGAAACATACCAGTTTGTTGCACTCTGATGTCACATTTTGACCTTTTTCAGCTGAAGCTTGTTTTACTTGTTTAACTGGAATTGGATCTAATTTCTTTGCGTTTTCCAGCTTACCCTGAAAGCAATTACACAACTTATAAAATATATGGAATAAGTGTTTGTTTTGATTAAACAAACAGATTTAGGAATAAAGAATACCTTTAAATCAAGAGGTTTTGGTGTAACATTTAATACCTCTTCAACTGACTCTGGTATTTCACAATGACTTTTATCCACCAAGTAACTAAACTCTGCTGTTTCTCTCATCTTCAGCAATTCTGTATTCCATGTTTTCAAAGCAGGTTGAGAATGATCTACGTTTATGAAATTGCACTCTATCTTTTGAACATAAAAAAGCTGCAAAGGTAATTGGTTTTTTGTTATTAAATATTGAGATATATGTATGTATAAAAGAAGAATAAATGAAACAAAAAAAGAAGTGTAATTACCGTAAGAAATGTCAAAGGTCCACAATAATATGATTTCTTGTTGTTAGGATTCCAATCCTTTTTACACTTCTTTAGACAATCAATCAAATAACCACACCAATCCATCTTATTAATCTTATCATATTCAGATGAAATAGAATATAAGATTCTCTGATTTGATGTTCCATCTTTCATAGCTTCAAATAAGACAGTCGCTATCAAAACAACTAAGTTAATTCTGAACAACTTTCCTCTGTCCTTTGCATCTATTAGTTTTTGCACTACAGATTTTGGTTTAACTTTGATTGTATCCTTCTCTAACAAAGTAAACTGCTTTCTCCAATTTTTAATACACGCATCTTCACTTTTCACTCTTTCTGGTGGATTTATTTGTAAACCACCACTTGGGAAACCGAAAATTTTTTCGACTGATTCCTTTGTAATTTTAATATCCCCTCTCCAATGTTTGATGGTCATTGTCGATTCATCAAAGCTTTGAACCACATGTTGTCCCAATCTACTTGGAATTATATTTATTTTTAAATCAAGTAAACTTCCAAATCCCATATTTTTTAATACATTGCACGAGTTAGTATCTGTTTTTAAGAATCTAATAGCATTAAATAACTGAGTTGGTGAACCCCTGTTTTTAAACACATCATTACTCTTCACCAAATTTGGATTAGAACATTCACCTTCAACCGGTACTTCTTGACGCTTCATACTATCCAACTTAAGTTTCTTTAAATTGTCTTTAATAATCTTTGATGAATCATTTATAGAGAATCTCTTTTGCGATATTACTTGTGTCATTTCTCTCTGTTCTTCTTCTTCTGTTACATTAAATTCGAAACCTTCTATCCCCTTTTCTGCTTCATCTTCTATTTCCTCATTTCTTCCATTACATTCATTATTTATTTCTTCTTGTTCATCTAATTCTTCATAATCATAATCTTCACTATCTTGATCATCCTCAGAATCTTCTTCATCACTATCAGTTTCGTCATCAAAGTTATATTCTTCCTCTTCATCTTCATCATCATCATATTGAATTTCTTCTTCTTCAATATCATCAATAAGGTCATACTCGTTAGGCTCATCATCTTCTTCATCATCAGTGTGTTCAATATCAATAGATTTACTATTATCATCTTCATTATATTCTTGTTCTGAAAAAAAAAATAAAAAATAAAAGTGTTACTAAATACTTCCTAAACAAATAAACTCAAACTTGGCAGGCATGGAATGCATAAACAATAAAACTAGTGAAGAACCATCATGCAACAATATATATATATATATATATATATATATATATATATATATATATATATATATATATATATATATATTTAGAGTTTTAAGAATTTGCTATGAAAGTTAATAGATTTTTTTTGCTCAGGCATTCTCTATATAATTCAAATTGACGCAATTCGATGTCCAATTAGGGCCTATATGACATTTACCATACAAATTACACATAGCTCATATTCTAAAAGCTGTATGAAATCATTCTCCAAATTAGTTACTAAACTATTAGCATAGATTCAATTCCTATCTCTATCGAAAAAACATATTACCAGGATACGGTTTGTGCATATTGATAGAACTATCAAAAAGAGCGAATGAAAATGACACCATATTCAAATTGTTCTTGTAACAATAAGCTGAACAAAAGGATGTACAAATAAACAAAACAAAAGAAAACATAAGTCTAAAAAGAATGTAGATGCAATGGTAATCTATTCGTTTAAGCGTAAACATCATTTTGTCCAATTGACTCTAAACACTTAACTAAATTATCCTAAACAATTAATATTTGTATTATTTAAACACAAACATCATTTAATATAACAATACCATACTTATATTTTAATACATATCATATAATAAAAACAATATCACAATACCATACTTATATTTTAATATCATAATACATATCATATAACAAAAACAATATCACAATAGATTAATATCGTAATACATATCATATATCGTAATACATATCATATACTACCTCCGTCCCATATTAAGTGTCCACTTTTATAATGCACAAAGTTTTAGGAGATTCCCCTAACTAAACTTTCCACCAATCAAATATTACTTTTACCCACTAAACTCTCATCTTATTGGTTGAAAGTTACAAGTGGACACTTAATTTGGGACATTGAAAGATTCCATTGTGGACACTTAATATGGGACGGAGGAAGTATCAAATAATTTTCCTAAACAATTAATATATGTATTTTTCAAAAGTACCTTGTTCTAATCGTTGTATTCTTCTTCTTCTTCTTATTCCTCTTCTTCTTGCAGGCTTTTCATTTTCATTAAAAGACTTTAATAGTTTATTAATAAAATTTATCTTCTTCGTCTTTGATCTTCTTCTTGTTTTTGTTAAAGAAATCAGCACACCTATAAAAATAATATAATTAGAAATAATAATAATAATAATAATTACAATAAAAATTAATAGAAGATTAGAAAATTATACCTAATAACTCTGCGATTTGAAGAACAGAATTTGTTGTTGAATTATGATTTCTTTTTTTCTTCGACATCAAGTTTTAATTTAACTTTCTTTTATTATCACTACGATATTTGATTAATTTTCTCAGAATTGTTTATTCAACTTAATATTTTTTTTTAAGGTTTATGTGTGTTTAGGGATTTGAATTGAATCTAAGAGAGAGAAAATTAATAATTTTTTATTTGATTGTGGATACCCGACCTATTAAACAAATACAAAAACGCAACATACTTAATTTTTTTCTTTTTTTTTAATATAGTGTGATATTAAAATATTAAACTAGTTTAAATGTAATGTGATAGTAAAGTTAATATTATTTTTTATACTCTTTTGTGTTTTTGTGTGAAATGGTATGTACCGGTCAACGTCTAAAATAATATATAGCGGTTCAGGTATACTTACAAATAAACTTAAAATAACTAATATCACCAATAATACATTTAAATCACAAAATAACTTCTACATCCAAATATACAAATAAACTGAAAAAAACGTATATCTTAACATATATCGACAGTTGAACACGTATTTTTCTAATTTTATTATTTTTGGGCCATAACATAAGTCCATAATGCCATTATCCATAAAAAGGCATGAGTAACCTTTAAACTTCTAGACCTAACAAAACTGAAACTTTTTTCTATATAAATCAACATACACTAAATATCAACACACACATAAAAAAGCATAAAAAAAACAACAAAAAAGGGGGTTTCTTTTGCAACAGCTAAATGGCAGAAAACAACGCTTTCAAACTGAAGATGAGCATTCAAGCAATTCAAGAAACAGACCGAAAATTGGAGAAAGCAAAGTCTCTAAACACGATTCTGGAACAAATAATAAAAACAGCAAAAGGAAGACAGGATCTCATTCTGGTTCTTCCGAAATTAGGAGGTTCAGATCTGTATAAGAAGACAGAAGACTTGCTCATCAAAGTTCGTACTAAAGAAATGGAAGTGCTTAACGAACTTAGGGATATTGAAAACGGCACATCAGAAAATATGAATCTGAATGTTAAGTTTATTGAAAATATTAAGAATATGTAAAGAATTATGAATGTAATTTTATTTTGGTATGTAACTCAATATGAATTTTATTAATATAATATTAAGTTGTATGAGTTATGTTATACATTAAATTATTATTATTGTTCAGCATTTCATTCAGCATATATGATGATATGATGTATAAACATTTTATTTTGATGTTTTATGTTGTAATCTGATATAAATTTGTTCACTTACTTTAAAGTACTCAGAAAGTAGTAAATAACAATAAACTTTTATGATTTCAGATGCTGGTTTCAGTTTGTAGATTACACATGCTGAATAGAAAATATCAAATGAACCAACACATGGTTTAATATGTTGGGTTCAGTTTGTGGATTACACATACTGGTTTCAGTTTATAGTATAATCTGAAATAAGATAGTTGTAATCCATAAATTTTCAGCAGAGAGAGATTTATGAAGTTTGATTATTTTTTATTTTCTTTCAGCAGAAAGATTTTGTAATTTTTTTCAGCATACTCATTATTTTTTTATAGTGGAGTATTTAAGAAGTATTTTATTGTTTAATAGTGTTTCAGAGATTTGATGGATGTGATGTTCAGGGGAAGTGTGTACGCCGCCTGTTTGCTTACTTGACCCCTACTTTTTTTTTTTTTTTTTAATTTAAAATATTAGTACGTTTTACATGTAATTGTTTTATCGTCATTTTTTTCTCTATTTTTGTTTGTTTTTTTCTTTAATACTTATCACTTATATTTTTGGTTAGGAAATATATTAAAATATTAATTCCAATATTATGATTAATAACATTATATTAGGTAACTAGCAAAATATATTAAAATCTTAATTCCAATATTAAAATGACGGATATACATGTATATCTGGTGTGGTACGATCTACATCTGATTTTTAGTCACGAAGTGCATAATGACATTCCAAAATGCTCTTTTTTAGTGGTACGTGCAATCCCCAATTTGTTTTTCTACTTTCTGTCTTACGATGTAACTTTATTTAGCCCAACATTTGTTTTGTGAGTTAAAAATATTAAAAAGATGTTTTTTAAAAAAAAATTATAAGCTTACATGCATTGAGCGTGTGAAATTAAATGACTTTATTTGGGAATATAAAAAAACTAAACATGCTAATACAAAAATTAAATTAACAGTTTGTCATATATTTACATGGAAACTTTAAATTCATTTAACCTATACACAATTTTAAACACATAATTACCACAACCATCCAACTTCCATTTTTCACACATTATAAAACTCCCACACACTTAATAAAAATTACATAACCAAAACAACATATCATTAATCAGATATTCCTAGATATTGATGCTGATGTGAAGACAATAGACCGTATAACATCCTTCATGAGGACGATGCTTGCTGATGGAGATGAAAGAAAAGATAATATGGAGGAAATAAGCAAACTACCCAAGGCAAAACTACATGACCAAGGTTTAATATACAATCTGATGCTGAATGAAAAAGACATTGAAATGATGAGAAAACTCGAAGATATAATTAGCAAAATAAGGGCTATTATTGATATGAAGATGGGATTTCTCAAACAAATTGTAGAAATGTGATCTACATTTCAACAATATTGTATTTTGTTGGGAAGCTTTATGCAAACTAAAGTATTAGGATTGAAGAAAGAAATTTATTGTATTTTGCTTTCTTTCTTTTTTTTATCAGAATGTATTTTACTATCAACCATCAAATTATTAATGGAATTAATGGTTTATATTTTTCAGTATCAAGCAATTTCTGCACTTTTTATTTATCTTTTTTTTTAATTTATATATTCGTACAATATATTCAGCGTATATTGATCTTTCATGGTTTCAGTTTGTAGGTTTTTTCTTTTTTTTTTTTTTTTTTTTTTTTTTACATGTTTATGTTATAATCTGAAATAAGATTAGAAAGATACAAATATTTCAGCCACATACATTCAGCATGACGATAAAGTGTTATATTGTGCCAATATGTTACATGCTGAATTAAATTGTGCGAATGTGTTATATGTTCAGATGCTCAAATAAGATTGTTCTAATATATACATCTTAAGCGTGTAAATTCAACATGCTTATCAAGATTGATAAGAAATTAATTTTTATGTTGGGAATATAAATAAACATAATACGCTTATAATTTAATTTTGTTTATCTACAGTCAAAACATTATATTGAAAATTGTTACATTTTAAGTCATTTAAAATATACACTACTTCAAACAAATAATAAATACAACCATCCAGCTTCCATTTCACACACATTATATAACTCCCAAAAACTGAATCAAAATTATATCAAATTATAAATAAATTATAACATATTTCTCAACATTTCTTACCAAAGTGCAATGGATAAAAAAAACAAATCATTGATCAGATTAGCCGAAGTGTTGATGCTGATGTGAAAACAACAAAGAGAATAATGTCCCTCATGAGGGAGGCGCTTGCAGATATAGAAGAAAGAGATAGGATTATGGCGGAAATAGGTACCCAATCCAAGTAAAAAATAGACGAACAATGTATAATGTATTATACGAAGATGAATCAAGTAGATGGTGAAAACCTGACAAACCTCCAAGCTTTACTTGACAAATTAGAAGCAATTGTGCATAAGAAGATGGGATATCTCAAAAAAATTATTGAAATGTAAATGAAATTAAATGAAAGTTGTATTTTGTTTGGAAGGTTTATGAAGAACAACGAATTACGATTTAAGAATAAAGTTTTTGTATTTTATTATGAAGGAATTTGTAACAGGATGATTCAATTTGTTAAACATTTTATTTTATGGTATTTTTTGTATTTGTATATTTAAGAAAAAAATATATATCAATTTTGTATGAAACAAAATATGATAAAAGAATAACAGAAATATGATCACGTACACATAAAAACAGGACACAACCGATACAATAGTAAGGAAATCATACACATGCGTATTTTTAAAAAAAATATTCATATAAGGTACTAAATATTACATAATTGCAATTGGTATATTTTTATTTAACTTTCTAAATAATATTTAATATATAGTGTTTGGCTAATTCCAATTGTTATATTTTTATTAAGATACTAATAATAATTGCATGAAATAAGAGGATAAGAAATACATGACAATATCTGGCCCATATAAAAAATAATAAAAGATATTAATAATAATTGCATGAAATAAGAGTATAAGAAGAAATACATGATCACATATAACAAAAGCTAATATTAGATTATATCCTTACATTCAAAACAACGCATTATGATCTAATCAACTAACTTGATTTAGAAGGAGTGGAATGATTTTGCAACATTTGTGAGTGCTCTCCTTGTTCCTCTTTTCAGCTTCTCGAATTACAAATTCACTAAACGTTTTAGCTATGTCAGTTGTACCAGGGCCTTTGTGCAATCTTACGAATATCGTTTGAACTAAATGCAACATAACATTGCTCAAATTGCCAAGTTCTTCAATGCTGATGAAGTCTTTTCTATCTGAATTGTTGAAAATAATCATACCAAGTGTGGGCTCATTCAGCACAGTTCCAGGTGGATGATCTTCATATGCAACCTGATCTTTGAAATGTTTTGTTGATCTGAAATATTCTTCCATATCATCACCAACTCTCGACCTCTTCCTAGCAATTCTATTCAGTTCAATAAAAGGGTCTTGTTCCTGCAAAGGAATTAGATCTTGAATATTCAGTTTGTTTTTCATTTCTATCACTTCATCAACACGTTTTCTCATCGAAACAAAAAACTCTACCCAGCGAGCGGCTTTCCTTTTCCCACAGCAATCTAAAAACTCTTTCCATTCTTCCCAATGAAGATCTTTCACCTTGAACTCTTCAATGATTTCTTCATCTCCATCATCTCTGTAGATTTTTAATGTAGCTGGACCTTTATTCCTTGAAAGAATGTCAGCATTGGTGATTTTCCCAGGGGCTCTCCTATTCAGAACAATATGACAGTACTTGTCATATAATGCTTTCTTCTTTGTGAAAAGATCAATAACATGTGGATCAAAGCCCTTGATTATCTCAGCCTTCTTCCTTAACTTTTTGTGTTTCACGTTTTCTTGATACATTCTATCATGCTGACGCTTCTGTTCGTTAAGGGATTCATCAACGATGTGAACATTTTGACCTTTTAAATTTTTATACTTGATTTCCTTAACAGGGGAGGTCTGAATCATTAGTGAGTCTTCATTAACAGTGGCATTCAAGCAAATTTTCTTTCAGCTGAGACTCATTCATTGATTTTTTACCAACATTGCCATCATTTGGTTGAACTTCAGTTTCTTCCAAATTATCTTCAATCACTGAATCTTTGTCAACAGTGCCATCATTTTCTTCATCTTCATTTACTTTCTCATTAAATTCATTCATTTGCTTTTTACCCACAACAC
Organism: Artemisia argyi; assembly: GCA_030686995.1. Taxonomy (NCBI): domain Eukaryota; kingdom Viridiplantae; phylum Streptophyta; class Magnoliopsida; order Asterales; family Asteraceae; genus Artemisia; species Artemisia argyi. The sequence goes on from CM060689.1 coordinate 39,456,505, forward strand.
CATCACCTTGTTGAACTTCAGTTTCTACCACATGATCTTCAATCAATTCACATATACCAGCAATGTCTTCATTTTCTTGAACTACAAATACTTTCTCACTAGATTCATTCATTGACTTTTCCCCAACAGTGGCATCACCTTCTTGAACTTCACTTTCTACCACCTCATTTTCCATCATTGGAGACATCATATCTTTATTAGAATGAGCTACGTTCAGCCTTGCATTATCTTGTTGCTTGAGGTTAACTTTACCAAAAAAATCAGAGACTTTAAGCTGTTTACCAGATTCTTTTTTCATATTCTCCATAACAACATCAGTAGAAGCGGCTGGCATAGATGTTAATGATTTGAGGCTAGCATTAAGAGCGTAGATAGCATTTTCCACTTTCTCAAGAGATAAAGGTATAGACTCCAAGGATTTATACTTAGAAACCTCATCAATAAAGTTTCCAACTTTTAATGGGAGCCCCAAAAGAGATGCTGGTACCTCCAAATGCTTGGACTCAATAGAATCAACCTTCTTTTTAACTTTAGATATGATGATTCTTAGTTCTTTAACGATAGCAGGAACATCTATCATATGCTTTGGCAGCTCAAACTTTATCTTACTAACTACTTCAGTTAGTTCCACAACTTTGCAACTAATTTCTTTATGTTGGCTTGATAAATTATTGACGTCGGTTGAAAACTTACCGTTGAAATCTTCACGTGTAACTAATTTGTCAAGTTCAGGTTTAAGAGACTCCAAAAGCTTTGAAGAAATATCATAAACAGATGGATAAGATGGGCGAGATTTCAACAAAAGTATTTCTCGATCAGCAAACTCCTTTTCTTTCTTCAGCATTTCAATCTTAGATTCAAGATTGAGAACTTGATTGGATAGTTCACTTATACGCTGAGACTTTGGTGAAGGTGGATGATCACAAGACATTTTAGGTTCTGTTACACAAACATGATCCTCATCATTGTTAACTCCATGTGCCGGAGAACGCTTACTTTCATCATTAAGCTTACCTCCATGAGCTGGAGACTTGTAACTTTCATCATCAAGATTACCTTCATGTGCTGTAGCCTTGCAATTTTCATCATCATCGTCACCTCCATGTGCTGGAGGCTTGTAAATTTCATCAACATGTTTACCTCCATCTGCTGGAGACTGGTAATTTTCATCAACTTCATAATCGTCTGAAATCATAACAGGTTCATCTTCATTATCAAATTTACCAATACTGTTATGATCAGCTGTATATTGAAGTAAAGACAATAATTGTTTGCAGTCCATCTCATCAAAATCAGACATGCTATCATCAAAAATTTCAAAAGAAGCATCACAAAGTGAAAAATAATCAAATCCGTGCAAATCGTCTTGATGTAGATTCAGTGACTCAATGGAAGCACATTTGTTAATATTTGCTTCGGAATCAAATATCGGAACAACTTTATCAACTGCTTCAGAGTCAGAGTTCTGATGTTCAAATGCTTTTGTAATATGCTGGGATGATGATGATGCACACATTTGCCTAACAGGCTGTGCCTTAAAATCCAATTTAGGTTCCTGATGAAAAGTTATCAAATAATTAGGACAACATATACTGATATTATTTTCAGTTGAAACTATTGCTACATCTTTATCAATAGCTTAATAACAGATTTTGAAATAGTATGTTGGGATGGTGAAACAGGACAAAAACTACTAACGACTTTAGGCCTGAGAACAAAGTTCAAATACTCAAGTACTATACTGGGATGATGAAACTGCAAAAACACCACTAATGAGAATACCTAGAAAACAAAGTTCAAATTCTAAACTAATATGCTGGGTTGATCATAATAGACAAACACTACTAATAATTTTGAGCGGAGAAAATTATTCAAATTCTGAATGAGAATTGGGGAGGCTAACCTGGGCCTTGTCCATAATATTTTGAATTGAATTTTGTTTATGCTGACTGGAAGGGTAACGTTTTTTAACCCTGCTCTTTCGACGACCCTTCTTTCCTACAGGCACTATCGAAACTTCATTTTGCACATCTTCAGATTTTGAGCTTGCAGGTGTACCGATATGGTTGGTGGAAATTTCTGAAGCACAAACAGATATCATATGTTGGGTCAAAGGAGCTCCTACAGTTTCTTGTTGGGAAATTGAAAAGTAGTCATCGCTGAACGTAGGTATTTCTATGATTAAAGAATTACTTGTATGGTATGAAGGGCCCATTTGGAATTCCATGACCAAGGATATGAACCTGGTATAGTTCATAACATCACCCCTGATCTTCTTCTTCAGCTTTTTTACCAAATCTTCATATATAATTTTCCCAAAGTCAATTGACACCCCATTAGCCAGACCATACATAACAATCTCATGCATTGAATTAATTTGATCATACCCACCAGTGTTACCTCCAATACACTGAATTATTAAGGTCATTAAGAGTTTCCAATTTGGTGCAAGTCCTCTCTTTCTAAGGGTTCCGGTTAACTTATCAGAGTAACCAATTTGGCCAAAGAAAAGTTTAGTAACCTTACCATCAGGATTTGCTTCATACTGTTGATGGCGTTTTAAGTAATCTGCTCCTATAGCCTTTCGAAAGGAAGACAAATCAAATTCAAGATTAGTAGTACCATTTTCAACTGTGAATTTGATTGTGTTTAATGCGGTGACAGTGGCAGTGTACCAGAATTCCTTTAGATAACTCTCATACTGGAAAGAAGGTTTCAGGGTGAATGTCTTTCGAAGGCAACACTTTTCAACAAAAGTGAGTACATCTTTAAAGAATTCTTTGTTTTTCGTTGGGTTGAGGTTGGCAACGAAATTATTAGGTTTAATCTTGATGTCATTTAGTGAATGAATCATTTCAACCGCTTTTGGAAGTTGTTGTGCATTTTTTGCATGAATAACACTTAGGGCAAGAGGTTGGGTTTCATGATTTGATGAATTCATTGAAGTTTTACTGATGATTCTTTTGTTAATGTTAGAAAAATGTTTTGTTAAAATGTGAATGTTGTTTGAATTGAACAAGATAATTTGAAAGTATAATGGATCAACCCGGTTTTATCAAATACACCTTTGGAAAAAACCAAACCCGTATGGTTTGCTACACACACGTTGACCGGGTGACATTTCATTTCAAAGTACTATTTTATTATTATTATTATTATTATTATTATTATTTCAAAGTACTATTTTTAATTAAAAAAGTAAATTTAATATCTTAAGGGTGTGTTTGGTTTGTTATAGGTTTGTCTTTTGGATTAGGATTTGGCATAGGGTTAAAAGAAAGTGACAAAGAAAAAATATGGGATTTTAATAAAGCTCGTTTGGTTTATTCATTTGGGATGAAAACTTACTTGAAATTATACTGTAGTTATTATAATATTAAAATAACAATATAAAGAGTGAAGGGGCCCATTCAAAAAACATGATTTGTATAAAAGCTTATTTAAAAACATGAGAATGAAATAGAAAATAGTCAAGAAAATAATATAAAATAAGAAAATAGAAACCTTTTAAAAAAAATCATGGGTAGGATTCATATATGTCCTAGTATTTGAGGTTGAGTCCTGAATAAGAAAGGCTCACAAGTTAGGAAATATATAGAAAAATCATTGCGTTTTCTTACCATCTTTTAAACCGTCACAAAAGATAAAACCTCTTTAATCTGTTTTAAATTCAAAAAAGTTATCAATCCATGTAACCTTATAAATTTCTTAAAAAACATCTTTTTAATTGGATTTAATTCAAAAACGCCATTCACAAATCGAGCATTTTCACACCTCAACATATGTCATTCCTTAAGTCGACACATTGGCGTAATGCATAGCGTGGAGGTAACAGCTTATGTGATTGCAACACCTTAGCACAGCCATGGCAAGCCTTTTAGAAACGTGTGTTTAATTATGTTATATATCATTAAATAACATATCAATATATAAATATCCGAGTTCCATCTAAAAGTATGGATGTTTTAGCAATATCATTAATTATTTTAGTTTACATGCAAGGAAGGACCTATTTTTTTTAAGAGGGTTTTACACAAAACAAATGTTGGGCTAATTAAAGTTACATCGTAAGAAAGAAAGTAGAAAAACAAATTAGGGATTGCACATACCACTAAAAAAGAGCATTTTGGAATGTCATTTTGCACTTCATAACCAAAAATTAGGTGTAAATCGTACCACACCCGACATATATGTGGATCCGTCCATGTTTACATGCTAACATTATGTATATTTTACTAATTACCTGTTATAATGTTATTAATCATAATATCGGAATTAAGATTTTAATATATTTCCTAAACAAAAATATAAGTGATAAGTATTAAATAAATAAAAAAAAGAAACAAAAAGAGACAAAAAAAATGATGATAAAACAATTACATGTAAAACGTAATATATTAAATTTAAAAAAAAGTAGGGGTCAAGTAAACAAACAGGCGGCATACACACTTCCCCTGAACATCACATCCATCAAATCCCTGAAATACAATTAAACCATAAAATCCTTCTTAGATACTCCACTATAACAAAATAATACATATGCTGAAGAAAAATTACAAAATCTATCTTCTGAAAGAAAATAAGGAATAATCAAACTTCATAAAATCTCTCTCTGCTGAATCAGGTAATATTACCCAATCTGAAGTAATAAATGTTTATATTTTATTTTTTCTGGGCATCTTTAGGAGCTTAATATTTATGATCAATCAGATTTTTAAACGGTCAAGTGTTAGACTAATGACATTGGAATGGTGTAAAATTGATTTGATGTTTACTTTCTGCATGCATGCTTTAGTTACAATATATATGGTGATATAGTAATTTTCTTATAGATAAAGATACTTGTTCAAGCATATTATAAGTTAGATTAATTTCTATATAGTATAAGAATGTTGCGAATAATAGTTTAAATCATGTTGAATGAAAAATATAAAGAGGTTTTTAGCATAAAAAATACATGTGATTATTTAATTTTCAAATGTTCCTTAGAACCACAAATGAGCATAAGTAAATATATATTATTTTGTGTTATTATATTTTTTATTTCGATATTGAAAAATAGAACATGCTGTTTATCTAAAAACTTTTTGTTAGTTTTCAATTTTAAGATGATCATTGATGAATTTACTATACAGCGCACTCATTTGCATAGATTACTTTAAAAAAAATAAAAAAATAAATAAAAAATAAATCACAGTGCCTTTCAGGTTGATTGGTAACTCCTTACTTGATAACACTGTTGGGATAATGTTTCTGGTGGTAGTTAGATAGACATTCTGAAGTATTTTCAAAATTGTAATACTATATATTAACTCAATTTGAGTTAAACCATGTTAAACCTAAAATGTTTTTATATGTTAACAAAGATGAATTTTTAAACATAAACTAATATAAAGTTAGTGTGTGTAAACTTTCAGCAACTATGTCAACACAATTCATAATGGAATTGATTCCAAACGAAGACATTCAAGTTTTGGTAAGTTTGTATTGAATTTATAATGAAAAAGTATTGATTGTGACTGTACTTTTTTACTAAATTTATATTGAATTCTGCATGCACTTTTCCGTAGGTTCTACCGGATTATTTCCATGCTCATTACTACAACAATAAGAACCATGTATACCTAGTTAATAACATGAGGCTTAAAAGAAAGGTTGACATAAACTACCGAGAAGAGACACATGAATACGAGTTGTCTGGTTTACGATGGAGACGTTTTATAGAAGAAAGCAGATACATGAACATCAGAACTCTGCATTTCATAAAAGAAGGAGCTGATACATTTTATGTGACTGCATATGAAGAAGACGGAGGGGAGAGTGGGGGGTATGGATCTGTACATACAAGGCATCGGATGGTTAGATGCACAGGTCTAGTTGGAGAAAATGAGAACATTTCTCCGGTAATAATATTTAATACTCCGTATTTAACAAACACTATTGTTCATTCAAGCAACTTGCACATAATAACTTAGCTTAAATTATTTAACAGTGGTTTGATGGAGAATTCATTCAGGGTGATCTACCTCATCATTTCTATTTGACATATGCTGGCTTTGAAGTTCGGGTAAGGTTAAGACGGGCAGTCATTCCTGGGTTTCACCATACTTATGGTTATCAGATTTACCGTCATTGGGATGATGTGGTGGCAGTGGCAGGGGTACTTGTTGGCGAGCGTGTAGTCTTGACAAAAACGGGGGAGAATAGGTTAAGCTTGATGAGGTTTGGACATAATGGATTCCAAATGAACCATGAGAACCATTTTCCAACACGCCTAAGAATTCTTCAAGGACATGCTGAAGGTGAAACGGCTGAGTATTGTTTTGATTTTATTTGTTTTTTAAAAAGATTAAATGTATATTATAAAAAAGTTCAGCATAGATAAGGAATGAAAAATTTATTTTGGTGATTGGGATATAACAGATGAGAGGCTTCTCCATAGTTGTAGCTGGGAAAATCATGAAGGTCACATGGACGAGGATACTACTTTCTACACAAAATTGTTTCCTTACGTTGTTGACAATGGCAAACTGGTAACAACATTGACATCTATTTCCTGAATATAAATATAAACTTGATTCAATAAAAATTTTATTAGCAGATGCTTTTTAGTAACAAAGTTAAGAGATATTATATTTTTGTTGCAGACAATACCTTCACAGTTTGTTACTGATAATGAACTATTCACATATGATCATGCAATCCTAAGGAGAATGGGTGAAGAGAGGCGTGTCGTTCTGTACCGGGAAATTCACAAAGAGAATCCCACAAGGATAAACCACATGAACCTGCGAACCAACTAGAGGATACTGGCAGAAGATTGGCAGTTTAGGTTATACAAGATGATTCGATTCAAGCTGGTTCGAACTACCATAGATCCTTTAGCCGAAGTGGAGCATGACAACGACGATATCCCCATCTTGGTTCCTATTTTCGATGTTTATTAGATGAAACTCGTGTGATGGTTTCACAACCTGGTACTTTTGAACATTTGACAGTTTAACTTTCAACTTTTGATAACTGTTTTTTGTGATCATGTGCATCAGCATGATACAAACTTTATTGTAATTAGGCATGCTATGATAAGCCAAGGAACATATGTAAACGTTTAGTTTTAAGTATTTTATGTAGCAAGTTCTGACAATAACAAATAGGATGATGTGCTATGTATCAGCCCCGGATTTGGGCCTGTGCAGGGTGGTCAACTGCACAGGTTCAGTTTCGTGCCTTAGTTCAGTTGAGTGCCTTGGTTCAGTCAAGTGCATTGGTGAATAAACGAACGCTGAACGAACACATGCAGAATCATTTAATTGAATTCAAATAGAAATTATCAAACACAATACCACAAATGATAACAATTCTAAAAATAAATTTGATCAAACACAAATATAAAATACATGATTGATAGAAAAACACATATGGAATATAACAATTACAAGATCATATGAGATTGATAATTCAACAACACCTATTAACATCTATTATGCAACTCAAAAGAAATTTAATGATAAACTCTTAAGAATCTCTTCAAATGCATAGTTTCTATTCAAACTACGATTAATATCTTGCAACAATTGAAGATTTGAAAATTATACCTAATAACTCTGTGATTTGAATAACAGAATTTGTTGTTGAATTATGATTTGAAGAACAGAATTCGTTTTATTCAATTTAATATTTATTTTTTTAGGGTTTATGTGTGTTTTATGTATTTCAATTGAATCTAAGATAGAGAAACTTAATAATTTTTTATTTGATTGTGGATACCCGACCCATTAAACAAACACAAAAACCCAACAGACTTAATATATATATATATATATATATATATATATATATATATATATATATATATATATATATATATATATATATATATATATATATATATATATATATATATATATAATATACTGTGATATTAAAATGTTAAAGTATTTTTCATTTTATTTTTAAATGTAATGTGATAGTAAAGTTAATATTATTTTTTATACTCTTTGCGTTTTGTGTGAAATGGTATGTACCGGTCAATGCTTTTTTTTTCTTTTTATAGAACCGGTCAACGTCTTTTTGGCTTGCTTATAAAAGGGCATTTCTCCCCCCTTTTCATTCAAACGCAAACCCTAATATCTGTAATTTAAACTCTACCATTCTAATTGTTCCACTCTATTTCAATCTCCATCTCTGTAATTCGTTGCTTCTATCATGGCTTCACGACCAAGAACCTCTGCTTATGCACTTGCGCGCACCCCTAACTTCCAAAAGTTAAAGTTTGCTGCTGGTTCTAACGAAATTGAGGATTGCTTGCATATAGCATTTGCCCAGGATGATGCCGAGAATGATCAGTTGTTAATGGTGCTTGGTGAGCAGCGAGATCAATTAGCTATAAAGGTTAAGTGGTTAGAGAACTTGGTGGAAGAAGGGGAGGGTTTCTTGCCGTTCCATGAGCACGGTGACATTGGTTTGGACCGACTGAAAGAGACTTTGCAGAGAGAGAGGAAGGTGCTTGCTGGGTTGATCAAGGCTATTGATCTTGCTCATGAAGGAAGAGAAGAAAAGAAGTTCAATCTTTACTATTTCGAGTGATGGGCTGGCCACTTGATATGGTATATATTGGTTATCTTTTCTTTTTTTATTAGAAGTATGTATGTTGGTTAGGAATGCCTTTGGAAATTTCACTTTAGGTATGGATTAGTTATCATGGAACTTTTTTTTTTTTCTTTTTTTGGGAATGATAACTGGAATGTAAAAACTTTGATGGTTGGTAATATAAATTTGAAGTTTATGTTTATTAGTATATTCTTTTTGTTATGGTAAATAATCGTAACTTTTTTTCTGATATGTATCGATGTTTATATTGTTCTAATTTTTGGTATAATAAACATATAATCGATAAGAGAGCTAATAGTTGCACTAAAAAGCAAAGGCAGTCGCTAATTAGTGCTAAACCTATGGCTGTAGATGGAATGTACATAATACAGGTCAATCTGATGACTTGATAATAGAGTTTTGCTTTGATAATAGAGTTTTGCCATGGGTAGTATAGTTTGAAATGATGTTTTATACTTAGATTCCTGCATCCTCTGTTGTTTTTTAGTCTGTTTTAGTTTCATTTGGTTTATGAAGCGGCTTTGGTTACCGGCCACTGAGTTTTAAGAGTTTGGTCTATGTGTTTTTGACTTCTTCTGAAAGTAACTATGGTAAGTATGTATTTGCTTTTGATTTGTGTTTTACGGTAATATTTGAATCTAATTGTCTGTTTTGTTTCTGTGATTTTTAGTGTTTTTGAATGGTGGATGAGGCTATGGCAGGCGACGAAGGTGAAATTCCTGTTTGTGTTACAAATTAGGTTGTCCAAACAACTTTTTAATTTTGAAGTGTGTGTTATGTTTTATTTCCGTCAGGTTAAATGATAATTAGATATTTATTTTATGATAACAACTTTTGAGATATTCATTTGTTAATAAGTTTTGTTAGAATAATCAATGGTGAAATGTTTTAAGTCATGTGACTGATTTTGTATGTAAAAATTTCATTTCATATAGGTCACTTGAAAAGAAATACAAATATATGAGTTGTAGAGTACACAGAAATACAAAATACATGAGTTTTTTTTTATTTGTTTATTGAGATACCTAATCTTTTTGTCCTGTTTTCTATTCACATGAAAAGAATGCATACACATACACCATGAGTCATTATCCGATCTGTACATTTCTAATTTGAGGAAAATACATGTATCGATATTTGTTTTGATATGTTTTATATTTTAATTGATGCTTAGTGTTCATTATTAAGACTTCTACAGTAGTATATGCTAATGAAGTTGGTGCTCACTATTGTTATGTAAAAAGTATTTTTATCTGTAAATGTTTTAGATTAGAAAAGTTAGTATTTAGTGGTAGTAATAAAGATGTTTGCTTGACAATGAGAATCGTACTCACTCTCTATCATATAGTTGTTAAACAACCTGGTTTAAGAACTATGATGTTATATCTTACAACTTATTCTTCATTCTTAGCATTGATCAGTATAGATGGGAGGTATCTGACATATAGTGTGCAGACGAATACAATGGGTTTTTTCTAAAAGTAGTTTAACTGCAAAATATTTTCTATGAGTCCTGTTAATAGGTATCAATATTCATAATGAACAACCCTTATGTTACATACCACAATATTTGATTGAAACAAACATAAAGATAATGAATACAATGTGTTTTTTTGCTAAAAGTAGTAAACATGAAGTTAAAAGTTTACTGAACTTCTAGACAGGAATGAAACTTCAAACATATTGGTACATAGTGGATCAGTCTACCCTATAAATATGTATTGCCATTAACATTGAACCACAAAAATTAAACTATTTCCTGTCCTCGTCATTCATAAACAACATACGTGTAGTTATCGGAAGAACATTTAACTATTCTGGCAATCTGGCTTTGCTGATTGATTGGTATGTCAGAGTTGGAAAAATCCAGTTATCTATGAAGTATCTGACATGCCGTTCAACTACAAAAGCATTCTTGCATCTGAATATATTATCTTGAATAACCATGTCATCTTCTCTGGTGGTTCACCGGTACTTAAGTTCTGACGTCGCAAATACTTCAATGGTAAGGTACATCTGAAAAAACAATAGTGCTAATCTATTTAGTTATTATTATAGTTGCATTCAGGAACTTGTTTTTTGATAGCACGGTTTTGTTAAAAGGTGGGAGCCTCCAATACATGTGTAGTATGTGTGAATGTAGCTCTTGATATGCCAGCTACAATGGAATGAATGTCATAAGAAATTTCGTTTTTGTTTTAACCCAAAAATTAGCCTATAGTGATGAAAGCAGTTTTGTCACTAACAATGTAAAGAGTTATCATATGCCTGTAGTCATTTCATCATGTCTTTATCAGTTTGTTTTATGTTTTAGTTTATGAACAACATGATGTTGTGTTCTGTGAGTTTTTTAGGCTGCTTAATGTAAAATAGGTTTAAAGCTCATATACAAGGTAAAACAAGAGAGGACATGGAAAATCGGAAAGTTGTTTTCTCTTAGACAAAAGGTGAGCTCTGTATAACATGCCTTTTGTCTGTTTTTTACATAGTCAACTTCAATTATTTTTTGAAATGTTTAATGAACCAACTTCTTTTTAATTTTTATTGTTATTTATTTGATAGAACATTTGTCTGATTTCTATTTGTAGAGTTGAATGTGGGTTAAGCAAGTTGTTTTTAAGTTTTGTTATTATGAAACGTGTCTTAGTGAAAACTAGAGAGAAGGCAATGGAAAACTTAAAACATTGGTCTGGTAAAAGCCCCTATTGTCTATATAGATAGCATATGTTGTAGTTGACACAAGTTTTTAAACACAGGTTTCATACCACTAGGTGTTTTGTTTTAATAGTTTTTAAACACAGGTTTCATACCACTGGATGTTTTGTTTTAAAAACTGGTTTCATACCACTGAGTAGCAGCTCCCTCTCAGCAACACGAGATCGGATTTCCTGTGCCTTCTTAGTCAGCTCGCCTTTTTGAATTATTCATTCAGTAAGGATAAGGTACAATTTTGACTCAAAAAATAATTCATTTACATTTCCATATGTATTACTTTTCCATGTATTAGACAAAGAATTTAACATTTATTCACCATTGGCTTCGAATTTCAGCGTTGTTGGACATGCACAACATGAGGCATATTTTACCGTTGGTGTCACCAACAGCTTTTGCTGCGAAGAATTACTAAACTATAGAGTAAAATTACTGGAAAAAGAATCACACCAGAAATGCCAAAGACAAAAATCGTACATAGCTAAACTTTGTCAGTTATTTTTCAAGATTTTGTAATAGTTCAAAGCGAGGAGTATCGCAAGTTTTCAATTTAATTAGTTCATGTTTGTATTAAAATATTCAATAAACTTATAATGATTGTATGTTGGTGCACTGTATCTTGAATGATTCTCTATCAGACCAAGTATGTATAGAAACAAAATATTATATGACCGAAGGGACATTTTGCAAATACATTTGATCGAAAGTATTTTAACTTAATTCTACAACCATGAAAAGTACCAGCCAACAAACAAATACTAAATTGAATCGGAAACAATTCATCAAAAGAAGGTACACGCTACAAGCTAACAGCAACACTTAACAATTATTAGGATTGCAAAATCTGATTAGTTTAAAAACATTCCTCTAGCCTTTTTTTTTTTATTAAAAAAAAACTAGATAAAAATATGTTATATGAAACTTTAAAGTTAAGTAAAAGTAAGTTTTTTTTTTTTTTTTTTTTTTTTTTTTTTTTTTTTTTTTTTCACATAAGATAGAAGCCCAATTGTTATTAGAACAAAAAGTTATTAGCCTTTTTGACTATTTAAAAAAGTAACTTTTTATATGTGATAAGAGCCCACTTGTTATTAAATCCAAAAATTAGCCCAATATCGTTGTAACTAATATATTGAAAAATATTGTGATCGTTTCATATACCAAACACGCTGTATCACAAAATCATAAACTTCAATTAAAAATCAAATTAGATACAATGAGTCATCCGGTGGATTCTCTTAATTCTTCAGATAACAAACGAACCAAAAAACGTAATGCGCGAATTATATAGTTTTGTTTCATCTTATTTGTTAACTTCTCATATTATTTTCTAACACTTTTTTAATTATTATTTTTTTCAGTTAGAATCTTTTTTTCAGGATCTACTAAAAGTAAAGTTCAAGGTTAGTTTTTAGTTAATATATCTTTTAGCTTATTATTTTTTAATTTTTATTTTAGAATATACAAGTAGATGTTATGTTTTTTTTGCTTACGCTTATTATCAATTTGAATGCATGTTAAGTGTTTGATAAAATGTTTTGATCATATTTTAAGCAAATAACTAGCAATGAGTTCTTTATTTGATGAGAAATTGATATTATATTTTTTTTCAAATTTTTTTAATTTGAATATTTTGAACTCCGATATTAATTTTATTTTAATGTTTTTTAAGTGATAGTTAGTTAATCATTCTTATAATAACTTGATAAATGTTTAGATGATTTAATTATTTTATAATTTTATTATATTTGACTCTTATATAAACTATTTTAGTTGATTAAATTTTATTATTATTATTATTATTATTATTATTATTATTGTTATTATTATTGTTATTATTATTATTACTATTATTTTTATTTTTTTTTTATAATCAACACTTTTATTAACAAAAAATAGGATTTTACAAGAAATTGGTGGGGAGCCGAGAAACCAACTGGGCCCCAACACCTCTAGCAATAGCAAAACCAATCCTATTAAAAATATGAACGGCAGCCCGCGCTCCAATATCTTGAGTCGTAGAGAAACGTCGAATACGCTTTAGAAGACTTACTGCATCTTTCTCAAGTTCTCCAAAAGAGGAGAAAGAGAAAGAGAGGAACCCATATCCGATATCCACACATTTGGCCTCATACTTGACACGTTTACGTTGCGCCGCATCAATAACCGCACGACCTGGCATAAAATCAATCATACCAGATTGCGTCAAAGGTGACGACCCCGTAAGATCAACACAAACATCAAGCCCACCATCCCAAGAGTGATATTATTATTATTATTATTATTATTATTATTATTATTATTATTATTATTATTATTATTATTATTATTATTATTATTTTTATTATTATTATTATTAGTTATTTATTTATTTATTTACTTTTGTAGACGATACAGTGATAAATCAAGTAAACGCAGACGTATACAACATTGAAAACTCAGAACAGCCTAAAGTTTCAAAAAGGATTATGTTATCTTATAAAAATAGAACAACAACAGGTATTTTTTTAATTATAAGCTATTGTAAATAAATTTATATCCCTAAAACTGATGTATTTGTGATAAAACTGTAAAAATATAAAGTCAGCTTTTTACTTTTTAAATCAAGTGTTGTTACTATTTAATCTTAATCTTATATGGTATTATGGAAGGTGAAGATAATTCAGACGGAAGGAACTATCTTCAAATGGTACAATCTGAAAAATCTAAGAAACGTAAAACTTTTTTAGATCGTCTAAATGAAGGTAATCAATGATATATTTTTTTAAATCATTATATCATTACTTTTATATTTTTAATAAATTGTTACTTATTTTTTTATTATGTGAAGAAGAATATTTATTAAAGCAGGATAGACGAAAAAAGTCAAAGGTTAACTATACTGAGATAGATGATGCTGTTGAAGGTATGGTAATGATTTAATGTGTGTTATATATTGCATTTTTTGATATCATATATTAGATTTCCGTAATCTAAAATTTAAATAACTGTAAACTACAATTACATTATAATTAAGTAATCTACAATTACTTAGTTTTTTTTACTTATTATTTTTTATTTTTAATTTCTTATACAGAAGAACGTGATGAAGAAGACGAGTATATTTTGTCTAGTGATGATGAAGATTCTGAAAATACTCATTTGGATACAGAAAAGGAAGTGAATGTTGTCAAAAAAAAAAAAGATATCATCGAAAAAGAGTATGTTTTAATAAGTTATTTTTACATTGCATATATGTTTATAATTAGATTTTATTTTTTAAAGATTTTTTTTATTATCTGTTGAATAAAAATAACTTTTAATTAGCATTGTTCTGATTTAGATTCTTATTTTACTTTTATATGTACACAACTAGACACACCCTTTGAAATCTGCATTATTAATCTCATGCTTTTGACTATCTTGTAGCTGCAAAGAACAACATACCTTATTTTCAAAATCAGATAATTATTAAATAACACTAAATTTTTCAGGAGAATTAAGTACAACAGCTCTGGATAACAATGTCTCTGTTAGGAATGATGTTGTTCGTAAACAAAGGAAAACACTGACAAAGAAGGGTAAAGTTTACCTAGAAACTGAAGAATGTCTAGATTCAACTGATCTGAGGATAAGAAGTGCTCCTCTTAGCTTGTACGAAGCGGTGAAGCATATAGTATCAGTTCCTTGTCTTAGAGAATATGTACGAGCATTGGGATTTGAGAAGATTTTGAATCTAAATATTTCTCTTATACCGTCAAATCTTGCGTATAAAATCCTAGAGTGCTACAATGTTGAAGAACAGTCACTGGTTTTTAAAGGACGCGAGATTAAGATAACAAGGGATTTAGTGCATAATATTCTAGGTTTTCCAAAAGGAGATTTACAAATTAATTTTGCAAAAAGGACATCTTACAAGAAAATGAAATTGGATCTTCAAAGTTTTTGGAAACAATACTATGATGCAGATGGAAAACTTATCGTGAAAACTAAAGATAGGTCTTTTTCCACAAATCTGAAGGACTTCATTGTTGCAACTAATGAAGTAAATGATGTTTTCAAGTTAAATTTCATTATTTTATTGGTCAGCACAATGATATCAGCATGTAAGGGAGGAGAATCAAATATGAAATTTTTACCATCTCTTGCTCAGCATTATGATAGCATTAATAGAGTTGATTGGTGTGGTTTAGTGGTCGATTCTCTAGCTCTCAACAAACATGATGTAAAGAAAAATTCTCGAAACGACCAGTATTGTGGTCCTATAACTTTTCTGACGGTATGTTTCTATTTTTAAACATTTTGTATTTCAATAAATTTTATACTTATTTTGATTACAATTAAATCTTTTTTCCACAGTTGTTGTATATTAGATGGCTCTTCCGAAGAAGCAAATCAAAAGAAGATGTCCAGCTATATTGCTCAACAGAGTTGTTGAGAAAAATGGACTCTGAACATTTACGTCTAAAAAATTTTGCTGAGTTTTTTTTCTGATGATCAGCTCTTCTTCAGAACCAAAAATAATGAGGAAGTAGATGAAGTGATACTTGAATCTCCTGAACCTTTACTAATACAGAACACAACAGTTTCAGAAGATGAGTGCCAATATTTGAATTCTGGAGTGAATCAAATATGTGAAAGTTCAAGAGTTAATGAATCAAATGATGTTGATAATTCATTATTATCTGAAAAAAATCATTTCTCTCCTGCTGATAACAATTTGGTTGATCATCTTCCAATTGATTATTCAATTAATGTTGATGACAACAATTTGGTTGATGATCATATTGATGAGGTATTTAATTTTTTATGTTTAGTATAATATTTAAATTTTAATAGTTGTTACTAAAACTAATTTATGTTTTTATTACCAGGTTGACGAAACTCAGAATGAGTATTTTTCAAATAATGATCAAATCAACAATTGGATGTCTGTTTCTACAAAAGATGTATTAAATGAATTATAAACATCTATTATATTTTTAAAGTTAATAATTGATTTTTGAAATTATATATTTTTATAGTTTTTTATTTTTTATTTTCAGTATGATGAGCCTGAATTATCTGAAGAGAACGAGTTGCCTGATGTTCCTGTGCAAGAGGTTTTAATTTATTCAAGTTTATATATTAATATTTCTATCATTTTTTTATTTAATATATATATATATATATATATATATATATATATATATATTTAAATTACTGGTTTGTGTTTTTTAATCTAGGATGAAAATCAAAGTGCGGTTGAATATTCGTTGTTTACAAGTAATGATAAAGTTGATCAGCTTCAGGTTAACAACTTTGAATATTCAAAAGATAAACAACCTGAATCACCTAATGTTAAGGTAAACGTCTTTAGTAATTAAATTAATTAATAAACCAAGTTGTAGTAATTAACAAATGAATAACTATTTTTTATTATCTCATTAAATTTTGCAGGAAGTAATTTCTGATTTGAAAAGATGCATACATAACTTCTCATCCTATGATGATATTCTTTCGAAAGACGAAGAAGTTGTTGCATTTAAAAAACAGCTTTTAACACTTTTGATTGGGAAGGACAAAAGTGATTGTGTAGTTTCAGATGATCCTGTTTCTGATACGTGTGGTGTAGATACTTCTGAGATATTTGTTAATGAAGAAGCTCACAAGCCAAAAAATTATGTTTGCCAAGACAATGACGTGAGGAAAATTGTATCTAATGTATTGGAGGATATTGTTCAAAATGATGTAGCTTCTCCAAATACATGGTGCTTTGGAGAAATTGATGTGTCAGCAAAAGGATTTAATGAGCATGAAAACATTGACACTGACATACCGTATGTACAACCGAGTGATGATTCAGAGAATTCATTTCATTTGGAAGGATCTGATACAAAGATGGATCTTGATACAAATATTGATGATGATGTTATAGAACTTGTTAACCCGTGTCAACGTGATTCTTCTCTTTCAAATGTTGGTTCTTGCAGTATTCGATTATCTGAGGATGACAATTCAAACCTTAATAATGTTGAATTGACTGCAGAAGGTAATGTTGCAATGCATGATGAATTAACTACAGGTTCTGAAAAGTATGACTGTATTGAAATTAAAGAAAGTGTTTTGTCTAAAAAAGAAGTTACTGAGAATGCAAACAACACAGAAAATGAAGTTGTAGACGAAGCATGTACCAGTGAAACCAAAATGGAAGTTTCTAAAACTCAAGACTTTACTACCTTTAGCGAGTCCTGTACTCTTGTTTCCGAAGAGAAAGTTATTGATGCTAAAGTTAGTTCAGTTGCTACTCAAGATATTATAGAACAAGTAGGGAATGAACTCACAAAGGAAGTTTTAGATGAAGCAGCTGCTTCATTTTCAAAAACTCAAGTTGTTACTGCATTATGCGAGTCTCATGCTAGCACAGATGGTGTTATTTTAAGTAAGCAAGCGGAAAAGGTTGATAAAGTCAGTGAAGCAAATGAGAACAAAGGTAAAGTAACTGAATGCAATGGTAATTCAGCAAATTTATTTCATTTTCAAGGTTCTGAACATCATAATAAAGTGAATCCCTTTGATGTTATTGCAGAACTTGTTAGCGCGTTTCAAGATGATGCTGCTCCTTCAAATGTTCAATTTTGCCATATGCACTTATCTGAAGATGACAATTCAAAAGGTAATGTTGAAATGCATGACGAATTGACTTCAGGTTCTGAATTTTCTGCAAAAGGTAATGAGGTCCGTGCAACATCAGACATACTTCCGGAAACAAATGTCAATTTGCAATTAAGTAGTACTGAAAAAACTTTGATGACAATTTCAAGTAAACATCATGATAACAAAGGAGTCACTGAAGAGCATTATATGGTCACAGATGATGTAGCGGCAATTCTTCAAGAAGATTTTGTTGTTCCTATTAAATCCCAAGATGTAGCATCATCTCAAGTAGGTTTCTTTAATTTTAGAAAACTAAAGTTTTATCAATTTTTAAATTATCTTTGTGCTAAATTTAGCATCTGACTTTATTTACTGTTTTAGGTTTCTCAAAATCAAGAGATTTCAGTTGCAAATGAATCGTTTTCGAAAACTCAAGATGTTAATGTATTAATCATCTCTGATAATGGCTCAGTAGATGGTTCTGCAAGTACTCAAGTGGAGATGGTTGTTGAAAGAAATGATAGTTTTAAGGAACAAGTAGGCGATGAACTCACAGATGGTGGTACTGTAAGTACACAAGCAGAAAAAGTTGTAAAACTCAATGAAGCAAATGAGTACAAAGGTAAAGCAACTGAATACACTGGTGATTCAGCAAATTCATTTCATTTCGAAGGATCTGATACAAAGATGGATGATAATATGAATAATGAGGATCATAACAAAGAGAATCGCTTGGAACAAAATGATGGTTATGTGGCATCCGAATTATTTTTGAAAGCTCAAGATCTTAATGAACAAGTAGGTGATGAACTTACAAACGAAGTTGTACATGAAGCAAACGAGAACAAAGATATAGCAACTGAATGCAGTGGTTCAGGAAATGCTGATTTTGATACTACAGACAATTTGATTCCCAAAAACAATATTTCTGCTGAAAATAAGGTTTAAAATGTTTTATTTGTTTTTTCATTTTTGTAACTTTCTACTGTATTTATTATTGGTATAATATTTTTTTGCTCATTTATCGGTGATTTATGCATTTGCAGTTTGAGCAAATAGATTCTACATTGAATGACGCAGAAATTCTTTAAACCGTTCAATCTAAACCCTCTCAAGATATACCTTTTGAAGAAAATGTAGTCAAAATTATTCTGCAGGTTTGTAATATAAAAATCGTTGAATGTATTGTTCTATGTTTGTTTCTTTTTATGTTTTATGTGAATTTTGTGTGTGTTTTTTATAATTTTGCAGAGTGAATCAAACAAGATTCAGGACACTGGAAATGCCCCACTGCAAACTGTAGCTACTTCTTTTGAAAAGCTTGAAGAGATGTGTCATGAAAAACTTAAACATGTGGATAAGGAAAGAGTAGGTGATCAACCCACAAAGGAAGTTCATTATGTACAAGGAGGAAATGAAACTGCAAAGGAACTTGTGGATGAACCAGATGTCAATGAATTGATAATGGAATGTGCGATTGAACAAGGTCAAAATGAATCTGCAGTCTGTCAAGATGGTTCACGTGTTGCTATTCAAGAAAATGAAGACTGTGACGTTATCTCTCATACTGTAGATAAAGAATGTAACAAAGTTGATGAGGAAAAAGTATGTGATGAACCCACAAAGGAAGTTGATGATGTACAAGGTGGAATTGAAACTGCAAAGGAAGTTGTGGATGAACCAGATGACAATGGAATGTGCGATTCAACAATGTCAAAATGAATCTGCAGTCTCTCAAGATGGTTCGCGTGTTGCAATTCAAGAAAATGAAGTGTTGATATAAATAATGTCTAAAAACATTATTAACATATATCGATATCTCTATGTTTTTATAATCACAAAACGTAAACTCATTGAACTACAAATTATGACGTAAACAAGTATTTAGTCGTAAATATTTGCTTTAGCATCCATATCACTTAAGGTATGAATAAACAAAGTGTCTAATGCATTTTATGATCAAAGAAATTTTTATTTTTACAAACCTTACATTTTATTAAAATGGGACAAACATTTCTAAACTTATACAAAACATTTTTGTATTTATAAGAAATGTTTTATTCAAAATAAACATTTTGAATTCAAATTTCTACCCAAAAAACGGCCACATTCTTCAGGAAAAACCTCCTCCACAAAAAGACAAAAAATCTGAAGAAAAATTTTTTTTTCTTAGGCGGCCCCCTTAATTATACTAGGCGGTCCACTTAATAATTAAGGGGACCGGCACACAATTAAGGGGACCGGCCACGCTCCCTGTCAGATTTTGTCAGAAATTTTTCCCTATAAATACCACCTCAAACCTGGAATTTTTCTCACCTCTTTGCACAAATATTTTCAGATCCAATTCTCTCTAAACATCCTTCTAAAACCCTTTGATCATAAGATTATTAATCTTTGTTTCAAGTGATCCAATCTCTCATATCTCAAAGTGCAAGAGAAGAATCCTCCCCATCATAAAGCTAAAGATGTAGTTAGTGCTTATGTAAAGTTGTGAGCTTTGTATATGTAATAAGTAGATCAAGATGATCTTACTTAGTAGTGAGTTTATGAGTGAGTAAGAAGTAGTGTGAAGAAGTAGTAGTGTGGAGAAGTTATGTAGGTGTGAAGTAATAGATGTGTGAATATGTAGTGGAGTATAGAAGAAGTTGTGAAGTAGTGAAGAAGTCGTGAAGTTGTGAAGCCATGAAGAAGTCGTGAAGCCGTGAAGAAATAGGTGTGTTGTGAAGGTGTGATAAGTTGTGTAGTAGTAGTGTTGTGAAGAAGGTGTGTTGTGGTGTGAGATTGGTTCTAGCTACTATTAGAACTCGACATTTAGCTTAGTGTCATTAAATGGTGTAAGCAAAAGTTGTGAAAGGTTTTCTCCGCCAAAAGGGAGCTTGTTGTGTAGTGAAGAAAACTCTCGAGTGTGGTACTCGGGGAGTAGAGTAGGGCAAGGAAGGTGTCCTTGTAGCCGAACCACTATAAATCATCGTGTCCGGTTTGCATCTTCTTTATCTTATCTCTTTACATTTACTCTTGCATTTATCGCTTTATATCTATGCTTGCATATATGTGTTAGGTGTTGCTTATATTGTCATGATGATTGATTGTGTTATAGTTGCAAGTTAATATTGTGAAGATGTGCATAATTATATAATATGATCGACTACATTATTATTCACACTCCTCATATTGAGTTTAACTTAATAGATGATTTGATACAAAACGTTTTAAGATTTCAAAAGGAAAACATATTAACTTAAAGATCAACCAATGCTTTATTCATAAAATTAAGTTTTGAAAACAAACTCAAAAGTACACATATATAATTAATCATATTGATTATATATTGTTTTCATAATAAACTTTAATTGAAGATTTTTCATAAAACGAAAAAGAGGGGAAAACCATTCAACCCCCCCTTCTAGTTTTCCACATGAAGACTGTGACATTATCTCTGATTCTGCAGATAAAGAATGTAACAAAGTTGATGAGGAAAAAGTAGGTGATGAACCCACAAAGGAAGTTGATGATGTACAAGGAGGAAATGAAACTGCAAAGGAAGTTGTGGATGAACCAGATGTCAATAAATTGACAATGGAATGTGCAATTGAACAAGGTCGAAATGAATCTGCAGTCTGTCAAGATGGTTCGCATATTACAATTCAACAAAATGAAGACTGTGACATTATTTCTGATACTGCAGATAAAGAATGTAACAAAGTTGATGATGTGATAATACAATCTCAGTCTATTGAAAGGTCTGATATGCAAATTGATGAAGATCATCACAGAGAAAGTAACGTCAACATTCTGGAAGAATTGTCTACAGTTTCTGCAACCACTGTCTTTGAAAAGATTCAAGTAAATGAAGACGGTAGTGATATCTCAAATATGCAACATGAAGTATCTGAGAAGAAACTTGAAGATGAAACTTATGTAAAATCTCTTCCTGCTTCTGTTAGCGTTACTCATTTGGCTGCTGTAGATTCTGCTGAAACAATGTATAATACCGGCTCATCTGGTTGTGAAGAAGTTATGGACAGGAATCTATCAAAGGATAATTGTTCATTTAAAGATGTTAATTTTCACAATCAGTTAACTATCAGTAATGATTGTGAATATCAGCATCTATTTGAGCATAAAGATTTTTCTCCTGTTAATGAAGTAGAGAAAATCTATTCAAATGAAGATGAAAATATTTCTGAGGTATATTTTTTGTATTCCTACTTATACATTATGTGAAATTAAATAAATTAAATAAAACTTTTTCATTTTCTTATGTTTATGTTTTAAACGTAAAACTTTTGTTTTACCTTTTCCTTCGAGTCGGGCATTCCTAGTTGATATACTTTTGAAAAATTAAGTATTTATGTTTTCAAAATATTGATCTTAATTAAATTATAGAATGGGGAGGAAACTATTTTATTTTCAAATAAATTCGAGTTAAGTAAACATTGGTGTATATAATACACAAAACGACGACAAGTGTTTTATGTGTTATGTGAACTTCTTTGTGATTTTATTTTCTTAATTGAATATATTAAATGATTGTTGCTATTAGAAGTTTAGCTATGTGTATATCTATGCATATGTGCCCTATTAGTTTATAGCGAGTTTTCCGATTTATACTTAACTAGATCTTATGCTAGATTTCTTGCGTTAGGATTGTTATAATATGCTTGCATTGCATATAGGTATAGATGGCTTAATGTTACTCAAACATCTTGTAAATGAGTTTAATCTAGTCACCTAAACATTTCAAACAATTTAATCTATTCTTCACAACACACTTAAATATTTTCTACAAATTAGCTTGTTTTACCTTAAGATGTTTAATAAGAGAAATTGAATCATTATAAAACATTAATAGTTATATAAAAGAAAAAGTATTTTCAAAATCTAAGTGTGTTCATAATAAATAAAAATGAAGTGTCTTTCACAAAAACAAAACATATAACAATCATCAAATAATAAGTCAACTTTCAATCATTCACTAATAAATAATCTTAGGTTTAATGGAACACACTATCAAAATGTTTATTTATTTCAAATGAGTGTCCGTGAGGGTCAAGAAAGAGCTTGATATTATATCAATTCGTTATTCAAATTATGGTTGATATATTTATCAAATCTAATTGACACATTTTTTAGTGTGGACAAGAAATTGGATTGCTATTTGTTTAGCTTCAAGATTATATCAAATTAAAACAAAAGATATAGTCTTGAATCTACATACTCAATCACACTAGATTGATATGAAAATAGTTACATCCTTTGTAGATGAAAAGAGTATGCATTGGATCATAACTCACACTTGTGTTGATAATGTCATATTGAATCTACTTGTCAAATAATTGTGTTCCAAACATTAGAATAACATTTTAAACACCTTCATAAAATATACAATAAAGTAGGATTGACGACTTGGATGTTTCGTCCGAAATATTCAAGCAATTTACACTGCAATGCAATGGATAAATGTGTCATATCCGAAAAACCAAACATGAGCAAACTAACAACATATGTAAACTTTGCTCACACTACTTAAAATTATCACTTCAAGATAAAATACATATTTAAGAATAATACACACTATATATTCTATGTATTTCATTTTCTTTGTAGCATGAATGGTTGTGTTACAAGATAATGCACTACATTTTTTTTAAATAATACAAGTTATTAGAATTGAAAAATAACTTGTCACAATCCATAAACAAGTAATTTTTTTTTTCAAATGCTTGTTAAAGTATGATATACAACATTGGCAAAAATCATAGAAAATAATACTTGTTTAAAAATATATTAATGTCTAGTTTTGATATCAGTTAAGAATCACAAACTCATTTAAGATAAATAATCTTAATGAGATTCATTTCATAAGAGATGCTAAGGTGCACTCTTAAATCTAGCACAGTTATTAAATCAAGTAATATGTCATCAAAACCAAACAACCGGTAAATCATGAAGAAAGGATTAAAAAAAAAAAATTTTGTTTACTCTTATCTAAACATTCAACACGTCTCTATTAGGATCGTGAATAAAATATATAATCTAGATTTACCTTCATAAAAACATGATGTTTGAGTCACATTAAGCCAAGTATTAGTGAATCAAGCAAACTTTATATTTGGTAATCTTCGATAGGTAAATTTAGGAACTCGGTTTCTTCTAAAAAGAGAATGACTACTGGAGAATCTATTGACTAGAAATTCAATTTAACCTAACGGTTGAATTGCTTCTATGTGAGAAGTTGGGTGTGTGTAACCCGTAAAAATGGTCGTGTTTAGCCTGAATTGAGCACCACTAGTAATAGTCTCATACTCATTCTCCAACTTGATTAAATTGCTCTTCCTATATATACCTAACGCTAGTTTACTTTTATGAACTTTGCTTCTCATTAGATTCTTTCATTCCTAGATTTATGGCATTAAGTTAGATAAGCGTGCGAAAACAAAGGAACTATAGATGTTAGGTTATACCCCATTCAACACTCTCGCATCTAACATATAAATTATCGTCTTCATTTCCTTTAGGATCATAGGATATGTAGAAACGATAGCATGAGATAATAATAGGCTTAACCAACCCTCTTGAGCATGAGATCTTTAATAAACATTTTTTTTTAAATATTTGATTCATGATATTTGTTGTCAAAAATCTAATATCTCTAAAAATATGCAAAAACCTCACATTTTGGAAAATAGTTTTTCAAATAACTATCCCACTTTTAAATGACATGTTTTCACTATCAATATCCACAATTTTGTTTTGATCAAAACTAAAGATTGGGAAAATATTCTTTACCATTTATTCACACATATTGAAGTAAAAACCCAATCTATTTTATTCAAATAACTCTCACATCTAAGTGAAAACTTACTTTCAAACATTGTTGAATAATGCTAAAAACATCTCTTTTAAAATCATGCATGGTGATCTCATATTTGTCATCTATATTTACATAAATGACACTTATAAGTGAACTAAAACAAATCAAGAGGACCGTGGTTTGTTCATTAAGACTTTGTTTGTAACAAGTCTAGAAATCCATGCTATCATAACTACCCACTTATTGCACATTGATACACATTAGGATTAATCCTCCTAGTTTTGTAGTTATGAAATACTTGATGTTGCTTAGTGTTTCCTAGCACTTATATTTTACTTGCTTGATGAGTATGTTTGCATGCTAGATGAAATTTCTTGTTCACTTAATCCCTTTGATTAACATGCTTTGGCTACATAATTACCTACAAAATTAGTATATGCTTAATTGCCTCAAAGAGTTGAACTTGTTTGCCTCAAAGAGTTGAACTTGTTTGAAAAAAAAAAAAAAAAAAAAAAAAAAAAAAAAAAAAAAAAAAAAAAACACAACCTTTCTGCAATTCACTACCAAAAACCCTTTTCTGGCAATCTGGGAATCACCAGATGGGCAGCCCCCTTAAATCATAAGGCAGCCCCCTTAATTATTAAGGGGACCGGCCTCCAATTAAGGGGACCGGCCATCTGATGGTCGAAGGTGTTGTTTCCTTTTTCTACTTTTTAGCCCATTTCATCCTACACTTCCCAAAATTCATAAACCTATTTTATCCTAAACCCTCTATCAAAATCTATACATCCTTAATCCCACCAATCCTACATTATAAACACTCTCATTCCTCTCAATCTATTCTCATCTCTTCATGACCTCTCCCATTAAACCAAAACCACCAAACCGTTTGGAGAAGTAAGCCTAACTTCCACTAAAAGCCCGTCAAACCAAATGATGTTGTCAAACATCCAACACCAAATTCCTCCTATGTCTTCAACATTACATATCAAAAACCTTTACTCACCCATATCCTTCTACATTACACTCAAACCTCATAATCTTTTCACAACTCAAGTGATGTTGTTCATAATCAACCAACACCTAAACCTCACTCTCACACAAATGATCCATTTAACAACATATCATCCATTCGTGCTTCCACTAATGCTCGTTCTTATGATGAGCATGCACAATCCCAAAACAATAATCCCAACCTCATTACCAACACTTTACGTGATGCTCATTCAACAAAAACACCATCCACTCATGAAGCATCTCTTCCACCCATATCATGTTTTCATGATTACCCAAGCTCAAACATGTCTACACCACCAAGAGTATCACCACCACATCCTACAACTTCACATGTCATTCCTATGTTGCATGTTCAAACCCTCACCCAAGACTATTATCATGCTCCACCACCATCACCTTCCTCCGAACACTTGAAGTTCGTTGAGGCACTAAAAGAAGCCCATGAGCTTAGTGCTCTTTTAGCCTTACATCTTGCTCAACGCAATTTGGATCCACCTTCATCTAGATCACCCTCATCACCACACAACTTAAATCAACTTGAGAAGCATGTCAACAATTGACCTTGTTGCATCTTTCTCCTAAAAACCATTGCATTCAATGAACACTTCACTTGGATTGAATATCTTCTCACTAGATCATATCCAATACCCTCACTTGAACAACATCCAAAACCTTAATCAACCTCTTCCGCTACAAACTCTCCACCACCAAACTCTCCAACATTCAAGACCCAAACATATACCTCCATTAATCCAACAACCTTACCCTACTCAACCATCTTCATTCCAAACACTCAATCATCAACCATCTAAGCATACTACATGCTTATGATTTTCACTTTCAAATATGAATCAACCGATCTTTTTTTTACAAGCAAGTCCAATGGCTCTCTTTGGCAAATTAGGATCTTTTAACATAATCACTTTGAATTAATTGTTATGTATCCTTAATATTTGTTTGCAATGCTTGTTATTTGCTATGCTTGTTATGTATCCTTAATATTTGTTTGTTATGCTTGTTATTCTTCTATATATGCTTGTGCTTCTAATATTTTTCTTGCGAGCATTCCATTTCTCGATCCCTTGGTGCCATCGAACGAGGGGGAGCACACATCAAGGGGGAGCTTTCATCCCCGTTTAACTTCATTTATGAAGCTAGACGGCATAACCTTTTTGATTCTACAAAAAGGGGGAGAAGTGAATATAAACTCACTAAGTACTTGTCTAAAAATTAATTTTTAGACTTAATGAGTTTAGGTTTTCTAATCATCAAAAAGGGGGAGATTGTTGATATAAATAATGTCTAAAAACATTATTAACATATATCGATATCTCTATGTTTTGATAATCACAAAACGTAAACTCATTGAACTACAAATTATGACGTAAACAAGTATTTAGTCGTAAATATTTGCTTTAGCATCCATATCACTTAAGGTATGAATAAACAAAGTGTCTAATGCATTTTATGATCAAAGGAATTTTTAATTTTACAAACCTTACATTTTATTAAAATGGGACAAACATTTCTAAACTTATACAAAACATTTTTGAATTTATAAGAAATGTTTTATTCAAAATAAACATTTTGAATTCAAATTTCTACCCAAAAAACGGCCACATTCTTCAGGAAAAACCTCCCCCACAAAAAGACAAAAAATCTGAAAAAAAAAATTTTCTTAGGCGGCCCCCTTAATTATACTAGGCGGTCCCCTTAATAATTAAGGGGACCGGCACACAATTAAGGGGACCGGCCACGCTCCCTGTCAGATTTTGTCAAAAATTTTTCCCTATAAATACCACCTCAAACCTGGAATTTTTCTCACCTCTTTGCACAAATATTTTCAGATCCAATTCTCTCTAAACATCCTTCTAAAACCCTTTGATCATAAGATTATTAATCTTTGTTTCAAGTGATCCAATCTCTCATATCTCAAAGTGCAAGAGAAGAATCCTCCCCATCATAAAGCTAAAGATGTAGTTAGTGCTTATGTAAAGTTGTGAGCTTTGTATATGTAATAAGTAGATCAAGATGATCTTACTTAGTAGTGAGTTTATGAGTGAGTAAGAAGTAGTGTGAAGAAGTAGTAGTGTGGAGAAGTTATGTAGGTGTGAAGTAATAGATGTGTGAATATGTAGTGGAGTATAGAAGAAGTTGTGAAGTAGTGAAGAAGTCGTGAAGTTGTGAAGCCATGAAGAAGTCGTGAAGCCGTGAAGAAATAGGTGTGTTGTGAAGGTGTGATAAGTTGTGTAGTAGTAGTGTTGTGAAGAAGGTGTGTTGTGGTGTGAGATTGGTTCTAGCTACTATTAGAACTCGACATTTAGCTTAGTGTCATTAAATGGTGTAAGCAAAAGTTGTGAAAGGTTTTCTCCGCCAAAAGGGAGCTTGTTGTGTAGTGAAGAAAACTCTCGAGTGTGGTACTCGGGGATTGGATTAGGGCAAGGAAGGTGTCCTTGTAGCCGAACCACTATAAATCATCGCGTCCGGTTTGCATCTTCTTTATCTTATCTCTTTACATTTACTCTTGCATTTATCGCTTTATATTTATGCTTGCATATATGTGTTAGGTGTTGCTTATATTGTCATGATGATTGATTGTGTTATAGTTGCAAGTTAATATTGTGAAGATGTGCATAATTATATAATATGATCGACTACATTATTATTCACACTCCTCATATTGAGTTTAACTTAATAGATGATTTGATACAAAACGTTTTAAGATTTCAAAAGGAAAACATATTAACTTAAAGATCAACCAATGCTTTATTCATAAAACTAAGTTTTGAAAACAAACTCAAAAGTACACATATATAATTAATCATATTGATTATATATTGTTTTCATAATAAACTCTAATTGAAGATTTTTCATAAAATGAAAAATAGGGGAAAACCATTCAACCCCCCCCCCCCCCCCTTCTAGTTTTCCACGTGAAGACTGTGACATTATCTCTGATTCTGCAGATAAAGAATGTAACAAAGTTGATGAGGAAAAAGTAGGTGATGAACCCACAAAGGAAGTTGATGATGTACAAGGAGGAAATGAAACTGCAAAGGAAGTTGTGGATGAACCAGATGTCAATAAATTGACAATGGAACGTGCAATTGAACAAGGTCGAAATGAATCTGCAGTCTGTCAAGATGGTTCGCATGTTACAATTCAACAAAATGAAGACTGTGACATTATTTCTGATACTGCAGATAAAGAATGTAACAAAGTTGATGATGTGATAATACAATCTCAGTCTATTGAAAGGTCTGATATGCAAATTGATGAAGATCATCACAGAGAAAGTAACGTCAACATTCTGGAAGAATTGTCTACAGTTTCTGCAACCACTGTCTTTGAAAAGATTCAAGTAAATGAAGACGGTAGTGATATCTCAAATATGCAACATGAAGTATCTGAGAAGAAACTTGAAGATGAAACTTATGTAAAATCTCTTCCTGCTTCTGTTAGCGTTACTCATTTGGCTGCTGTAGATTCTGCTGAAACAATGTATAATACCGGCTCATCTGGTTGTGAAGAAGTTATGGACAGGAATCTATCAAAGGATAATTGTTCATTTAAAGATGTTAATTTTCACAATCAGTTAACTATCAGTAATGATTGTGAATATCAGCATCTGTTTGAGCATAAAGATTTTTGTCCTGTTAATGAAGTAGAGAAAATCTATTCAAATAAAGATGAAAATATTTCTGAGGTATATTTTTTGTATTCCTACTTATACATTATGTGAAATTAAATAAATTAAATAAAACTTTTTCATTTTCTTATGTTTATGTTTTTTTCAGGGTTTAAATCAGATAAATGAGAAAGTTTTAACTGAAGATGAATCTGAAACTGCAGAATGTGTTAAAGAAGAAAATGTTACAGAGATCCAGGTTTGAATCATATATTTATTTTTAAAATTATGGAATAAGATTCATCTTAAATTCTTTATAATTTCTGTTTAAATTCTTTCCAGCATTCAAACAAAGATGATTTCGTCAAGGATCAAAAAGAAAAGATGCTAAAAAGGAAAGCGAAAACATCCATTCATTTTGAATCTCCATATATGAACAAGCGAGTGGATACAAAAGCAGAATATGAATCACAAGCTGAGTGTTTATTTCCAAAAATCATTCTTCAAAAAGCTGCTGATGAAAATGTTATGTAAGATATCATAACTTTTTTGCTATTAATCTGAATTATTTATCATTTTAAATTTTTGTTTTGTTAATCATACTTTTACATTTTTTACTTGTTAGGGAGAAGTAATTCCAATTTGGAGAAGACAAACCTATTCTCAATGTTCATATCCTGTCACTTGCCTTTGAAACATATATTGAGCTTGAAGTTATAGATAACTTTGTGAATATTCTAAATTTTGAAGAAAGATTAACACAGGAGGATAGCTCAGCAATTAGATATTTCTTCAAAACTATAGTTATTGTAAGTTAAACTTGAATTTATGTTAATAATTTAATATATCTATATATCTGTTATTTTTATTTTTATCCTATTTTTTTCTTATCATTTATGTACTTATATATATATATATATATATATATATATATATATATATATATATATATATATATATATATATATATATATATATATATCTTTTTTAACAGCCAAAAGACATGGATGAATATGAAAAAGATCGTGCCCAAAAAGAAACAGAGTTTTTTAATTCTGTAAAAGATCAGTTTGATGCTTTTGGACAAGAAATTAGTTTCATATATATAGAATTGGTAAATTTACTACTCTATCCGAATTTTATTACTTTACTATTCATAATTTTGACTAACTTGATATTTATCAAATAGGTGTTCTTTCCAATACTTGCGTACGAACATTTTTACGTTATATAGTTTTCAACATAAGGGCTGGTTTTGCTGTCATTTTGGACAACCTTGAATCAGGTGCTCCATATGAAGGAAAATACCAAAAAGTTTTTGATTTTGTGGTAAGTTTTTTTGTTTTTTATGCATATCATTTGATATTTTTTAAATAATATATATCTTTTTAACAATCATGTTATAGCCTATTAATGTAACTTTTTGTGAACAGCAATGTCTGTTTTGTGACTTCTTGCTCAAGCGTAATTATTCAATTCCAGAAAATTGGTTTCTTCAAAGTGAAGCAAAAGTGCTTAATTTTAAATGGAGAACAAAGAAAGACAAGATTAACTGTGGTTTATATGCCATGCTTCATATGGAGCTTTATGAGTTTGAAGATGAAAACTGAGATATTGGGATTTTTAATAAAGAAGATCCACGTCATCGAATTCAGATGGATGTTTTGAGGAATAGATACATAACTAAGATCCTTCTTCACGAAATCAACAAACACCAACGAAAGATGTTTAAGTCTGCGAAATCTTGGATTTCAGAATACCCAGATGAGTTTGAAGAAGAAGGTACAGAAGCCAAAAAAAGCAGAATTTATGAAGAAGATTCTTTGAAATATAATCTTCCTGTTTCTGAAATAAAAGAAAGACAAAAGGATGAATTGTACAATAACATGCTTTTATCAGAAATAAAGAAAATGGGTCATTATTTGAAGGAATGCAAGCATCGAAGGAAGTATGCTTATAAAAAAATCTGCAGTGTTGATTGTGAAGAAGTTGATCAGATACAAACATCATTCTTATTAACACTAGATGACGGAACGAAGCATAAACTTTTAGCTCATGAACTTCATAACTTAGGATTTAAAGAATGGAAAGAGTTTATGCTTTGTATTCATAAATGCAGAAGTTTAAATGCCGAAATGAAGAGGAAGGCCATTAATGCAGTTCAAAAACTGTTAACAAAAGCCAAAATAATGAACGAGATCTTAGTGGATGAAGCATACCAGAGTTATATCGGTTTAATGCCATTCAAAGACCCAGAAAACCAAAAGTTTTTTTTTTTAAGATTTGCAAAGAGGTATTACATGGAGATGAGCAAGTGCCGGATGGAGTCATTTTTGAAGATCTTAAGTATTGCAAAGAACCAACTGAAGGTCTTTGTTTCTTGACAAAAGATGGAAAACCGAGTTTTCAGTCTTCTTCTAATGTGACTAATCTGCGGCTACTCGATATGGTTGTGTTTTATAAGCTTTGTGTTACCGAACAAAATGCACCATTCAAAGAAAGAGTTTTGAGAGCATTACATTTTCAAAAAAAAAAACTCTTTCTAAACATCCAGAGTTTTACAAGGACATGAGAGATGCAATGAATTATCAAATCAATAATTCGGAGGTAATTATGTTTTTTTTTATTGGTAATTTTTTTTGCTATTATTATTATTTTTTTAATATATTTTCTAGACATGGTTTTAAATTTTCAGAAACACCAAAGTTCAGAAAGAGATGGGAATAATGTCAAGTTACTTTATCTGACAGATGGGAACGACATGATAGATGATGAGCTTGCAGATCTAAACAATTTTGCCGAATCTCCTCAAAACCAGAATAAAACGGTATTTAATTATTCTGTCACATAGTATGAAATTTTAATTACAATGTTTAGACTTTTTCTAAATAAGAATTTTATACCTATATTTTCAGCTAATGCTTGCAGCAGCATTAAATGAATTAAGTAATCCTCAAGTAAGTGTTTAATATAAACCTTAGTAAGCATTCTAAATTAATATGTTAGTTTATCTTATTTGTTATTCTTATAGGATTTAATTCAATGTCCGGAGCCTATAAATTTTGTTCCTCGGAGTATGTCAAGTGAAGAAGATGTTTTTGAAGAAGACGATGCTTATGAATCAGAAGATATTCAATATATTGAAGAAGAGTCTGAAGAAGATCTAAACAAGGTATTAACATTCACTAATAATATTATCAAAATAATGAAAGTTTAATTTTTGATTCTACAATTTAATTCATATTTTTTTCATACAATAAATGTTATTTTGAATTACAGATGAGGAATGGAGCTGAAACTCTTCAAAATTTAAGCAAAGATGTTAGTAAATTAGTTGTACTTTTTGAAATAATTCAAAAATATATATTTTTTTTTTTAATTTCTTTTTTTCCAGGTAAATGTTTGTAAAGAAAACAATGAAGACTTAAGGCATAGAGTAAATAGAGAAAGGAATCCTACTGATGTTTTGAAGTCGCCATTCAATGTTCGAAAAGTTGATATTCTAACCAAATTTAATAAGATCAAAAAGTTTGTGTTAGAGTTAATAAAAAAAAAGAACAACAGCAATCTTGCGTAAGTTTTCTTCTTTATAATTTTATAAAATTTTCGTAATATATTTGCATTGAATCCAATTATCATTATTTTTTTAATTTATCATTATTATTATTTTATTTTTTTTGCAGGGATCATTTTTTGGCTCAGATTTGTTTTGTGCTACTAATCGTAGCTTTTTTAAAGATCTCATTAATAAAACAAAACTTGTAACATCAAACATCATAGACATTTGGGCCATTGTTTTGAATTTTCAAGAAAAATATAGAAGACCTGGATCTAGTTTAAGATTATTCTTAACAAGCCAATCAATGGTATGTTATTTTATTTTTCTTTTATTTTTTTAACTATTACTATTAATTTTTGTATATTAAATTTAATATTAATGTTTGTTTTATTATTTTATTGAGTCATCTCGAAGAGAAAAAGTTACACTTTCCACTAAGAAGAAACAAGAAGAATTTTTGAATGCAATTAATTTTGCTTGCAAAAAATATCTGAACTTTAATGATTTATCTGCAGTTAATCTAGTATTTTTTTTAATCATTTAAATTTAATGGTTGTTAATATACTATGTAAAATTAAGATAATATTTTTTAAATCTTAATTATTATTTACTTTTTACAGGTTTTCTTCCCAGTTTGTAGGCAAAACCATTTCTATGTTTATTGCTTCAATCTCTTGAATCCGTCGTTTGTAATTATCGACAATTTGAAGGAAAGTGCTGGTATATATGGCAATACAACTGAAATCTGGTAATATTATTTTTATTTTTTACATTTTCTTTTGTTTTGTTTTTTTTTTAACTATATTTTTAATTTTTTTTTGTTTTTTTTGTTAATATTATTTTATATATATATATATATATATATATATATATATATATATATATATATATATATATATATATATATATATATATATATTATATATATATATAGGGTGGGGTTATTATAAAAAGGGTCTTATAATAAAAAGTGTAGGAAGGATTGTGGGAGTGACATGTGTCACCCCCTTGCCACATCATATGACACGTGTCACCCCCCCCCCCCCCCCCCCCCCCCCCCCCCCCGCCGAAAAAAAAAAATTTCCCGCCAAAAAAAAAATTTTTTTTGGGGCAAAAAAAATTTTTTTTTTTCCCGCCAAAATTTTTTAGTGCATCACAGTTATAAAGTTACTGCATCACGGTTATAAAGTTACTGCATTACGTTTACTGCCTCACAATTATGATTTTACTGCATCACGGTTACTGCATTCATGGTTTTAATGTTACTAGCATCATGGTTATAAAGTTACTGCATCATGGTTATAAAGAAACTGAATTATCATAAGTTTTATGCATCATATATGTATGTAACTGCATCACAATTAAAATACGATTCTTTTTTAAGTTTTTGTGCATCTTTATTATAAGTTACTGCATCATAGTTAATAGTTTAGTGCATCAGCTATGTTGCAGTAACTTATAACCTTAATGCACTAAAATTTAAAACTGTGATGCAGTAACTTTTATAATTGTGATGCAATAACTTTATAACTGTGATGCACTAAAAATTTTTGGCGGGAAAAAAAAAATTTTTTTTTGCCCCAAAAAAAATTTTTTTTTGGCGGGAAATTTTTTTTTTTTTTTTGCGGGGGGGTGGGTGGGGGGGTGGGGGTGGTGACATGTGTCATATGATGTGGCATAGGGGTGACACATGTCGCCCTCACAATCCTTCCTACACTTTTTATTATAAGACCCTTTTTATTTTAACCCATACCTATATATATATATATATATATATATATATATATATATATATATATATATATATATATATTCTTTTTTTTTCGGTTTAAATTGTTTTGTCACTATTTAAAAGTTTCAAATCATCCAAAGGCTCAACAAATATCAAAGTGTGCTCCTCAAAGACTTCAAATGAAATGGCAAACATCTAAAAATAAAACAGATTGTGGCATTTTTACTATGAGGCATCTTGAGTTCTATTCTGGAATTGAAGACAAACAATGGAGATCAACTTTCAGAGAAAATGGAATCAAGAATGAATTGGCGACTCTGAGAAAGTTATATGCTGTTAAAATTTTGTTAAGTGATGCTAACAAATATAAAAAAGACATTATAGCTGAATCATTAAAATTGTAATTTTTTTTATTCTGCAATATATAAACTTATTCAATATATAATTTTTTTATTTTATGAATATGTTCAATATAAGCTTTTATTTATTAAATTTCACAGTAAGAATATAGTCAATATAGTTTATGCTCTATATCTTATATTGTTAATTTTTTATTTATTAAATATCGCAGTAATTTTTTTAATATCGCATTAACTTTGCAGTATCTTATTCTATACGTATTACTTATTTATATTAATAATATTAAATAAACTAGTATTTCCTAATAGACAAGAACGTTATCCTTATGTGGGTATAAATTTTTTAGTATCGCAATAAGTTTATTAAATACCGCAGTAATTTTTTTAATATCGCAGTAACTTTGCAGTATCTTATTCTATACGTTTTACTTATTTATATTAATAATATTAAATAAACTAGTATTTCCTAATAGACAAGAACCTTATCCTTATGTAGGTATAAATTTTTTAGTATCGGAATAAGTTTATTAATTTTTTAGTATCGGAATAAGTTTATTAATTTTATTAATTATTACTATATTAATTTTTATTAATTAATAAGTTTATTAATTTTTATTATTAATTTTATTAATTTTTATTTATTAAATATCACAGTAAGAATATAGTTTCTGCTCTATATCTTATATTGTTAATTTTTTATTTTATTAAATATCGCAGTAATTTTTTACTTATTTATATTCATAATATTAACTAAATTAGTATTTCTTAATAAACAACTGTCAATTTGACAAGAACGTTATCCTTATGTGGATTTAAATTTTTTAATATCGGAATAAGTTTATTAATATTTTAGTATCGGAATAAGTTTATTAATTTTTAGAGTTGGAATAAGTTTATTAATATTTTAGTATCAGAATAAGTTTATTAATTTGTCAGAATGTTTTTCAAAGAATATTATTTTTGTATCAAAATAAGTTTATTAATTTTTAGTATCGTAACCTGCGTATTTATAATTTGTCAAATTTTTTACTATCGGAATAAGTTTTTAATTTTATTATACATTAGAAGTTTCAAATAACAATTATTAATGTCAGAAGAAAATCTGAGTTTATAACAATAATAAAATTAATATTTCAAATTAAGAATAAGATAGTAATATTAACATTAAAATATATAAAATAACATATTAGTTAAAAATGTATAGATGATAAAAACTTAACTTCATTTCAATACAAGTCCATTACATATTTTATAATTCAAAATTTGGACATACATAAACTGAGAAAATTAAAATAAGACAAAACTAATAAAAACCTAAAGGGACAAGTCCTGATCCTTCTTCATCTCCTGCTTAATATAGGTGACCTCTCGCTTCTTATCAAACATATCATTACGCGCCTTAACCAGCAGTTTTTCCAAATCGTCAAGCCTAGAACGCTCCTTTTTCAAAGTATCATTGATTATATTGATAATCAAGGTAGCATCTTCATCGGAGATCTCCAATTCACCAAGATACTCTTCTTGCTTTTCAATCTGCTTTCTCAGTTGTTCACAATCTTCCTCAATCTTTTTAATGAAACCCTGTAACTCCAACATCTGTTGCTTAAAAAAAACTTAAAAGCCTTTAGCAGGTCGTCAGAACAAGCGGAGTCTTTCAACCTCTCTAGATTAGGGGTTCTAAAATAATTTTCCATTTTCTTTGTTGTTTTGATGAGAGAAAAATACAAAAGAAGTGAAAGAAAATAAGAATTATTATGAAAGTGGATTTACACAGACATATATATAGAAAAAAAAAACTTTTCGTTAACCAAACGCGTAGAGTTAATTTTTGGTTACACTTCCCATACAATTAATTACTTTTCAACCGTTACATTAAATAACAATAATGTATTTGACAGAAAAAAATCAAAAGTTAATTTATTTTCACTTCTGACACCTGTCAATCTGACAATCCGACAAGAAGCTTATCTTTATGTGGGTATACATTTCATACAAAAAATCGAAAGTTAATTTATTAATTTTTTAGTATCGGAATAAGTTTATTGTATCGGAATAAGTTTATTAATTTTTTACTATCGGAATAAGTTTATTAATTTCTATTTATTAAATATGACAGTAAGAATATAGTTTATGCTCTATATCTTATATTGTTAATTTTTTATTTATTAAATATCGCAGTAATTTTTTTTAATATCGTACTAACTTTGCACTATCTTATTCTATACGTTTTACTTATTTATATTAATAATATTAAATAAAATAGTATTTCTTAATAGACACTTGTCCATCTGACTAGAACCTTATCCTTATGTGGGTATAAATTTTTTAGTATCAGAACAACTTTATTAATATTTTATTATCGGAATAAGTTTATTAATTTTTATTACCGGAATAAGTTTATTAATTTTTTAGTATCGGAATAAGTTTATTAATTTTTATTATACATCAGAACTTTCAAAAATCAATTATTAATGTCAGAAAAAAATCTTAGTTTACAACAATTATAAGTTTATTAATTTTTAGTAACGGAACAAGTTTATTAATATTTTATTATCGGAATAAGTTTATTAATTTTTAGTATCGGAATAAGTTTATTAATTATTTAGTATCGGAATAAGTTTATTAATTATTTAGTATCGTAATAAGTTTATTAATTTTTATTATTCACCAGATGTTTAAAAAATCAATTATTAATGTCAGACAAAAATGTTAGTTTACAACAATTATAAAATTAACAAATTATAAAGTAACTGCAACATTATAATAGTAACAATAACATAGTAAACATTTCAAATAAACAATAACATAGTAACATTAACATTAAAAAATATGTAAAATAACATAATAGTTTAATAACAGATAACTGAATTTCAATAACACAACAAAATTTCAATAACTTCTAATTGTTCCATCAGTCAAATAATTTTAGCTTTTTTATTTCTTTCTTCGAATTCTGATGCAGCCTTGTCAAGTATTTCTATCTCTTCAAATGTCATGAAATATGGATCTCTAATATCAGAAATTTGGTTACTTATCTTTGAAAGAATATCGCTAACTTTCGGATACAGTTCCTCATATTTAGGCTTCAAATCAAAAAAACGAATAGTGTCTTGAAGATTTGCAGCAGCTTTACCAACAATTTGTTTAACCTTGTCGAGGCAAGTTTCATGTAACTGTTCAAAAAATATTTAACAATAACAATCAAAAAATTAACAAGAACAATCAAATATTCATTTATCTGCTCAAAAAAGTAAAGATATATTTCAACAATACCTGTTGTTTATCTTCATTTAAGATATCAAATCTTATTGTAGTTTTCCAAATAATTGCATCTTTAACATCTTGCATCTCTTCTTCTAAACTTTTAAGATTGTTCAACAAGAGACAAATATTTGTTGTGTCGAATGAATTAGGTCCACATGTTAGGTAACAAATTGTCTCAGATATCAAAGATATTGCAGACTTTGTTTCTTCTTTTACTTTAGTCATACATTTTTCCATTTGGATCTTATAAAGTAACATGTATTCGATTTCAGAATCATCTTCATCATCTGTATTTAAAATAAGAAAAAATGTTAATATCGGAATATATAACCTTATATGTCGTTAGCAGTTATAATTTCACAGTAAGTGTCATATTGATTACTAACATAATAATGATATAATCAATTAATAGGTATTAAATTGTCCATTGTAAATGCAGATTAAAGAAAAAATATTAATATCAAAATACCTATCCTTGAATGTGAATTAATATCACACAAGGTATCATAATTATATCAATATCGGATTAGGTATCGTCAATAGATATTAATATTTTTTTCTATCAGAATAGGCATGATATATATAACATTTCTGAATATGTTTTTTCAGAATATATAACATTTCAGAATAGCTATCATAGAAATGCAATTAATATCAGAATATTTATCATAGAAATGCAATTAATATCACAGTAGTTATCTTAAAGACTATTAATTTAAGAATAACTTTTTTTAAATGCAGAATACATATTTGTAATTCTGAAAAACAAAAAATATTAAATTAACAGTTCATAATGAGAATTACTCGTTTTTTAATAATAAAAATGTTAGTATCGTAATAGCAATCATACTGATGTACTCTTATCAGAATACGTATAGTTAAATCGTATAATAACAATATGAAATAATTAAGAATACCTTCTTTAATTTCTGCAAATCTTACTTTCCTTAAATTCATTATCGATAAATCTGTTTTTTTTTTTTTTTTTTTTTTTAATTTTTGTGTTTTTTTTAAGCATGATATATAACGATATTATCTTATTAGTGTAAACGTTTTGGAGTATTTATGAAAATGCCACCGCGTTTTTTTTAATCTTTGATGAGATGGACGGATGATCGTGTGGTCCACATTCATCCGTACCATCCGCACTTAAAATGTGAAATGCACCCGATCCCTTCCCTGTATATATATATATATATATATATATATATATATATATATATATATATATATATATATATATATATATATATATATTTAAAAAATATTAAAAAATATAAATATTTAAAAAAAAATTACATATTAGTTTTGAACGTAGCATCGAAAGACAGAACATCACCCAAAGCTTCATAATTCCTTTTACTTGTATCATCAGACCAAAACAAACAACTTAATTGACCCGCAACATTAGTCTTAAACTCAAATGAAAAATTTTCATCTCTTTCCTTTAAAACACTAAACTTATCAATTATCATTTGGGCATCATATTTACCAATATAATTGTAAATATCACGACTCAAATTCTTGAAATCAATCTTTGTAGCACCAACATTCTCATAGCAATAAAATTGAACGACATACAAGGACCAATGTTCAAATTTGAAGCCTTAATAGCAAAACACTGATGCGCCAAACTCATAGACCTATGAGACTTTTGCAAATGTCTATCTTCAGAAGTAAAAAAACCATGATTGTGCTCTTCAACAAAGTTTTTAACTTTATACTGTTCACCAGATTTAACAATATAAAGTCTAGCTTTGCAATTTGTCCTAAAATCAAATCTTTTTCTCTTAACTGACTTAGCGTTACAATCTTGTTTTGAACTATCAAATTCTTCAACTTTAACTTTTTTAGTCCCTTCTTTACTGCAAAGAAATTCCTTATTAAGAATAACACCTCCTGCTTTACTTTCATGCCCTCTACGAACAATAAAACCAGCTTCATCAGCATAATTTTTGTAGACCCTGTAAGCATCTTCAACACTATTAAACAAACTACCTTCTGCTGGTACAACTGCTTTAACAATAACAGGTTTAATTAACTTTGTATTTAAGGTAAAAAAATCTGGCGAATTAACTTCCTCGTTGTCTTCTAAATTATCATCAGGTGATAAATTTACAGCTTCAACAACATCATTACTTGCAGAATTCTACATCATAGAATAACCTAAAAAAAATAAAGTCAAAAAGTGACTTGATAATAAAATAATATTACACAACTAAGTAAAAAAAATATAACAGTTCATATAACTTATAACTATAATAATATCAAAATTGATCTAACCATTCCATATCACATTACATCCA
The DNA here is from genome assembly GCA_030686995.1 of Artemisia argyi. Taxonomy (NCBI): domain Eukaryota; kingdom Viridiplantae; phylum Streptophyta; class Magnoliopsida; order Asterales; family Asteraceae; genus Artemisia; species Artemisia argyi. Next base: position 39,497,118 of record CM060689.1, read on the forward strand.
GTTAATACCTATAGTACTATATAACGATATAAATATCACAATACAACAATACCTATTGTATAGTAAAAAGGGCCACAAATCAATTGCACAATTGACTTATAATAACTATTAAATATCACAATACTATTTATATATTAATATCATAATAACTATCAGAATACAAACCATACATCTCAATATCATAATACCAACCATAAAAGAGACATTAATATCAGAATAAAATTAGAAAATGCATAATAATAAAACGATATTAATATATATATTTGTTATGTCAAACAAATAACGACCACGTGTCAAGAACACAAATGTCTCATAATAACCATTAAATATCACAATACCATTTATATATTAATATCATAATACCTATCAGAATACATACCTTACATCTCAATATCATAATACCTACCATAAAAGAGATATTAATATCAAAATAAAATTCGTTATGTCAAACAAATAACGGCCACGTGTCAAGAACACAATTCTCTCCAAAAACAATAAATATCACAATACCATACTTATATTTTAATATCGTAATACATATCATATAACAAAAACAATATCACAATAGAAATCGTTATATGGTAGATATTATGATATATTAATATCGTAATACCTACCATATTAAAACCAAAACGATATTAGTATCAGAATACCATTCTTATATCTTAATATCACAATATCTACCATATAACGAAATTAATATCAGAATAAAATTTGAAAATGCAGAATATCAATTTGAAAATGAAGAATAACAAAAATGATGAATCTGATTTTAATAATATTAAAACAGTTAAAATATCAAGAAGATAGCTTATAAAAACAAATAATATCATAATACATATAGTCTGATATAAAAATTAATAAAATACCTTCAACACGGTTTTTTGATAAAAAATGATCCGATAAATCAGGACCAATACCAGAATACTGATCAGGTAAATCCATTTGATAATAAAAATTAAATAAAAATAGTTGCAAAAAATAAGGAAAGAAAATATTCAAATAATAATAAAAAGATAAGGAGATATTAACGGGCGAAGATTTGACCCGTATTTTCTAAATAGAATAATTACGAAAATGCCACTCCGTGTTATATAATTATATCTAATCACAGCCGCTGATGGGAAAAGATCAATGGCCGATATGCATCCGTACGTCCGCAGTAAAAATAAACTTCCGTACGTGATCCTTTGCCTATATATATATATATATATATATATATATATATATATATATATATACAAACTTATCAAATACACTTCACACATTTCCATAATCCTCTCTTTCTCTCTCACACTCACAGTTACAACTCACTCGGATCTAGGTTTTGATCTCAAATCTCAAAAAGCTGATAAGATCACAAATGAATATAATCCAAATACCCCGTTAGAGCTATTTATTCTTAGGCTTAGGTTGATTATCTGTTATAAGAATTGCGTTGCATTTGTATTGATAGAATAAGGAAGAACATGCTGTGTTGTTTTTGCGAATAAGTAGAGCAAAAGAGATATTAAGGTTTGCTTGGATTAGCTTATTTTATCTTAGGATTAGGTTGACTATCCGTTATAAGAACTATGTTGCATTTGTATTGAGATAATAAGGAAGAAAAGTGGCGGATGTGTGTGCGAATATTTAGGCTAAAACATTCAAGTATCAAAGATGGAAGAAGTATCAATGATGGTTGGACATTCACCACTTTCAAGTATGAACATAAATTTGTTCTGGTGTTGTGCATCCATTATTGTGTGCATCCATTATTGATTCATCTTTGCTCTTTGTCAAAATAAAGAAATAATTATCAAGTATAATTTGTATTGATAGAATAAGGAAGAACATGTTGTGCTGTTTTTGCGAATAATTAGAGCAAAAGAGATATTAAGGTTTGCTTGGATTAGCTTATTTTATCTTAGGATTAGGTTGAAGTACAATAAACATATCAAGAACTTAAAGAGTTTTTTCATGTATTTAGTTAAAATGAAAACTTGCATTGTTGATATAAATTTAATATGATTTCATTGATTCATGATTAGCTCTCTAATGTCGTAGGACCTACATAACTAATATGTATGTTCGTCACATTTAAGTGAGCAATATAAATGATAGTAAGAATTTGATTGCTAAGAACTTAAAGCTCAATTATCAGGGTAGATCTATCTAACGATGTAGATGGGTTCCATCGCTTTAATTGGACCCCATTTTCTAACGATGTTTAATGGTTCTTTCAATAATCAAGATTAAACATCGTTAGAAAACGGGGTCCAATTAAAGCGATCGAACCCATCTACATCGTTAGATAGATCTGGCCTGATCATTAAGACGTCTTCAATGCGATAATGATATAGTGTGTATTGTTCATAACAGGCCACACTCCTTCATTATCGCATTCAAGATGAGTGATGTTACTTAGACTCTATTCTTTACTCAACATTTGTAGATTGTTTATATCACTCTGTTTGCTTTATATATATGTATGATGTATTTTTGATATAAGAATTATGTTGCATTTGTATTGAGAGAATAAGGAAAAAAAGTGGCGGATGTGTGTGCGAATATTTAGGCTAAAACAGCCAAGTATCAAAGATGGAAGAAGTATCAGCGATGGATGAAAAGCCACCACTTTCAAGTATGAACATAAACTTATTCTGGTGTTTCATCCATTACTGATTCATCTTTGCTCTTTGCCAAAATACAGAAACAATTATCAAGTATATGTTCAACTTGCCAAAATACAGAAACAATTATCAAGTATTAGTTCCAAGATTAAAGGTTGTTTCAAACACACCCTGAATTGCAACATTATCTTTTATTTCATTTACACTATATTTTTTAAAATTTTAATATATTTTTTAATTTTTTTGCAGCAAATCCATGGTCAGACTACTTTCCAAATGGATATTTGGATCAGGTCAATCATGAAATTTTGTAGATTTCTTCAAGTCAATCATGTTCCATTGTCGCTAGTCTTTGTTGGCGACTAATATGTATATAGTTCTGTCAAGAGTTGTAAGCATTGATCACTGGCAAACGCTCGTCCCAATGGATCATGATTCGCCTGAAGATGTTGAAAAGGTTCAAGCCACCTGTGGGAAACATCAATCATTTCCTGCATTAAACATAGGTATTTTGGTTTTCCCATATCCCCTTTTTATACTCGTTTCCATGTGTATCTCAAATCACAAATCCTAGTTTATCAAATCTCTAAACAAAAACCTGCAGTAAGTATTCATAAACAATGTCTGCAAACAACAAGAGATCAACACAATGGGTTGAAGGAGAAGGTTCAAGCAGGTCTGCTTCAAAAAAGAAAGCGGCAAAAAGTGTAAAAAAATTTAAATTGGATGGAAATGCGGGGTACAATTGGTGGGCTACTAAAAGAAAGAAAGCAGGAAAAACACAATCTATCAAACAACATGCTGAGGATGAAAAAGAGTACAAAGCAACAAAAAAACCATATCTTAAACAACATCTCAAGGCGTACAAGACATTGGATGATGATGATTTGTCTGATGTGGAGTTTGATGGGTTGGATTACGAAGATGCACATGTGGCATTTGACCCGGAGAAATCTCCAAAATTAAGTTAGTAGATTTTTAGAATGTGTAACTTTTATTTCCAGTATTTTGTAATTTTTCATTTCAAGTTTTAATGGAAAATGTTTAATCTTAATTTCAGTACTTTTGTCATTGTTCAATTTTCTCATTACTTGTTGATATTAATATAATCATTCACCCTTTGCAGTATAAAAAGATTATGCTGCTAAGAAAACGTTACTGCAGCTGGTTTTGTACATTATTTTGTAATTTTTCATTTCAAGTTTTAATGGAAAATGTTTAATCTTAATTCCCGTACTTTTGTCATTGCTCAATTTTCTCATTACTTGTTGATATTAATATAATGATTCACCATTTGCACTAAAAAAAAATCTGCTGCTAAGAAAACGTTACTTCAGATGGGTTTGAGTGCTAGAACTGAGAGTGCAGGGGTGGATTGGTAACATTTACACTTACCGGTTTAAATCCCCAATCAAATCGATAATTCAGTTTCACGCACACATAATTTCTCTATAATCACAAGCACTAACATCTTTTATCAACCATTTTCAAAATCCCCAAATCACAAAACCCTAATTCAAGCTGGTGTTGCCAATTAAATCAAAACGCACATTTGTTGACAGACACAACGTGGTCGCTTTTTTGAAGAAACCAGATGGTTCTGAAGGATTCACACAGATAATCGATTTCTTGAATGCTACCCCTATTAGGTATGCATTAACTGTGAATCCTCCTATATGCATTTATTTTATTAAGCAGTTTTGGGCTACTGCTAAAGTCATAACTTTTAATGAAGGAAAACATATTAAGGCTAAGGTAGATGGCCAAGATATACTCATAACTGAGTCATCTATTAGGGAATCTTTTAACCTACCAGATAATGAAGTGATTGTGTGTCTTGAAAATGCCGACATTTTCAAAGGTTTGAAAATAATGGGGTATGAGAAGAAGAATAATAGATTAAAATTTTACAAATGTCTCTTCTCATCTCAGTGGAAATTCTTGATTCATACTCTCTTACATTGTTTGAGTCCTAAAACAACAGGTTGGAATGAGTTTGGTACTACCATGGCATCAGCTGTAATATGCCTTAGTAAAGGAAAACCTTTTAATTTTTCAAAAATGATTTTGGATGGTATGATCAAGACCTTGGATGATGATGGTAACTCTTTATTATATCCAAGGTTTTTGTAGCTTATTATTCCAAATCAATTAACTACTATTAAGACATATAGAGCAACTTTTTATGCCACCTCACTACAAAAGAAAGTATTTTCAAATCTGAAAAATAATGGCAAGGATTTTTCAGGAAGAGTTACACCACTTTTTCCATATATGGTGAACCTTCCACAAAAAAAGGGTGAGGATGTCATGGAAGGGGCTGCCACTTCTGCTGCTAGCTTAGAAGCAGAGCAGGCTAGTGGTAACATACATGAGACTGAGTATACAGCCGTTGATTCACCTCTCAGTGAAGGTAACACATCCCGAAGTGATGAGGGTAGATCTGAAACACATGAATTGATGGATACTGATGTACAAAATGTCAATTCCAATGATCCATCTCTCGGGCTAGGTAACACAACCCAAAGTCGTGAGGCTAGAATAAAACTTATACAGGATTTGAAGGACAATTGTACCCAGTTAGAAAAGGATGTTCTTGGCCTCCAAAAGCGCACAACAAAACAAGGTGAAAAGATCAAAAAGTTGAAAAAGAGACTTCGATATTTGGAAAGTCAACAGAGCTCAAGAAAAACTCAGTTCAGACGTTTGAAGAAGGTGGGCACAGCACAGAGGATGAGTTCTTCTAAGGCTGCTAGTTTGGAGGATCCTCCCAAACAGGGGAGGAATGAAAGCAGAGTCTCAGGGGAGGAAACAACAAATGCTGAAGGTGCTTGTGCTGATATGCATGTGGATATGGATATTGGGATTGATAGTGGTGATAATATTGATGATGACTATGTAGTTGCTGACAATGAGGGTAATGAGGCAGTTTTGGAAGATGTAAATAAAAAGCAGGCAGTGGAATTTCCAGGTGAAAATATTGTACAAGCTTCAAAGATCATGGTGGAGACTAATACTAGTTTGGGAGAAACTGCTGCTACTAGTAATGTTGAATAACTGGCTAAGGTGGTACAAGATGTTTCTGCTGCTACAACAAATCAAGTTTCTACTGCTGAAGAGGTTGCAAAGAGAGTTGATGAAGCTGAAATAGCTAAATTTATGGATGAGAAAAGGAGATCTAAAGTGTCTGAATTTGAAACAGAAGAGCAAGTAGCATTCATTCTTCAAGAAAAAGAGAAAAAAAGAGCTCATGCAGAAAAATGCAAGCTTTTATTGATGAGGATGAAGTTCTACAGGCTAGAATTGCATAGCTTTACAAAGATAAGACTTTAACTGATGATAACATAGTACAAAGACTTGCTGATTTGATAAATGAAAGAGGTGTAGAATTAGCTTTGAGTCAGCGAAGTAAGTCAATGAAGCAAGGTCAAAGTCAGAAGAGGAAAAGAAATACCACAAAGTCTCCGCTCATGAGTGTAATGAAAACATACGTAAAGAATCAAGGTTTTTATAAACCTCATCAACTCAGGAGAAAGTCATATGACGAAATTGCACATCTATACTACCACTGCAAGAGATATATTGAAGAAAAGTTTATCCCCATGGATACAGAAGAAACACCATCAAAGAAACAAAAGATCATTGAAGACAAGCATGCTGAGAAGAAGAATGATTCACAAAGAAATGAAGACAGCTCTTCTCTTGATCAGATGATGGTGATTGATTGCTCAATTATAGTATATATATTATGTATCGATGAAATCCGTGAGAAATACGGATTTACTGAGTCGTTTCCCAACGAAAGTTGAATGGAATCTCGAATTATCGATTCGTGAACCGTGTAGTGACAAGTGGATAGTGAAAATTGTGATGGTAAAATTCAAATTATGAAAAGAAATAGTGAATTATTGTTAGGTCACCATTTATGTAAACACAAGTATGATGTAAAGAGAAATAAGATGAGAATAAGATATGGTTGATTATGAGACAATATGAAAAGTGAAAGAGCAAGAGTTTCCTTAAGATAATCAAATAACCAACAAACATAATGTTTACATAAGCTTACTATTTATAAGGGAGGAGTTAGGGCAACACTCCCTTCCTCCCTTATCTTCAAATTCGTGGGCTTTCAAGCCCATGGGGCTTTAACACATAAGCCTTGTAACATGAAACATAATGAAATAAATACTAAAGCAACCTATTACAAAATGCAATGACCGAGACTTGACTAAATACAAAAGTATGATCCCAACAATCTCCCCCTAAGGGTCGGTCATCACGGTTGCTTGACGTCTTCATCTTTGTCGTTGACTTGTGACATGTGAAACTCTAGACGTCTTTAAAAATGATTTGAATGATAATGAATGTACTTTGCTCTTTATCTTTGTTCTTTGGTGATGATGTAGTGATTATGTTATGAAGTAATCTGCCGTTCGTCACTCCTGCGTCTGTGGTGGTTGTCCGCCATTCCAACATACTCATACATCTTCGGACTTTGACATGCACGAAGTTTCTTTTCATACTATGAGATCTTTAGTCTTTAAACTTTGTAGATTCTTCTTTATTGACATAAAATCATTCTTTGAACTTTGTGGTGTTAAGATCTTTAGGGGAGCTTTCTTTGACTTCAAGATGTATGTATGAGCATGTTGGAATCTACCATCATGGAAGTGAGGTACCTGCGAGTAAACAGTTAGCAATAAATAACCGGTACTTACAGATAAGGAATTAGAGCTCATCAACAACATATTGTGAAGACTCCTTCTAATCCTTATCCAGGCCGTTCCCATATCAGATACTCCCGAAGGAGCTTACTAGACCTACTAAGTAGCTCAATGACTGGGTGAGTCACTGGGGATCACTCCACGACTGCAGAGCGTAATGGAACCACCGCAAACACTAAGTGTAACCCTTGTGGGGTTACCGAAGTGACCTGCTGTCAGGGCTGTTTGATGTTGACCCTGGCAGGATTTCCGTTCAATCATTGAGAAATACATACGTAATCCTCTCATAAACGTTCTCGGCAGATTGCTAAGATTTGTGAATGACTCGATAGTTTACAACTGATGCCCATTGATGTAGAACACCAGTCGTAGAAATACTAAGTGTTCCTAAGAGATCTTTGATGTATCTCAAGGCTCTAGACTCTATAAGTGCACTCCTAGGTTTCCTATACGGAGACTAGGGAGGGGTCTCCTGCTTCAATATCAACCGTCTCTAAGAGATAGGTCGATAGATTATGCTGGTTCCCCGTGAGAATGAAACAAGTCCTTTTAAGAGAACTTGAGTGGTTAAGAAGGTTTAGTGCATTGCGTCACTGGGTCCATGACGACTTTGTCTTCAATACCGGTGTTGTCTTTAGCAACAGCCAGTAGCATACGTATTGAACCCGGTGTCTGCCCTAAGGTTGAATCATCTGGAGGGCTATTTCTTTTCACCCTTTTCTTTACTTTTCTTTTGAATTCTTCAACTCCTTCTTTCCCTTTCATTCATTTCTCCCCTTTTTTTTCTTTTTTTTTCGTATCATACCTAAGGACTTCTAATTCTAACTATGGGAGATGTCCTTGGGTAGATCCCTCCGGCTCTGGCGGATCATAGGACGGATATTCCTATCTTAATCACCTTATAACTCCGACAGTAGCCAAGAAACCTTTGATAGAAAATCTCTCAAAGTGTTTATGTTAATCAAATATTTTGTTTAACACTTTGAGAGTTTTGTGTACACTTTTTGAAGGGCTCCCCCTGCACATGTGCTCATAAGTTTTTAATAAATTTGCACATGCGGGAGGAGCAAGTACTTTTGAATTGATCCACTTTCCGTGAACAAGACCTATTCGAGACACGCTTACATCACTAGTTAGACTAGCTTAAAGTTATTACCCGGCCTGATCAAGTCCACAGAAAGTTTCTCGAGACGGTACATTTCTACTAGGACATATCCTTTTCGAGACACGCTTACGTGGTTAGTTAAAGAGATACATTGTCAGCTTTTAGGTGACAACTAGCTCTAGTAACTAACTTGATGTTATTACCCGTCGAGGATAAGTCTTTTCGATATTACTAACTTTTGTTGTCTCGTCAATTCCTGGGTCAATACTGAGTCTAGCTCACACATGATACAACTTTTAAGCTTTGACTTCGTATATTTTAATCCCTTTTTCATTTTCTCCCCCTCAAAAATAGCATATAAAATGATGTTTTTGATAATCTTTTAGATTAAAATATGCCTTTTGAGTCTTACGGGGAGATTCACCAAGAACTTTTGATTTTGAGCAAAGTATTTTGTTTTGACAAGTGCTCCCCCTCAACAAGTGATTAGGTCTTATTGAGGTGAAATACTTGTCCTTTTGAGCAGAATTATGAAAATACATAAACATTTGATTAATTCTACTCAAAAGTAAGAAGCCTTCGCTCCTTATATTTAGGATTGAGGCACTGATGCGTACCTCAGGGTCCTTTCTTTACAAGTTCGGGTTGTGCACTGTAATGCATACACAAGCCATAATGAAATATAAAATTGATGAATCAAATCAAATTCTTACAATGATCTACCAATCAGGTCTCTGAAATGTCAACACCGGAAATTTCTGTCTGCCTCCCACATAACTTTCCAACCTTCAAAACTGATCCCGGCGCCTCAATCGGTTCTCGATCCTTAAGATGAATCTGCGGGCATCCCTGACCTCAGTTGTATTCCACCGTTTCGATTTACCCAAAGCAGTGTCATCTACTCTGCTTTTTATTCCATCTCTGACGAACTTCAATGTTTCATCACAGAATTTCTAAATTTCGTTGTAAGCCATGAAGCAGTTGCGACCATTAACACTGCGGTATGTGAACCCAAATGGATGCTTGATCAAGGTGTATTGAGGCAGATGTTGAAGGTCGGGGATATCGAACATGTTGGGTTTGGTGAGATTGAGCTTCTTCTGATAACTTTCCACTCCTAATTGAAGATCTTCTACTCTTTCTCTGATGACTATTTGCCTGATAAAGATTAGGAGGGCTTGGATAAAGGCAAGTTGTATATCTTTCGGTAAGCCACAGAGTTTTCCTTGAACTTTGAGCAGGTACATGTCTTCGATGTCATTGAGAAGTAGTCGTGGAAAGTCTGACTCGGAAATATCGTACTCCTTTTCATCCAACCTTTTCAGTGTGATTTTGCTGAGGAAGGGGTACCCAAAGTGAGTGACAGTCGAGATGAACTGAATCGAGACTATCTTCAAATCACTTGTCACATCGCCCATTGTCTGATTGAGTCTGCTGCTGCGATAGTATTGTGCCCGGTTGTCTGGCCAATGATGTATACCGTAAAGAGCATTTCGGTCATATTCAACAACTTTGTCAACGAATAATGCTGAAGCTTCTTCTTCGATGGCATTGTTGAGATATCGAGCTGCAGGGAGAAAGGCGAGTGAGGTAACGTACTTCTTCTCAATCGCACTGCCAAGTTTCAGAAATTCCAAGTCTGTGTTGTAGAAGAACTTGTATGGGATCTTTGGTTCCTTAGGCCTCCCAATCATTGGTAGTGGTTTCGACCAGTCAGTAATGTAGGGTGCGGATTTCTTTGTGACCGGATCGACAAAAGATTCAGGATTAATCCAGTCAATATCGCTTGACATGGCTCGAGCAATATTTTCCAGATGATACTCAAGCTCGATAGAGTTTGCAGACCGATCTTTGAGAAGATTAAACGCTTCATTCTTAATTCTTCGCAACTCTTTCTTATTCATCTTCTTCATCTGAAACTTGTGCTGAATTAATTGAGCGTATTCCACTGTTCGACCATCTTGAGGTTCTTGATTGTCTTCCAGTGGTGGTTGTGAATTGATCATCTTCTCAAACCAGGAGTATTCGGCAGTCTCATCTTTTTCGAGCCATTGGAGGACGGTTTTCGGTTTCTTAGGTTCCTTTCCTTTTGATGAGGTGTCCGGTTTGGGTTGATGATGCTTTCCTTTCCTTTCTTTCTTCTTCTTCTTGGACGACGGTTCTGGAACTTCATCGGGTTGAGGAATCTCGTCACCACCGGTGTATTCGAAGTGGTCGTGTGCCTTGAGAGCAGAACCTGATGCCTTTGGTTGTTGTGAGGAAGTTGTTGTAGTTGGAGGGTTGACCGGTGTTTTAGATTGAGATGAGGGTCCTTCGGCTTGTTTCTGTTTCTTTGCCTGAGAATTAGGATCCCTGTCTTCATCATCTCTTCGACGCTTCAGTTTATCGGCCTCTGTGCTGCAAGACTCTTTGTTCATCTTGTCTTTCAATGCTTCCAGGACTTTGGCTTCTTCAGGATTCAAGGTGAACTTGCTTGCCAGCTTGTCCAAGAGTTGAGTTTCCAAATCATCCAGAGATAGTCCTGGTAGAGGAGCAGTAGACTTGTCGGCTCGAAGAGTAAAGGTTGTCGATCGGATTACTTTCTTGACCGCTTGCTCTGCGAACTTGGTGAGTTCTTCTCTCATGGGTGCCAGCAGATCTTTCAATTCAGCAACTAAGTGTTGTGCCATGTATTCTTGTGCTTGAGCTGCTAATGTGGCTTCCAAGTTCTCTTGTACGTCTTTAGCTAAGAAAATATCAACTTTATCTTGTAGCTCTTGGACGTTCGAGTTCAGCTTTGTCAATTCAGCAACTTGGGTTGCAAGTGTTGCAACCTGATCTTCCAATCTGCTTCTCTTCTTCTCATGTACTCTTTTGAAAGCTGACTTGAGTAACTTTGATGCAGCAGAGGCTTTGGTGCTTGGTTTCTTGATTGATTTGTCCTGTGTCGATTCGGATGCAGGAGGTGATGACTGTGAGGATTCAATGATGGTGGTAGAGACTTTGTCATCTCCTTTCTGTGATTCGGGTTGTTCAACTTTCTTTTCTTTGGCTGCTTCTTCTTTCAACCTTAATTCTTCAGCCAGTTTATCAGCTTCGGCTTTAAGCCTTAGTTCTTCAGCAAGCCTGGCTTCTTCTTCCTTCTTTAACTTTTCTTCAGCCAGTTTGGCTGCCTCTTCTGCTTTCCTGCTCTCTTCCATTCGGATAGTTTCTTCTAGTTTAGCTTGGGCAAGCTCTTCAAGTCTGGCTTCTTCTGCTTCTTGTTTCCTCTTCAATTCTTCTTCCTGAGCCCTTTCTCTGAGCTCCATTTCTTCCATAGTCATAAGCCTTGGAGCATCAGTATCCATGGGATCTTCCTCTTCTTCCTCTCCCATTGCTGTAGTCATTTCAATGTCTGTGGGAGATACCGAGGGCTTGTCATAAGCAACTAAGTCTGTGTTGATCCCTGTGGTAGGCTCAGGAATGCTGCTTGATCCGCCAGCTTCGGTGGTCTGAGAGAACACTGGAGGTGGAGGTAAATCAGCATTGAATGTATCAGTTCGGCTGTGGAGGAGACCTAGGTTGAGAGCCCTTTCATTTTCTTCTTCGACTGAAAGGCCTTCAGTTTCATGTTCAGCAGTAACGGGTTCTTTCATCTTCTCTCTCCTAATCCTTTCTTCTTCCAAAATTGTCTGAGCTTTAGTGAATGGTCGTTGATTGAGATATGCTGGGTACTCAGCATGATCAGCAAATTCGTCAATATTCTTTTCCCAATCTTCGAACGTCAAATCCTTATCGTCAATGTCGTCAAGATTCACATCCTTATCAATGTTGGAATAAGCTTGTCTATACACTGGACCTTCGTCGGAATCGGTTTGTTCAGAGTCAGACGGTTTTGGAGAGGATTGTGGTGAGGGAAACCACCCAGGTTCAGGAATGGATGCGGGCTTCTTAGCAGGAGTCCTTCTTTTGAGAGTACCCTTCTTTTTCTTAGACTTGGTAGAACTGCCGGAGCTCCCAGTCTTGGTACCTGTCTTACCCTTAAATGGTTGCACTTCATCCAAGAAACCAACTTTTTCAGCTTCAAGAGCTTGTTCGTAATACTTGTAATTCTTGCAAGCCTTAACTTTGGCGTTCAGAAGACAATCGGGAAGTTTCTTTCCCTGCTTGCGTGTGCTGGTGTCCATTCTCTTGATGACTTTGTGAGTATCTTCATTTCTGAACGTGTTCTTATCTGTGTCATCGAGTCTCTGTGGGATATCATCGTACTCACGAAGGAAGCTTTCGATGAGTAGTTTTGTGAAGCGGACAAACGGAATGTTGGTTGTCTTGTGTTGAATGTGCCACACCAGGTCTTCCCAAATGATGTTGGCATAATCAACTTTCTTCACATTAGCCACACCCCAGAAGAGTTTGAGGTGTTGGAGCTTTGGGTGTTCGTGTCCAGTATCTCTGCCAGACAAGGATTTGGCAATCAGAATATATAGGGTTCTCCATGGTTGTGGAAGATATCTAATGTTGACCCTAGAATGTCTGGTAATAACCTCTTCTGATTCGTCATACCCAATATCCCTTAACCATATTATCAGCTCTTCTTCAGTGGGGACTGGATCATACTCTTCATCAGGGCCGAGTTCTGGTAGCCCAAGTACATTCCTGAGCACATCAATGTCCACAGTGACCTGACGGTTATGAAGCGTACAGGTGAAAGAAGCCTCCCCAAGATCTAGCTATAGTATATGCCAAAACTGGTGGATGTAGAAGCAGGAAACCGAGGCAGACTTGGTGAACAACAGCTTATTCTGGTGGTATAGAAGAGCATCTACAGCAACAATACAAGAGGACTCGTTGCAAGTCATTTTGTTGAAGTTGATACGGAGGTTGTTCTTTCCAATCTTCCTGGTGTAATCATCTGGGAATGTCTCTTCCCATGAAAGCTTAGGTTCGGGTTCTGGTCCGTATGGAATGTCGTTGTGTTCTGCCATCTGAATTGATCATAAACAAACACAAACATGGCAATTGTTGACTGTGTTAGCAAAGACATTCATTTATGATGTTCACCTTTTAGATTTGCATGTTATATATTGATCAGTGGGGGTATGTGTGTGTGAAAACTTTTGATATATGACAAACTTGAGTTATATTACATGGTAGAAACTTATAACAAATCAATTACAACATAAGTTTATCATTACAAGAAGTTACTCTTTGGAAAAAATTCACAACACTTAGAAAAATTTAGATTTTGACAAGTTTACGCGTAAGTGGGTAACTTTACGCGTAACCTGACTTAAGCGTAAGATTAGAATTTATGCGTAAGGGCAAAAGCTACACGTAAGTTAGACTTTTACGCGTAAGGTGAATCTTATGCGTAAGGTCAATTTTATGCGTAAGATAAATCTTAGGCGTAGGAATTGAAATTATGCGTAGGATTACCCTTAAGCGTAAGGTATAACTTATGCGTAGGTAATGACTTATGCGTAAGTTCCAGACTTATGCGTAAGGTCAGAACTTATGCGTAAGAATTACATTTAAGCGTAAACTTTGTCTTATCCAAGACAAAGTTTGTCCACGTGTCGAATCTTACGCGTAAGACTCAATCTTACGCGTAGGATGAACAAGTTGTGCGTAAATTTGCCTTTTTCCAGAAAAGTCACCTTTCGTAACAAGATTGGTTTGGTTCCTGAAAGTGTAACACACAACCACTGATCAATAATCATTTGAACACACTTAAATACACATTTTTATGCGTAAACATGCTCTAATGTGAGTTACGCGTAAACCCGTATAAACACTCAATCACAAACACAATCAAACATGAATCTGGGTCGGTATTAGCATGGGTCAAGTGATCTAATATCCTAAGGATCATATGGTCCAATTTATAACACGAATTAACCACAAAATCGAATGATCATAACTGCTAGTGTCATTCGAACCCTAAATCATTCAAACATGATCAAGAGATGTTTCCGAAACAATTAAACCATAACAACTTGATCCTAGGCCTACAAGAACATTATCCCCATCACCAATTTCAATCCTAACGTCTAAAATCAAAAAAACCCCAAATCCTTCGTATGAACCCTAAAATCAAACTAGACGATTTGGTGTTTCTGGGTGCAATTAGAGTGTGAAAACATGTTTATAATCAACCTTAGACCATTTCCCAACAATAATTTTAACCATAACATAACCTATTTATGGGTTTAATTATTACGCACAACCCTAAGAATAGATTAAACGATTGACACAAATTGAGCCGTTGGATCGTTATGAAATTAAAAACCTTTGTTTGAAATAATGACCAAAACATGTTAACACTTACGGATTCGAAGATGGATGATTAGATCAAGCAAATGATTGTGGATCGTTAGATTGAGTAGGTGAAAGAGTAAATGTGTTTGCAGAGGTAGTAAATGTGTGGTCAAACTATGTTTTGACTAAGGTTAATTCATGTTATGCAAATTGACATTATTAGTCCCTTAACCTTAACTATCATTTATTCTTAATGCCTAAGCACTTCATCACATATAACAATCGTTAATTAACACCAAGACATGATAAGAACAACTTGTGGTACTCCTCCTCGACCTTAGACCGTAGTAAAATACAGGAAAAATAATTATATTGGTCAAGGAGAGTAACCCGAAACACTTTTGAATCAACATTATTGATAAAACGTATTTGTTTTTTTTTTTTTTTTTTTTTTGGTAAAATGCAAGTATAAAAGTTAATATCTTTTTGAGAAATTTGAAAAATCACTTTTCCTCCCCCTCAACACTTGTTTTAACTAATTGATGACATTTTATAAAATAGTGTTGAAAGAGGTGGTTTATACTTGCATTTTTTTTTTTTTTTTTGAACCAAAAATCTTTTTTTGTGTTTTTGATTGATTTTCTATTTTTGTATTTTGTTTTTGAAAAAATAAAAGATAGTTAAGATGTTTGACGATCAATTGTGTTTTAAAAACTTTTCCAAATCCTCTGGAGTCAAACATCGCATATCAATTTGGTGAACTAGACTAGCAAACCTTGATGGTGCCAAGGATTTGGTAAGTAAGTCCGCCAATTGGTACTCAGTCCCAACAAAATAAAGTTCAACGGTACCCTTTTCCACATGCTCTTTGATGAAGTAATATCGGAGATCGATGTGTTTGGATTTGCAATGATGTACAATATTACAGGAGATGGCAATTGCACTCTTTGAATCACAGTAGATAGGAATCTTGTTGAATAGGTAGTCATAATCCTTAAGTTGTGATCTCATCCAAATGACTTGAGCACAACAAGCAGACATGGCTACGTATTCAGATTCTGTTGACGACAGTGATGTGCAGTCCTGCTTCTTAGATTGCCATGACACAAGTTTGTCTCTGAGAAATTGTAATCCACCAGATGTACTTTTGCGTGTGTCTAAACATCCTGCATGGTCAGCATCTGAAAAAGCAATTAGTTCAAAACCAGAATCCTTCGGATACCAGATTCCCAAGTTAATGGTTCCCTTTATGTATCGAAGGATTCTCTTGACCTCACTGAGGTGTTTTTTAGTTGGTTTGGACAGATAGCAAGAGCACATGTAGACAGCAAATACTATATCAGGTCTACTAGCTGTGAGATACATGAGGGACCCAATCATACTTCGGTATTTGGTAGGGTCAACTGGAGTCCCATGTAAATCAGCATCTAGTTTTGTGGTATAGCCCATTGGTGTATTATAAGTATCACAAGACATCATTCCATGTTTCTTTAAAATTTCAAGAGCATATTTGGACTGATTTATAAAAATTCCACGGGGTGATTGATGAACTTGTAGTCCTAGAAAGAACGAAAGTTCACCCATCATGGACATTTCAAAATTATCTTTCATTAATTTTGCAAAATCATTAGAGTAACTTCGTTTTGTTGAGGCAAAAATAATGTCATCGACATATATTTGAACAACAAGTAAGTCCTCCCCGTAGGTTTTTGTAAATAATGTTGGATCCACCGATCCTTTAGAAAATTTATTGGCCAGCAAGAAAGTGGACAGTTTGTCATACCACGCCCGTGGGGCTTGCTTAAGTCCGTAGAGTGCCTTTTTGAGTCGGTAAACGTGATTAGGACGCTCAGGATCAACGAAGCCTTCAGGTTGGCTAACATAAACTTCTTCACGGAGTTCTCCATTAAGAAATGCTGTTTTTACATCCATTTGGTAAACTACCATGTTCCTGTGTGCAGCATAGGCCAAAAAGATCCTAACAGCTTCATGTCTAGCCACTGGAGCAAAGGATTCAGCAAAATCAAGTCCTTCAAGTTGGGAGTATCCTTTTGCTACCAGACGTGATTTGTTACGTATGACAGTCCCTTCTGCATCAAGCTTATTCTTCCAGATCCATTTTAACCCGATGACAAAGACTCCGTCAGGTCTTTCAACTAATTCCCAGACTTCCAATCTTATGAATTGCTGAAATTCCTCTTGCATAGATTCAATCCAGTTGTCATAAGTCATTGCTTCTTTAATGTTCTTAGGTTCTTCGTGACAGACTGTGAGTGCATAGATACAAGTTTCTCCATCAGTGTGAAGTCGTTGTCTTGTCATTACAGGTGCATCTGGATGGCCAATAATATGAACTAGTGGATGGTCTCGAGTCCATTTGTGTGTTGAAGGGTGTAGTTGATAAATATCTCGCATGTTAGCAGGATCCAAATTGCGTGTTGACGACTCAGCTATCTCAGGAACTGTAGGAGCCGGTGCAAACGGATTAAAGAACGCATCAGGATCATGCTCTGCTGGTTGTGGAACTGATTGTGGTGTTGGATCTTCAGCTGGATGGCGGGAGTTAGAACCAGTTTGTTCTGCTGTAGATGGTGATACAATTGGAGGACCGTCTCTCTCAACACTTGTAGTGGTTTGTTGAGGTGAGTCAGGTACTGGAATGTTATCAGGTTGAGCAGCGGAATTAGGTGAGACCTCAGTAGGACGATATTCAATTGTGTCATCAAATAGTGGAGCAAACAAGGTTTCTAATTCTTTGCGGTTAAGTGGCAATGGTTCAGCCGAAGATTCCGGAGAGTTAAGACGGTTGAATTCGGGTCCTAAGATGTGTTGCTCAGAAGCCATTTGTGTGAGTTCATCAAAATTAGCATGAATGGTTTCTTGAATTTCTCTTGTACGACGATTCCATATCCGGAAACCTTTTGAATTTTCACAGTATCCAACGAACACTCCGATGTCAGCCTTTGCTTTAAGTTTACCTAAATCGTCACGATCATTTTTCGGATAACAAAGTGCTCCAAATACATGAAAGTAATCGATGTTCGGTTTCCTTTTGTGAACAATTTGATAAGGTGTTTTGCGATGACGTTTTGTGATCATGCAACGGTTTTGGGTATAACACGCAGTTGAAACAGCTTCAGCCCACAAGTAATCTGGTAATTGAGCATTAATCAACATAGTTCTAGCAGCTTCCACTAACGTCCTGTTGCGTCTTTCAACAACTCCATTCTGTTCTGGGCTTCTAGGAATAGATGTTTGATGTTCAATTCCCACTTTCTCAAAGTATGACCGAAGTGTCTGATTCTTAAATTCAGTTCCATTGTCAGTTCTGACGATTCATACCGTGTTGCGTAGTTGAACTTGAATTTTAGTGAGAAAGGTGATGATCATTGAAGGAGCCTGATCTTTACTTCGTAGAAAATAAACCCAAGTCCATCTGGAATAATCATCCACAATTACAAGAATGTAGCGTTTACCGTTGATACTTTGAACACACATCGGTCTACACAAATCCATATGAAGCAATTGCAGAACATGATTTGTACTATGCTCAGGTTTATTAGGAAAATGAGCACGAGTACTTTTTCCTTGTTCACAGGCTGGACATAAGTGATCTTTGGTAAAGCGGAATCTTGGAAATCCATCAACAAGTTTATAACGAGCAAGGTCAGTCATGGTTTTGAAATTCAAGTGCGAAAGACGTTTGTGCCATAACCAAGATTTAGTCGATTCTGCTTTGGAGAGAAGACATATCGGAGATGTTGCTATCATATCTGACATTGATATTGTATAAAGATTGGAGCCACGTGAGCCAGACATTAGATCGTTTCCTTGTAAGTCACGAACAAAGCAAGTTTTCTCACGAAATGCAACTTCTAGATCCCCATCACAGAATTGACCAACAGAGAAAAGGTTGTGTCCAAGGCCTTCCACATAGTAAACACGGCTGATTTCGATGTTTCCACTTACATAGTCACCATATCCCATTATTAAAGCGTAATGATCATTCCCGAATCTGACAGTACCAATGAACTTTGAGACAAAGTTTTTCAACAGTTTGAGATTGCCTGTCATATGTCGGGTGCATCCGCTATCAACAATCCAGAGAACAATCTGTACCACCTGCATCACAAGAAGAGGACACGGATGGAACAGAAGTAAGGGTAGAACCCAAAGAAACTGCGGGTTCCTGTTGGTTAGAAGCACATTTATTCAATAATTTAGGAATCCATTTAAAGTCTGGTTTGTGTTGTAACCAACATTGCCAATTCCAACTAGTTCGTGCTTTCTTAATTGTGAATTCACTAGTGTTTGGCGGATTCCTAGACTTGTTCTCTGCTCTTATGGGGGTGACATCAACATCATTAGAAATCATAGGAGGCGGCTTTCCTAAGATAGACTTAGAGGCAGTAGTGGGCCTAAGAGGAATGCTTGGCCTACGTTTCTTATGACGATTAAGTAGAGAATTAGCAATACATTTTGTATGATCACCAGATGATACACTTTTACGACAAAACACACAAGATGCATTAATATTCAAAACATTCAAAGGTTCATCATTCGTTACATTTAGATTTTGATTACAATTTGCCAGATTAGAATCTAAATCTGATGCAACATGAGTTTTATTCAAATTCCTAAGTTGGTCTTCTACTTCTTGAGCTTCTAGTGATCCTCTTTTATGTTGCCAGAGCCTATTCTTCTTTTTACTTTTTCGCTTGGGTCTGCTAACGCTACTAGTGGAGACTAGTCCTGTAGAAGTGGAGTTATCAACATTAGTATTTTGAACAACATTTCCTTTATCAGTTTTGTCTAATTGATACATTCCTGGTGCTATTACCGTGGTGTCAACAAACTTTCCTTTTTGGAGTATCTTAATTTTCTCTTTCAAATCAATGATGATGTGATTCTTATCCTGAATATTTGACTCAAGTATGCCATTGCAATATTTAATGTCTATGTGGTTTTGTAGAAATGCGTCATTTTCAATTTTTAAATCCGCAATTTCTTGCTCGTATTTGAGACACAAACTTTTGAAAGACTCATTGTTTTTGCAAAGCTGACAAGAGTTTGAAATATTTTGATTTTGAAGTTTTAATTCCCGTTCAAGACTTTGAGCTTGACACCATTCAATCCTCTGTTTGAGTAGACAAATTTCTTTTGAAAACTGTTTTGTCACATCATCATTTGTAATTCTCAACTTATCATTTTCCTGTTTGAGTGTCTCAATTTCCTCATTCAACAAGTTATTATCAACACAAAGATCATCCATAAGCATAGAAGTACCAGATTTATAGAGATCATTCATGATAACAGACAAAATATCAGCATTGAGAACTTGTTCCAAGAGTCGATCAGCATCTTTTTGTAAAACTCGATTTCTTTGCTTTTGAGCCAAAATTTCATTTTCAGTTGAGTTGAAAACGTTTATCATGTTTGTGACCTCGTTTTGAAGTTCCTGATCCCAACGTGTAGCACAGAGACGGAGGTGTTTGACAATTGGCAGCATTTGTTTTTGAAAAATATCTCTTTTTTCTCGCTCGTAAGCGGATTGAAAAGTTTCAACTTTTATTTCAGAATTTCTTTCAATTGTTTCCTGCAAAATTTCGATGTCTTCCATAAAAGTTTTGAAATAATTTAAGACACGACAACTTTTTGGTAAAGGTGAAAGTTCACCGGATGATGGTAAAGGACCATTTATTTGTACTACAGTTTGGACAGGGACCGCATTAGAGGATGAAACATATGACTCTTCGACAAACCATGATTTCATAGGTGATTCTTTTTTAGTAACAAAAGATTTAGACAGAGGTGGAGCTTTTGAATAGTCATATGGTGTCCAATATTGAACATAACTCATTTTAGATCGACTCTCGTCTTCAAGTTCTTCTTCTTCTTCAGTATCAAAAACAACAGCACGCACAATTGTATTATCAAACATGTGGTCCATACTATAAATCTTAGGATTTTCTTTAAATGCTTTGTGAAGAAACATTGATTTAAAATCGCAAAGTGCAAATCCTTTATCGGGTCTTGGTTTTAAAGCAAATTTCTGAATTGTTGTGACAGAGTTCCCGTGTTTGTAAACAATGTGACGAAATTCTTTGAGTTGTTTTTCAAGATCAACAATATCACCGAGTAAGTCATCTATATACTTCCTTTTTCGTTTTTTATGTTCACAAAACTCCTTTTTGCAATTTGACAATTCTGTTTCTGTTTTAGAGAGAACTGTTTGAAGACGTTCAGCTTGCGTTTTCAATTCACACTTTTCACTTTCGAGTTTCGAAATCAACTTTCCGTTTGACTCAATTAAATCTTGCATTTTGCGTTGAAGATCTTGTTCTTTATTGTAAGAATCTTGAAAAGCTTTTTCAAAACTTTTTGCATTTTTAATCTTGTCTTCCTGATTTGAAAGTTGAATTTTATAGCATTCAATATCTCTTGCAAGTGACGCATTTTTTTCTTTTAAAACTTTGTTTTTCTCGTTGCATTTTATGATTTGCAATTGTTGAGCATCCAGTTGTTTAGATAACAATATGAGGTCAGGGTCTGTATCAAATGATGGTTCATGTTGTTCTAAATGATCATGTTTATCATTCTCAATAGGATCATCAAATGAAACAACTGTGTCATCATCAAATATGACAACTGTGCTTATTTTTTCATCTGTTTGAGAGGATGAAGATGATTTAGATGGAACAACTTGCGCCATATCTGATTCATAAGCAGAAGGTGAGGCTATTTCATGTATTAGGCATGCTTTTTGGTCATGTACCTGAGACAAGCCGTCAGTGTCATACACTGGACCTGAATCATTAAGCTGAAGTTCCTGCATGTTGGCCTTAAGCATCACAGCTGCATTGGCTTCCAGATCTTCCATGTCATCATCATTGTACACATTTGCCATGAAGTTGTTATCTTGTTCAGGGAAATGTCCATCTTTTTCATCTTGAAGAGCCATGAGTAATGCCTGCTTGTGAAACTTACTACCCCGAGTTCTCGGTTTGGGACATGCTGTCGCTATATGACCTTGTTCATTACAATTGTAGCACCACACTGCATTCCCTGAGTTGGAGTTCCTAGTTGCAACCGGTTCAGACCTTTGCTGAGAAGACCCTGGGTTGTTCCTAAATCCCGCATTGTTACTAAACCTCTGACCATTCCCAAAGTTTCCTGAAGAACTTCCTGAACCAGATCGACCATAACTACGATTCTGAATTTCCACTCTTCCATCATTGACAACAGCTTGATTCCTTGTGTTAGAAGATGATCGTTGACGGTTGTTTGTTTTGTTGCAGAATTTGCTAAAAGTACGAGCAATAAGAGCAAGTCCCTGATTCAACGTGTTAAAGTCATCATCGTCGTCGTCATTGGAATTTGAGTAATACACTGCATCATTGTTGTTTAATGGAACAAGTTGAGTAGAAGCATTCTGTGGAGATGAATCATATGGGACCATTTGGTTCGAGGTAGAAGATTGTGGATAACTGAAGTAGTTTTGCTCTTGAAAATATGCATGATTTGACATTGGTGGTGGAGCATATGGAGATTGAGCTACGAGAGCCAAAGAATTTGGTGTTGGATTTGGTGTGTATCCTCCTCGTAGAGCTCGATCTTTTTCAACTTCAGGTTCATGGTGTTTCAGGAAATCATACAACAAACCATATGGAGCATCATGAAGATTCTTTGTTTGACGAACAAATGTCACATATTTATGCCAATCAGGGCCAAGACTACCAACAAATTTGGAGTTCACTGCTATCCTCGGTACTGTGATTTTGTGACGTTCCAGATCATTGACCACATTTGTGAAACGATGATAGTAGGATTCGAGTGACTCTCCTGGTTCAATTGTGATGTCAGTGTATTCCATGTATAGTTTGGATTCCATATCATCTTTGTTCAATTGAGTGCCTTCCATGAGGAGATGAACGTGTTCCCACATAGCTTTGGCTGTTTTCTGAGCATCGACACTTCGATAGATAGGATTAGGTATACCTTGAAGTATATAAGCCATTGCATACTCATCAGCTTCACGATGTAATTTCTGTTCTTCTGTGAGTCCAGATTCTGGAAGAGGTCTGTCACCAGGGGGGCGTGGAGGATCAGCATTTGGATCACCAACGTCAAATCTTGTTGGCCACTCAAATGGTCCTTCAAGTATCACTTGCTTCAAGAATTTCCCATGAGGTTTCTTTAATTCAAGAAATCGTAAGAATCGACTTGACCATTGAACATAGTTCCCAGGTGTTAGCATTGGAGGTGTTTCAAGTGATCCTGCCTCATGTCGGGATTGTTGAGTTGTAATAACTTCACACATTCTGTCAAACCAGTGAGGTTGTTTGGAGGAAAACTGAGTATTTTGTTGTGGCACTTGATATGGTTGTTGTTGAGGAATGATCTGATGTTGTTGCATCATTAGGTAATGATGTAGTGGATTATACGTTTGTTTTTGAACGTGTGATTGTGAAGGTTGTTGATACAGTTGTTGCGGATGGTATTGTTGTTGCTGATACTGCTGATGTTGATGTTGCTGAGTATGAGGGAAGTAGTGATTAGGTGGTTGAGACATCTTAGAACACTTGTGTAGAAATGGATCTTTGTAGAAGATTGAAATGCACGTTCCTTTGATTAAGTCAAAATTCCTTGGGGTAAGTAGAATCTTACGCGTAACTTTAATCTTACGCGTAACCTTTCAGTTTATGCGTAAAGAGTTAGTTATGCGTAAACAATAAGTTTAGGCGTAAGTTTACTCTTTACGCGTAAGCTTTGGCTTATGCGTAAGTTTAGACTTATGCGTAAGGTTAAACAACCAAACAAATCTTCCAAACTTATCTAAGCTTGAAAGATATTCGAAGTCGAAGTATTCCACTAACTTATCCAAGCTAGGGAAGTACTGAGTCACCGGAACACAAGGAGAAGATCTTTGTTGAAGGTTAAGCGTAGATTCTGAAACTTACGCGTAAGATAGACTTATGCGTAAAGTTTAGGCATAGGATCTGACTTGTGGGTAGGAATTCACACTTACGCGTAGAAAGTGAATTAACTCGTAGGTTTTTAGTCGTAGACTTCCAAGTTACTCGTAGGATCAGGGTTTTGACCTTAGTTATGCGTAAAAAGAGGGTTTTAGCCAAAAGTTACTCGTAGAAAGGACAAAAAGTACTGTTTACAGCTTTATGATCGTACTGTTCACCAAAGTTACGCGTAAACTGGTCAGAAACTTGAAAAATCTCAAATTTTTGAAGAAAAATGCTTAGAAATAAGGTACTTTTGATCAAATAACTTCACCAAGACTTAGAAAACACTAACTATTGAAGATTTTGCTACCCAAAACTAGTTTTCCAATATTAAAGAAGCTATAAAACCTTAAAAAAACCTTAAAAAATCACAACTTTATGCAACAACTAAGCTTCAAATCACTATATCAACCTTGAAACTTATCCAAGCTTCAAGATTTAAGTGAAAGAAACCAAGAAAAATGCAAAAAGATGAAGATTAAGCACCAAATACCCACGTTAAGACCAAGAAACACACTTCAATCTCTATTTGGCGAATGATACCACTTGTTAGGTCACCATTTATGTAAACACAAGTATGATGTAAAGAGAAATAAGATGAGAATAAGAGATGGTTGATTATGAGACAATATGAAAAGTGAAAGAGCAAGAGTTTCCTTAAGATAATCAAATAACCAACAAACATAATGTTTACATAAGCTTACTATTTATAAGGGAGGAGTTAGGGCAACACTCCCTTCCTCCCTTATCTTCAAATTCGTGGGCTTTCAAGCCCATGGGGCTTTAACACATAAGCCTTGTAACATGAAACATAATGAAATAAATACTAAAGCAACCTATTACAAAATGCAATGACCGAGACTTGACTAAATACAAAAGTATGATCCCAACAATTAGGCAGAAAGTACAAGCAAAGTATGCACAAATATCTAAAATCTAAAAACAGAAATGCAATCGCGAAATTTAAACGTAACGTACGAAATAAAACGTGACTTTAATTCTAAAAATGATCCTACAAATATGAAACAAATTTCTAAAAATCTTAAACTACTAAAAAGAATTTTTAGAAAAAGAAAAATATTTTTTTAACTTTTTATTTATTTTCTATGATTTATTTTCTATTTTTGGAATTAAAAAGTAATTAAAAATTAAGGAAAATGTAAAAATTAATGAAAAAAATATAAAATCTGTTCTGAAAAATCTAAAATATTATAAAAGAATTATCTAAAATATTTTTGTATTTTAAAAGGCTTTTTCTGATTTTTTATTGATTTTTGTTTATTAAAAAGTATATAAAAATGATTATAAACTAAGAAAAATTAAAAAAAAAATCAAATCAACTCAGAAAAATATGAAAAATTTACAGAAAATCTAAAATAAAATGAAAAGCTTGCAGAAAAATTTTGAACTAAAAATAAGTTGCAAAAGTGCTTATTAGCTAGAAAACAGCTTATCACAAGTGCTTATTAATAAGCACTTGTGACAAGACTATGTGAAACTTGAAACACAGATTCAGTATACTCTATTAAGCTCAGTAAAGCTCATAAATGAATAGAAATAGCACAGAAACAATAGAAATGAGCAATAAGCAGTTACTAGCAAGCTAAACAATAAGCACAAATCAACCAAAATAAGCTAGAAGCTAAGTAACACTAAATATTAACTACTAAACCTCAAATGAGACTCAAAATGATCAATTAAACCAGATACAAGCTCAAATACTAACTAGCAGGCCTAATTACCAAATCAGTTACTATGTTCTAAACACCTAAATTGCAGGCAAGAATAAGCTGACTAAATAAGCTCTAAAGTACAAACTTAAGGGGGCAAAAGCTCATTTATACTACTGAGAGTCTAAAAACTGCAAAATCCCTATCTCTAACAACTAATTGATGCTCTTAATTGATTTAAGATCAGCAACTAGTGGATACTGTGAACATGAAACAGTTGACTAATTTTAAACTTGTACCAATTGACCAAATCCAATTTCAATCTACTAAATCTACTACTACTTGTATTGTTAAGCTACAATTACACTAGATTAAGCTATATTAATCTATTATGCAACTACTTTTACAAAGCTACTAGCTGATATCAACTTATACTAACAGTTACCAATTAAGAAAACTAACTTTGACTTTTATGAGCTATACTAGTTACTTTTCTTATTAAGCCTACTATTACTCTAATGTGATCTGTATGTGATGCTAAAACAGTAATACAACAACAATTACACTCAGCAATCAACAAATCCAAACACCCCCTTAAAACCTGTTAACACTATGAATTGATGCAAAACACCACAAACTTCCAAATCATTGATTCAACAAGCAGTAATAACAATTACAGAAGCTATTCCAACATTCAATTACAACTAAATCTAACAAATACTCAGAAAACAGATGTATGCAAAATAGAAGCAGAACTTACAAACACAATTCAAGTCAGCTAGAAAAGAGGTGATTCACTTAGCCTGCCTATCTTTTAGATAGGCTGAGATCTTCCAAAGCTATCTCAATCTACCAAATAAACTCCAATTATCAACTGATTCAACACAGTTTAACTTTCATTGACCAAAATACCAATGAACAAGGAACTAAACCTACACTCTCACAAAAGCTATATAGAGCTGATATGAGATGTATTGAACTACAAACAAGCTTAACTAAGAGCTGGAAGACTAGATTAAACAACTTTTTATATTTTTTTCTTTTCTGATTTGTATAAAACTATTTGAATGAAACAATAAATGATTTGAAACAAAAAAGTATGAAATGATTTAAACTATTAAGACATAAATAAAAGCTAGTTTATAAATTGTAAACTACAATAAGCAGAAATGATAAGAGTAAAAACTGATTGTATTAATAAAAGAGAATTACAATTGAAATTTAAGAGAACTACAATTCAAAAGTAAAATGGGCAGAGTTTCTACACTATACTCCACCACTGAATACAGGCTACATATCACTCTATTTATAGCAACAATAAGAAGATTCTAGAGATGAGGGAGTCATGGATTGCCACCTTGGCAATCCGTGTGGTGTGCTTCCTGAGTGAAAATCTAAGCCCTCTGATCATATCCCAATCATTCCCTCATCATATCAACCCTTGGATTACAATCTATGACGTGTTCTCTCCAATAGTTTGATGCCATCTGTCCCTTTTGTGCTTTTTAGCTGACACGCTCCTGACACGTCCTTGATCTTCTAGATACCAAGCAATTGTATGGAAATACCCTTACTCTCGGTAATTGGGTGAATCAGTATATCTAGGGTTCATGTTCTGGGTGAAAGTAATTTGGGGGAAAAGGGGGCGGGTAAGAATTATTTATTATTGTTTGACTTTGGTTAAAAGTGGGGGTTGACCGGGTTGGGGTGAGTGGATCGGGTGAAAGAGATTAGGCCGTGTAGGATTCTTGGGCTTTGTTTTGGATTTGGACAAGTAATATTGGATAAAGCTCATGGACTTATAATTACTTTTCAGCTTTTGTGTTATAAAATTACAAGGACCTTTTGTGCAATTAATGAAACTGTGAGGGTTGATTATGCCATGCTTCAAAAATATAATCCAAGGGTTTCTATTGACAATTCTCTAATCTTTGAGGGTTGATTTTGACTTTCATGAAATATTTCTTCCAGGTACCTCTTTTATCAATTGATGAAAGTGTAGGGACTGAAAGCAAAATTTCTTCAAACTTTGACCAGGGACCAAATCTGACAATCTTCAAATCACTGAGGTCTCTCATAGGCTTATGCATTGACTTTCCTTGACTATTTTGCACACGTTCTACTCTCATGCTCGTTTTTGCTTGTTTCCTGATTGTTTTTCGTCATTTCACGAGATATCCGTACCTGCACATTCACAATCACAAAAACATATTTTCTTTGACGTTTTGGTTAGTTTTTGGATTATTAAGTACCTATTTAAGCTAAGAAAAGGTGAGTGAATAAGCACTCACCAGTGATTCTTCCTGAAACATTATATGCTGATCCTATTCAATCTAGACATCCAATCATAGACTGGGAGATTTACAAAGATAAATTTGGAAAGGCTTGGAAGATAATCAGGCTTGGTGGAGGATCAGAAGTGTGCAAAAGTTTTCAGGAATTGATAAGAAGAAGTGACAGAGAAGACTTAGACAGATTATGGGAGTTGGTTAAAAAAAACTCAAAACAATCAAGAAGCCAGATGTGAAAGAGCAAGAGCTGTGGGTTGAGTTACACAGGTTATATGAACCTGATCCAGCTGATATCTATTGGAACTTCCCAATTTATGATCTCTCAACTTCATGGAAGTTTTATGATAGCTGCAATGTACATCAGTTATCAACACAAGGTGGAGTTGATGTTTTTATGCTTGCAGAAAAAGAGTAACCTTTGAGTGCTAATTTACTTGCTGTGATAATATCTAAAAAGATCATATGTGAAGAAAGTACAGAGGTAGTTAAAGATCTCATTGAAAGAATTCGTGCTCAGTATGAGAGACAAATGCCAGAACGGAATAAAAGAAGATAAGGTATTTGGAGGTAGCAGGGGTGTAGCTTCTCTGTTTTCATTAAACAGAGAATTGTAGCTTCTCTGTTGTTCGTACAAAAGTTACTAATGCTATTATTAAGTTACTACTGCTATTACAATAGTTGTTTGTGTAATTTAGTCTATTGTAATGGATTTAGACTCCAAAAAGTCAAGCTTTTCTCTGGCAATAAAAAAATTTGCAGTTTTCACTAGTATATCTACTTGCAGGCAACATAATTAATAATATAACATTAAAATTGATAAAAAAAAACATAGCATGACATGATAAAAACATAACATTAAAATTCAAATGAACATAACATGGTTGATAAAAAACATTGAAAGAAACTCTAAATTCCCTTGACAAATGCGTGCTTGTTGAAAAGCTTGAGCTTCTCTTCGGCAATCTTCTTCTTCAATTCCAAAAGCTCGATAACGTCGGATTTTTGAAGCTTCTTAAAATACTCCAAGCACTTGAACATCTGCACCGAAGGATGCACAAGTTCCATTTCAGCCATGTACTTGTTCCTTTGAATAATAATATCAAGCAACTCTTAATATGCCTTAAACAGATCTTTCGCATACTTCACATCACGCTGTGTCTCCCTATCAAAATACACCTTCATTTGGTATGGTAACTCAGTTAAGTTAGCAGCCGCTTCAAGTTCCTAAAGAAGCACAAATTGAGACATTCTTACACCCTTTGATACAATTTATGTTTTACTGTTTTTGTTTACTGGATGAATGAGGAAGGTACTTGGGTTATAGCATATAAATAGGCGGGGTAATTACATGTGAAAATGTATTTTAGGCGTGTTTGGGTAATAAATGCTAAACGTTTGGGTTACCAACATACACATCCCAAAATTTCCTAGCAACATTAATTTATGCCTAACAAGATTAAGTTATGCCAAGCAGCATTAACATAATTAAAGTAGATTACAACTACTTCATTTCGTTTAACTTGATGTT
Source organism: Artemisia argyi (assembly GCA_030686995.1). NCBI lineage: Eukaryota > Viridiplantae > Streptophyta > Magnoliopsida > Asterales > Asteraceae > Artemisia > Artemisia argyi. Next base: position 39,526,281 of record CM060689.1, read on the forward strand.
TTAACTTTATTTCGTTTGTAAATACAAGAATTTTAATTAGATTATAACTTTTATATTATAGTTTTAAATGATTGTAACAAACATTTAAAACTACAATATTAAAACAACAAATCTTTGTAAATTTTAAAAAAAATAAAACAATCCTATCTAAATTCATTTTTTAATTAACTTAATTTATTTTTAGGTAATGATTAACATAATTAAAGTAGACTACAACAACTTCATTTATGTTACAAGGATAAATGTGTACATGGTTAATGGTCACATATAATACCCTTATAACGTGGCCATAATCATGATTTAGATACACATTTGTGATATGGTCTGACTAGTGTAAAGCCTATAGTCACATGTTCGGGCTACAAATATATGTGACTATACACATTAGGATTTGGAAAGCAAACACACACTAAACTTTAGACACACATATTAACTTACGTGACCATATGTATCGAATTTTCGTTATCTATACTACCTTATAATGTATTTAGGACATCTATATTTAGAAGTCTTAAAATGTTTAAGACCAAAAACATTTCTTTAATAGTAAAGATGCATGTACACAACATTAATGCACATAATTTTTAGACTTACTAGACAAGAAGCATAATGTACACCACTTTAATGCACAAATTAAAAAAAGCACCATATTAATGATATTTAATGTAGTTAATTAATTAATTGGTCAATAAATTCAATTAATACAATTATTAAAACACCATTACATCACAAATACAAATTATCAAACATATTGTACAACCAAATTAAACACAATTCCTACATTAAATGTCACTAATATAAATAATAAAGCACATTATACAAATATTCAAGCTCGAACGGGCAATGGGCTTGAGCCCGAACGGGAGTGGGCCAAACAGCCTCGAGCCCGAATGGGCACGGCCTAAACGAAATTCTTGATATCCGTAAATTTATTGTCAAAAAGAACATAATAAACAAAAATACATGATTCACCGGAAAATTTAATTTCAGGGTACCCGCCGCTGCAACGCGCGGGTACCCTGCTAGTGCTTAATCATGTTTGTATGGTTTAGTGTGACCATATATGACATTTGGTCACACTCTTCAAGTGTGTGACATATATTTGTCACTCTTAAATGCATATCGTGACTAACGTTTCAAACTGAATTTTTAGTTGTCACACATTTCAAATTGATATGTGGCTAACTATTCAGCAAAGAATGGCAGTCACGTTTATATAATCATGACAAGAATTCTATCTCTATATAGAGAAAGAAAAAAAGATATTTTTTTAGCGCATTCAGTCTTTCGATTTTTTTCGTTCCTATTCTCCTTTCTCAAAAAAAGGGGACCTTAAACAAAGTTAATGGATTACTTCGTTCTTGATAGTTATTTACTTAATCGGTGAATAGAAGTATACTCTGGATGTGACAAACTTGACTATATAATTTAGCCATATACGCAAGTACTTCATGTGACCATATATCTTTTTTGGTCACACTGTTCAATTGTGTGACATATATTTGTCACATATGTATATCTATAGTGTGACTAATGTTTCGAGTTGACTTGTATCAATCACACGTCCCGAATTAAAAGTCACTAAAATGTCGAAAAATATTTACCAGTTACCCTCTAGTCACATATATACACCAATGTGTGACATATATTTTACGAAATGGTCACACAAGTCGGATCAAGTGTGGCTGTTTATTTAAGGCTAGTACATTTAGTCACGTAAATATGTTGCTGTGTGGCCATTCAAAATATGCTATGTGTGACGAAAGGCCAAATCTGTACTAGTGGTTGCTTATAAGAATATTGAATAAGTAGATAAAGAAAAGAAGAGGTATATATAAATGTTTTAGGTCTATAAGGAAGGTCTTAACTTCTTTTTATTATTATCTAGAATAGGCATTCTGAAATAGACAACTTAGAGCTTGCTTCTCAAAACTAAGTAGATAAGCAAAACCAATTTTTGGATTAGCCAAATATTCTAAATGATTTAAGCAGAAAAGCTATACAATCCCAAACACCCTCTTAGAATCAGTCTTTTTAATTTCAGGCTTTTAAAGGTCTGCAAATGAATTTCTAGAGGTTTAGTTTAATTATGCTAACAGAATTTGGCTAATGTTACGATAGAAATCTGTTGCAACTGAATATATACCCACAGTAGCAAAATCATTTCGTGCAAAAAGTATGGCAACGATTCCTAACAGAAAAATACATTTCAATCGGTTTGTATATATACGTCGATTTTATATTCATTTCAGCAAATGGTGATTGCCCAATTACGAGATTTTCTTCAAAAGATACAAACACTTATTATTCCATAAGCATTGCTCTTGAACAAATTATCAGGCAACTTTATTCCATAAGCCTGCTGCGCAAGAAAATGGTAAGGTTAATTAAAGTTTTTGTAATTATAGTGAATTTATGATTGTTGAAGATATTGTGTATCCTGAGATTTTGAAATAAACAATAGATGTATTATCATGTTTATATTGACTGAAAACTATCACTTTTCTGATGAGTTTCAACTATCTTTTAGTATATAGACAAAAATACACTGTTGGTCCCTAAACATTCCACGAAACATCACAGGGCACCCTAACTTTCTAAAAACGTCGTGTGGCGTCTAAAACATGTGAAAATGAGGCCGATTGCGTCCTTTGACCCATTTGGGCAAGGTCAACGCACGTTTTATGTTCTTGTTTTAAGGGCATAATAGTCCAATCACTATTTAACTATGATCTAACCCAAGCTAAACCCGACAGCCAAAATGAGGGACCAACAGCGTATTTTTGTCTTTATTTATTTATTGGAGCAATAAACAACTTGGGTCAGATTCGTTCTTTCCTTGCTATCTTCTTATAAATACATGGTTTACATAAACGCTAAATCTCATATCCATGTACTTTCTTGATGTTTTATGTAATGTTTAATGTAGTGTTTTTAATCGATGTACTCTTTTAATAATTGATGAACTTAAGTTTGTGTTAATGAGAGATTGTCTCTCTGGTTAAATCCAAACACCCGATAAACTCAGAAAATGCAAGATACAAACATGCAGTTGAAAGCAAAAACTCATAAAATGAAAGATTAAAATTATCATTTAAAATATCTATCCGTTACATAATTACATTAGTCCGAGGCGTATGCCAAATGGACATCATCATAAGTGAATGTTTCTAAACATTCATCTTCTTCACTTTCATCATTTATTTTTTTGATCCATTTTTTTTTCTAATTTCCTAAGTGCAGCCTTCTCTTTCCAATGCTCCTCGGCCGCTGCAGAACGCCTTCCATCTATCAATTCAGCATGGCTTCCTTCAGCCTCCTCATTTCCTTCTTCCTGCTCCGTTGCTTCTTCCTTCTCCTTTTCATCTACCTCCTTCCATTCTTGTTCCAACACAACTTCTAGTTCATAGTAGCGGCTTTCATCACCTTCAACTTTGGCCGACTGTTTTTGGTTAGATACAAGGTTTTCTACTGCCACATTTGCTTCAATAGTTGGTCTTTTGGTCAATTCTTTGTCTTGGATAGCATCCGTATCTCTTGGTCGTTTGTTTCCGGACAACATGATTTGAAGTGAATGTGATAGATGTGTTTGAGGTTGATGATATAAGCTTGGTATGCAGCAATATGTGGAAGTAACCAATATATACACAAAAATGGGAAAAACGAAGAGTCTGTATTAAATTTTTGAACTCTTCGATTCCCCATTATTTGTTGGAAATATACATGCATTTTCTGAGTAAATAGAGCGTGTCAAGGAAGACACTGTTGGTCCCTCAATTTGTCTATGTTGCCGTTGGTATATTTAAAACTCCTGCCCATTATTAAGTTTAGTGTTTACACTTTGACTCATGAATTTTCAATTATGACTTTAGATAGTCAAACTTCAAAAGTCAAATTGGCATCCATAAGGCTTGCCTCCAGTAAGGAGTGACTTAATCTTGCATTTTATGAGTTTTTGCTTTCAATTGCATGTTTGTATCTTGCATTTTTTGAGTTTATCGGGTGTTTGGATTTAACGAGAGAGACAATCTCTCATTAACACAAACTTAAGTTCATCAATAATTAAAAGAGTACATCGATTAAAAACACTACATTAAACATTACATAAAACATCAAGAAAGTACATGGATATGAGATTTAGCGTTTATGTAAACTATGTATTTATAAGAAGATAGCAAGGAAAGAACGAATCTGACCCAAGTTGTTTATTGCTCCAATAAATAAATAAAGACAAAAATACGTTGTTGGTCCCTCATTTTGACTGTCGGGTTTAGCTTGGGTTAGATCATAGTTAAATAGTGATTGGACTATTATGCCCCTGAACCAAGAACATAAAACGTGCGTTGACCTTGCCCAAATGGGTCAAGAGACGCAATCGGCCTCATTTTCACATGTTTTGGACGTCACACGACGTTTTTAGAAAGTTAGGGTGCCCTGTGATATTTCGTGGAAAGTTTAGGGACCAACAGTGTATTTTTGTCTAGTATATATTAAGCCGAACTTTCTGATACAATCCCTTTTATTATGTTATTGTCATCTCCTTTTATCAGGCACAATGGTTAATTTCGTTAATGGGATATAAAATGGAGGCAAGTTGTTTACAATAAAAATGCACATCTTTAGGGGTTCACTGTAATATAAATTCTGATACATTAGTAAAATTTGTTGTAGACGACAAATTTAGTGCCTCATATTTCGCTTACTTTTCACGGTTTTGACGGTAAATTATGTTGGTAAAATTTGGGAAATCGCTTTGTTTCAAAACAGAGAACTACTATCTAAAAACACCAGCCGCAACGCGCGGGCTACCAAACTCGTTAGGTCTACAATAGATGTTAACATACGTGCTTTTAAGAAAAACTTGTATCTAAATCGGTAAAACATATTAACATCGCTAGACATGGCTTCTATACCCGAAAATCAATGCATGAAGTTATAATAGTTGGGATAATTGTCAATTTTACAATTTTCTTCTATTTTTATGTAAAAAGAACGTTGTTTGTCTATCGTATAGTTACAACAATTAACAATAGAGTCATAACAACAAGTAATCAACGTGTATGAAAAGTTGGTTCTTATAGATTGATAGATTGTTTAAAAAAAATTAAAAAAAATAAAAATAAATAAGAAGTTCTTATATATTGCTTAACTGAGATGCATTGAGATATTGAAGCAAAATTTTGCTTTGGTGCTTGTATCCCATGCAAATTATTGTTTTCATGTTGTTACATGCTTTTCAGATATTATGCGTTAAAATTTTATGCTACATTACTACGTGCTACAATAAAGGTAGTATTGCTAGCCCCATTACCGTCGATCATGTTACTTCCTCCGTTTCAAAATATAAGTTCAGTTTGACTTTGTGAATTGAACTTTGATGTTAAATATTTTTATTTGTATTATATAATACTTGATGCAAAATATATAAATGGATAGTGTTTTATATGTATTTTCATTTGGTATAATTTACATCATGAGATATATAATACAAACAAAAATATTTACGAGTTCGATTCAAAAAGTCAAACTGTACTTATATTTTGAGATGGAGGTAGTATTAAGGGTCAGCTTGGTTCAAAGTGGGGAAAGAGAAAGGGAAAAGGAAATTAATGCAAAGGAATGAGTGAGGTGGGTAATCAATACCTTACCCCCCAATTTACTTTATAATGGTTGATTACCCACTACGGGGTAATCAATACCTTACCCCTCCTTTATCAAGCACCATTATTTAAAGTATGTGAGCCCTTTTCAATTCCTTACCCTTTCTTTACCCCTTCTTTACCCCCCACCAAGCACCCCCTAAGTTTTGTCTACAAAATATGTATTAAAAATGTGAATGAGAATGTATATGCATAGAGAGACATATTAGGCAAGTAGTAAATGTGATATTGAGTGCTCAAAACTTAAGATGGGACTGTGGGTCCGATTTATTTATAGCGTTTTATGTTACGTGTCGTATAACATTCGATCAATCAATCATCTCAATTAGATCATGCTTATTTGTTAATACAAATATGGTTTTCAAAACGTTATTTATATTTTACAATTTTTCGCTAAATTTTATTGATGACAATGATAAAGTTTATTTACGCAAAGCATAAAAATTGTCAGGTCATCTACATATAGCTACAAGTTTTATTTAAACATCACAAAAGTTTTTAAACATGTTGTACACACAACACTTTTAATGTACAAGTTTTATGTACACTATGCTTTCTATGTGGTACATATTTCTAAAATAATGTTCATTACATATCAAACCAAGTTTAAGTAATCAAACACTTTTAATAACTCATAAACTAACATGTTAATATTATTTAACTAGCTACATTATATATTTTACAAGTTAACTTTGTTAAACATTTTAATCAAAATGTAAATGCATTATTTCATCACTACTTGGATCATCCTATACTAGTATCATCTGAGATAGCAAATCATAGTGGGATACTAGAAAATATTTTAGAAAGATTTGAACAAGATTTGTAAGCTTTGCAAAATCTTGTGTCAGACACCCGCGAAACTAAAAATTAATAAGGGCGAACCCCTTTTTTTTTTGTTCCGTCCAAACCGTGGGTTGCTGAAATCAAATGGCTATAAATAACAGCTTAAACTCAGTTGTTTTCTCATCACTTACATATATAAACTTACATACTATCTTTCACTTGTTCATATTCATCATCTAACTCTTTAATAGTTGTTTTTGTGAACTTCTCAAGTAGCAAGAAGATCACATCATTGAAGACTTACTAGCTTCAAGAATGTTAAAGCAAGTCTCTGCATATATAGTGTGAATTATTCATACATTATTGTTTGTACCAAACTATCATGATCCTCAGTAGTGATCGGTTAGTATTTTAGTCCTCAAAATACAAAGTGTGACGGGGGTGGTTGTAGTGTAAGCGATGTGTAAAGGTTTTCTCCACCGGATAAAGGAGCTTGTTGACTAGTGAAGGATACTCTCGAGTGGATACTCGGGGAGTGGAGTAGGGCAAGGAAAAAGAGTCCTTGTAGACCGAACCACTATAAACCCTCGTGTTGTGGTTTGATCGTTTATATCCTTCTTGCATTTTACTTACTGTCATTTTGTTTAAATACATTAGTTCATTTCACATAAAGATAAACAAATAAATGAATTAAAAATGGTAAAACATTCAACCCTCTTCTAGTTTTCCATATTATCTTTTGACGAACACCAATGTTTCATAGCCGAATTAAGGCTTCTCAAGCTAAAACACCAGAGTCCAACCCCGTCAAGATAACAATTTGGATAAATATATGTTGGGTTTTAAACGTCCAAATACATGCAACACTAATATGGTCACATCGATATAAGTTACAAACTAAATTCATGTTTGGCAACAAGCATTTATAAGCGTTTTTGAATACCTAACGAATAGCGATGAGTAGTTTTAATACAAATCTTTTTTGTCAAAAAGCAATTAGTGATTGATTTTTTTTGTAACCACTCTCGTACCAGGTCGGGCCCTTCTCAGATATTCGCGTATGTGTGTCTTTCATAGTCATATGTCAGATGGTATATCTTGACCGTTATTGAAAGTTGGGAAACAATTGTCTCACACGTTTATTTGACACGGTCTGAGAGGCCTTCCCTGGCCAGGTATGGCTTGGAAATGTGGTTGATCCTGTCGAGTCTTGATAACGGACCTTGTTTATGATGGGCTTGAATTAGGCGTGTAATTAATTGGCTTGGGCCATTAATCTCTACATTATATATAACAGGAGGAATTTGAAAAATATGACACCTCATTGCCCAGTAATTCATTATCAGCCATGTCATCAGCCTAAGAAATTTTTATAATTAATTTCGTATTTATTTTAATACTAATTAATTTTTCATAAAATCTGGCACATATCCGAATTTATTTAATTAGTGTAAAAATTAATTGTAGGTTATGGGATTCGAACTTGGGTTTTATGATACATTAACACACATGTTTACCACTAGATCAACTCACTTTTTGAATTATATGTTGCAAAACCAAAACTATAATCCTCTACAATCAATAATTCAGCATTTAACATTTTAAAAACCATTAAATGAGATATTTAGATAGATTTTGACTACTTGAATTATCATTCAACCCGGCCCAACTCATCCCATAACATTCTATGTACACTTTTGCAACCCTAAAACAACACACAAACAATACACATGACAATCACATACGTTGAAAGTCATCCCTATTACCATTTGTTACAAACACAATCAAAGCCACGAATTAAAAATGATTTTCATGAAACAGGCATGTTTATTACGATATTAGATAATTTATAGTACTTAATAAATTATGATCGATCAGCATGGATCACTTGCATCTTTAATAGACTGAAGTATTATTTTTTGTGTGATTTTTTCTTACGTCTAATAAGCATATTTGATTGTTTGTATTGAGCCAAACAACATGAAGAACCTATTATGATCAATATCTGTAATGCTAATCCTTTTATGTTTGTGATTTTGTTTCTCTCGCAAAACCAGTTTTTCATATCATGCCTCTCCTGCATGCACATAAAGAGGGAACGTGCTTTAGAGTTATCATTGTCATGCCACTCCGTAATCTCCTTTTGAGTTTTGTTCTAAATCATCAATGAATATAGCTATATTTAGTAAAAAGTATTGTACTTTATACTCATATTTTTAATACTCACATAAAACCCATTGGAAAACCCTTGCCGAAACATTAGTAAGTTTGTTTGGATCTGTTTATCGTGTATTTTAATCTGTTTTTGTACATGAGACATTTAGATGTATCCGTTTTTCACTGGCACCACTGTTGGTGGTTTTCCGATGCCAACTAAGAAGTACCCACAACACCATCACGATACAGATTTGATGTGCTTTGGATATTTGCAGAAACGGTATTTATGCTTCAGTTTATTCAAAGAAGCAAAGGGTTTATGTGCTTCAGTTTATTCAAACAAATAAATGGAATGGAGGTATATATGCTTTCTGGAATGATATATCTATTGAATATCTATTGTTATTCTGTAGCTTTTGTGTTTTTGGGTGGAACATGGAAAGACTTGGGTTTGGAAACATGTATGTTTACACGGCCACATTTATTCTATCATGTGTAGCACCATTTTGGATTTTCACTATGGTGGCTATTAATACCCTTAATGAGACAATAAGGGAGGCTTTGGTACAACAGGGCTCTTTTTATGTCTATTCGGTTTGCTTTATGATGGTTTTTGGAGGATTCAAAAAGGGAGCTATGAAATTCAAACATTGCGTTGGGTGGTTTGAGTACTAATGTTCTATGCTATAGTAAGGCATGTAACATGCTCTTATAATTTGGATTCACTTTTTTCTCTGTTGATACATTATAACGTTGTCATATTAGATTTCATAATCAAAAGAGTATAATACAAATGGTTAAAGCTGTCTTGGGTGCTGATGGCGTATATGCGTTCACGACACGTCTTAGGACATAGTGTGCATTTTTAAGTATCTGTTCTAGGACCTCTATGAGTCTTTTATTAAGTCTACCTTGATCTGCGTTACTGTTAGGTTTTTATAAAGGGCTTGTACCTGGGGTAACTGGATCTTTGACAATGGGTGCAACAAACTTTGGTGTCATAGAATCAACTAAAAAGTGGATTGAAGAAATGCATCCAAATCTTGTGCATGGTATAAAAATACATGTTTATATTATAGCTAAAATGCCAAATTATCTACAATAGTGGAGTAAAAAAGTATAAAGCCTAATTGATATTGTTAATATATAAAAGTAATTTCCTTTTTCAGCCTTATTAGTCATTTTTGTGCATTCTTATCGCTTGATCCTAAGTAAGTATGCCAAATCTGGTGGGACCAGGGGTTGCGTTGGGTGCAGCGGCTTATGGAAACATGTGGTGTAAGGTATGGTCAATTTGAACTTTTGTTGACTTTAATCACTCGCATTGTATGAGCTTCTAAATTTCATACTTTCTCAAATTGTTTTTTAGTGTCATACGTTCTCAGACCTCATGTATGTGACAAAGCATAAATGGCAAATGTGGTTTCAAACTTGATAGATGATCTTGAACAAATTATAAATGCTATATATTGTTGTACGTTCCTACTTAAATCTCAGAGTACCCTATATTTCAATATATCAGATTGGTTATATCTATGCTTATTTTGATTTTCTAATGCTTTTCATTGTTATTTTCGTTGATCAGGCAGCAAAGAGGCATTTAATTAAGAGGATTGACAATTTGGATGGTAGAATGGATAAACAAGTTGAGATAACGAAGTAAAATATAGAGCAGGTACATATTTTAGCTACAAATAGAGGTTTAAACTTTAAAGAAAGTATAATTTATTCTTTAGACTTGTGAATGAGTGAAGTTTGTGATAAGCTTAGCCATGCGAGTAACGAAGTGGAATGATGAGTGTGTAAATACTCATCATTTTTACCGAATTTTAACTGCCAAAACACGAGAAAACACTCAAGAATGCATCAAAATAATGAAAATATCCCAAAGATCGCGTTTTACATGTTTCAAATACAAAATGATCAAAAACAAACGAAAAACGAACAAAGTTTGCATAATTGGCAGTTTCAGTCCCCCAACTTTCAAAAATTATCAAAACTAGTCCCTAAGCGTTTATTTCAAATGAAAAGTCAACCCAAGTTTCTTAAAAGTCAAATAAATCACAAATGATCTCTTGGTAAAAACTTTTGGAAAAATGTACAAGTTTGGTCCCTGAATTTCACAATTGGCAATATTGGTCCCTATAACATGGAATTTGGCAAAAGTGACCCGGGAATTACGAATTATAACAAAGTTGATCTTGGAAATTCATAACTTGGCATAATTGGTCCTTTGATGAACTTTGAAAGATAGCAGAAAAAGTCCCTCAAGATTCATTAAATCACAAACTTGGTCCTTGCGAATCCTAGTACAAAACCAAACGGATCCACTATTGTTATAGCTCCAAGCCCAAATTACCACAACCACTCCACCTCCCAAAAATTTACCCTTGGCCCAAGTTCTTTACAAGCCCGCCTCCAAGCCCTTTTTCGTTATAATAAAAAAAAAAACGTCCCTTTTCCTTTTTTTAACCTAATCAGATGATACGCCTCACCTCCCTTTTCTTCTTCACTTGTTTATCCAGGTTACATCCCACCCCAAACACTCTCTCCTTTTACCCACCATATCAACCACCACCTCTACGCCACATCTCTGCACCACGCATCACCTTCCCCACCACCTCAAAAGCAACCCCCACCTCAAAAGCTCCCCACTTCCTCACGGGTTACCAACTCCATGTCATCTATCTACAATAATATTGGGCGCCAAAATCATGATGAAGGGCTGTGATTATTTGTAGCAAATCCAAGGGCTTGGAAGGAAGCACAAGAAGGACAAGCTGAGTTGTTTTCACAAGAGCAAGGCAAAAGAGAATCCAAGAATCAAGAAACCCTAGATAAGTAGTATAAATAGGTTAAGTATTGTAAGCCTTAAGGCATGTCGAAAATTGGAAGTAGTTCTTTAACTTAGTTAATTTAGTTTTCAACTTGTACTTTTACCTTAATTTTAATATAAGAATTTCAGTTTCATTCACTCAAAGTTGAGTCCTCAATTTCCACTGTTAAATTGAAAGTCCAATTTTTAGTTTAAAGTTTGTTCAATTACTGTCTCTCTCAATACTTTCAGAAGCTTATTTAGGTTCTAACTACATAACATAAAAAAAATTAGATTTAGAATCATCTCAGTTTAATTGTTACCTAAGCTTGACCATGAGGAATGCTTGGGAAGTTGCTCGAAATGGATGAGCAAGAGGGACTGTACTAGCTTGTTTTAAAAAAAACAAGCTAGAGCTTGTAGCTGTTTTAGAGATGCCCTTGTTCAGCTTGGGTTAAAGGTTATTTTGCATAATTTTGCACACTTTATTCTTGCAAGTTTTAGTCATTCATTCTGCTTATTTGTGTTTTATTTGTATTAGTGTAAGGTTGTATGTCAGTTATAAAGCTCGATTTTTTTTATTCACTACATTAAAACTTGTAATCAGATTTTAAGGGGTATGTTTGGATTAAGATTGCTACTGAGCTTCAGTCACATTCTGTAGTTAAAAAATTGCTGAGATTTCATTGTTGTCAATCTAGCTAACTTAACTCTTAACCTTGGTAACTCTTAAGGTAAAAGTGAATAATCCACCTCAACCCATTAACTGTTTGGTTTTGAGATATATAACTTTTCATTTTAAACAAGAAGTAATCAGTTTAGTTTGTTCTGGTTTACTTTCAACCCAATGCATCATTTTCAGTAGCTTGATACTAATTAAATTCAAAAGTTCAAAAATCAAGAATTTCATGTCTGTTAAATGGGGCAGATTTCTAGGGAATTTGTAGGTTGTAACTTGTTTTGAGATTAGTAAAAAATTGTTGTTTCGCAAACTTTGATAACTTGTTTTCAATTAGCAAAAAGAATTTCAAGATTTGGATGTCGTTCACATGGTGAAAGTCAAGCCCAAAGTGGGCTGTTTGAGCGTATTTTTACTCTGCACCCTTGACTGACCCGACTTTTCTTTACACCATAAGTTGCTAATCTCTTGAAGTTAGGACTTAGTCTTTGTTGTTTCGAGAAGTATACTAAGTTGTCTCGTTACTTGTATACTCGGTTTCCACTAGTTCGCGTATTTGTTTGGCTTATTTTACCCCCCAAGTTGCCCGTTTCACAACTGCTACTGCTGATCGAGCAGCTTATTTTGAGCTTGATTGGTTTCTTTTTTTTGCTACACTAGTTGTTTAATTGGTTCACGTATATTGCTAGTAGTGGTGCTTGTTTATGTTTGATTGAGCCTCGTGTATGTGATTAAATTGCCACCAGTTGATACCTTGTTTCAAAAGCTCAAATTCATCTTTTGCATAAAAGTTAAATCTTTTGAGGTTGGGTACTTGTGTAAAGCTCGATTTTAGCTATTGTAGTTTTGTTATAGTTGTGTTCTGTTGTTGTTATAAGGCTCAGCAAAATGAAACATTGAAAAACAAAAATGTTTTATAAAAAGTGGGGATGATGAGAATCGAACATGGGCCATTTCGTTCACACCACACAGACGCACAACACAACCAATCTCAACCATCTGTACTTGTTGATGTTTTTGTTATTACTTCATTTTATTAAATATTTAGTGTAGTTAACTTTAATTTGCTTATTAACTTATCAGTTTTTAGCTTTGCTTATTAACTGCTTATTTGATTTGCTTTTCCCTTTCTTGTTATTTTTTCCAGCTTATTTATAAGATAATAGACTTGTAAAAAAAAATTCGTAATTTTCCAAAATGTTTTACTATTTATTTTACATTTAATTAGGTTAATTAGTTTTAAATTCATTATATAAAATATAAAAGTCTAAGAAAAATGTTTTTCTTTTTCAAAAATTTTCTTTTGTAATTAGGAACGTAGAAAAATCGTTTTTACACCCGTAGGACTTGCGTAGCCCTAAATTCACGTTTTTATTTACGCGTTGACGTTTATCTTAAATAAACGTCACGTTTATTTGTCAAATTGTGATTTAGGATTCCCGATACCTATTTTTGTTTCCTGTAGTATTTTAGGTTATTTTAAATAGTTCTTAGCATTCCTTAGTTTAATTTTCCATTTAGGTTACGTTTTCGTTCGTTAATTTGTAATTTACGTTAATTTAACGTACAACAAAACCAAATAACCTTTCCAATCATACAAGATTTTAATCCCAATCTCACTCGAAGCTTTCCATTCACACCTCGTTGGGGTACGACCCGGGAAATCACTTCCCGGTCTCACAATTTGAATATCACTTTCACAAGTATTGCGGGGTAATCGTTTTCCTAAACGGTTTACTCGTATTACTTCACGATTGTTTGTCTCACGACAAATATTTGATATTTTGATAAAATTGTTGTTTGCACACACCAAAACACAACGAATCAAATGGCGCCGCTGCCGGGGAGGCTGTGTGTCGAAAGTCTCGATAAGGTTTAGACGATTAGTCTTGTAGAACCTTCGCAAGAAGTTACGCTTTTATAAAACGTATAAAAAACCAAAAATATTTTTCTTTTGTTTCTAGTATATGTATTATATCTATAAAAGTTAAAGAAAAACACAAAAAGATTTTCCCGTTTCATTGTTTAATAAATACAAAGTTAAAATCTTACCACCGCAAACCAAGGCTGAACACCTACCAACTGGGGGTGTGACCATAATAAGTTCCCAAACAAAAGATCAAAACTTGCCTTTGTATCACTTGCGTTTTGCAAAAATTTTAAACGAGAATCACACTTTAAGAGGAGTCGAAACGGTATGTGGCGATCCAATGAACTTTGCCCAGCGAGAGATCCATTCTTCTCTCCCGCTCCTTTGTGCGTTTTTCTTTAGAAGTTAACCTTGCGTTCTTGATTATTGGTTTAAGTTCCCTTGTCTTTAAAGTGGTATTGTTTTAATTGATATTTTTGTGGTGCATGCGCACACATTCGTCTACGTCAACAAGTCCTTTGCAATCGCTAAATAACATTCCGAGAAGAAGGCGTAATCGACGACGTACCATAATAAGTTCCCAAACAAAAGATCAAAACTTGCCTTTGTATCACTTGCGTTTTGGAAAAATTTTAAACGAGAATCACACTTTAAGAGGAGTCGAAACGGTATGTGGCGATCCAATGAACTTCGCCCAGCGAGAGATCCATTCTTCTCTCCCGCTCCTTTGTGCGTTTTTCTTTAGAAGTTAACCTTGCGTTCTTGATTATTGGTTTAAGTTCCCTTGTCTTTAAAGTGGTATTGTTTTAATTGATATTTTTGTGGTGCATGCGCACACGTTCGTCTACGTCAACAAGTCCTTTGCAATCGCTAAATAACATTCCGAGAAGAAGGCGTAATCGACGACGTACCAACCGAATAGCCGAACCCGAGCTTCGTGCTATTCCAATCATGGCGGCCGAGCCCACTATGAATGAGCTTCTCCAAGCACCCATCGAGGGTTACGGAGATGCTATCATCATCCCAGCCATCGTGGCTGACAATTTCAAGCTTAAGACGGGGTTGATTAACTTAGTCACCTCGCGTCAATTCTATGGTTTCGAGAGGGACGATCCTCAAGATCACATTCGATGGTTCAACAAAATCACGTCAACCATAAAATGCAAAAATGTCCCTGAGGAAGCTATCAAACTTCTTCTCTTCCCGTTTTCCCTCGATGGGGCTGCCAAAAATTGGCTAGACAAACAACCCCCTCGATCGATTGAAACGTGGGAAGATTTAGTCAAGAAGTTTGTGAACGAATTCTTTCCTCCATCTAAAACCACCGCCCTCAAGAATGAGATCATGAAATTCACTCAAAAATTTGATGAATCATTCGGTGAGGCATGGGATCGTTACAAGGACATGCTTCGTAAATGTCCTCATCACGATTTTTCCAAGTTGATGCAACTCGACACTTTCTATAATGGTGTGAGCCAAGTCGATCAAGACTCTCTTAATTCCTCCGCGGGAGGTAATTTCTTGAATCGCACCACCAAAGATGCTTTGATGATCATTGAAAACAAATCTAAGGTCCGCATTCCACGAAGCAAATCGGTTGTTTCACAAATTAATGTTGGTCCTTCTTCCTCATCACCCGTGGCTCAATCTAGCACCGATGCTAGACTTGACAAGCTCACGGAAGCTATTCATGCTTTGGTTCTCACCAAAACAAAGAAAGTCTCTTCTCAACCTGCTGAAGTAAAAAAGGTTGACGTTTGTGTTACTTGTGGTGGTCCACACGCTTACTACAATTGTACTGCCACCGATGGCAATCCATTTGAAGCTAATGCTATAGTCGGTAATTCCAATCAAGGAGGTAACCAATACCGTCCTCAAATGGAATCAAATTACCGTGCTAACAATCAAAGTGGTCCACCCGGTTTTTCTCAACCCAATAATCCAAATCGGTTCAATCAAAATCAACAACAAAGAAACCCGAATGTTCAAAATCAATTTCAAGCCCCTATGAACCAATATCACAATCAAGGGGGAAATTACAACCAAGGTTCTCACAATCAAGGAAACTTGAATAGAAACCAAGGGTATGGTAATTTCAATCAAGGAAACAATTTTCATGGTAATCAAAACCATGGAAATTTTCAAAATCAAGGTTTCAATCAAAATAACCGAGCTCAAAACTTTCATCAAAATCAAACCGTTGCTCAACCTCAATCATCAACCGATGAATTGTTGAAGCAATTTATGAAAGCTCAAGAAGAAACTAATAGGTTGTTGATCGGTCAAATTTCTGAACTAAAGAAGTCTTTAAATGATCGACCTTCGGGATCGGGAATGCTACCAAGCAACACGATCACCAACCCGAAGGGCGATGTAAAGGCGATCACAACCCGTAGTGGAGTTTCTTATGATGGACCCACGGTTCCTACTACATCATCTTCCTCTTCTCCCGAGGTAGTGGAACGTGAACATGAGGCTACAAAGGATAAGGTGCAAATCACAAGTACACGAAGTACCGCACACGTCCAACCTCATGTTGTCCCAAAAACCAAATCAAAACCGAGAATTGTTTTTGAACCCTTGGAAAATCCCATCCAACAAAAAGCTTCAATACCATATCCTTCGCGTCTAAATGATCAAAGACTCCGTGAGCAAACTAATGATCAAATGAAGAAATTTTTTGAAATTTTTCAAAAATTGCACTTCGACATTAGTTTCGCGGATGTTCTTCTCTATATGCCCAAGTTTGCTTCCACTTTCAAGAGTCTTTTAAGTAACAAAGAGAAACTATTTGAACTCACCAAAACTCGTTTGAACGAAAATTGTTCGGCGGTTCTCCTAAAGAAACTTCCCGAAAAATTAGGGGACCCCGGAAAATTTCTCATTCCATGCGATTTCCAAAAGCTTGAGGAATGCTTTGCCTTGGCCGATCTTGGCGCTAGCATAAACCTCATGCTTTTCTCTATTTGGCAAAAACTTTCACTTCCCGAGCTTACACCAACACGAATGACTCTCGAATTAGCAACCCGTTCGGTTACAATTCCGAAGGGTATTGCCGAAGATGTCTTTGTGAAGGTTGGCAAGTTCCATTTTCCTGCCGACTTCGTAGTCATCGATTTTGATGCCGATCCTCGTGTCCCCCTTATTTTGGGAAGACCATTCTTGAAAACGGCTCATGCATTAATCGACGTCTTCGAAGGAGAAATGACTCTTAGAGTTGGCGATGAGAAGTTGGTCATAAACATTGAAAACACTTCAAAAGATCTTCTCGAACTTGAACGAGAAGCAATTAATCAAATTGATGTCATCGATGTCGCATGCGATGACTACCTTGAAGAAGTGTTACATGTGCAAGGATCAATTAATCCTTCCAATGATGTCTCTTCCCCCTCTCTTACTCCATTTTTGGGAGGTGACTTCATTTTGGAAGAAATCGAAGCTTGTTTGTCGTGTGATTCTCATGTTGATTATGACTCTATCAATCCCGAGGAAGACATACTTCTCCTCGAGAAGTTGCTTAATGATGATCCATCATCTCTTCCTCCAAAAGATCTTCATAATGTGGAAGTCAAAGATGTTGAAGAAACTGATGACTTCCCTGAAGTCGAGCTCAAGGAACTTCCGCCTCATCTCGAGTACGCGTTTTTGGAGGGTGACGATAAGTTTCCCGTCATAATCGCTAAAGATTTAAATGAGGAAAACAAAACCGCTCTTCTCAAGGTTTTAAAGTCACACAAGCGAGCCATTGCTTGGAGACTTTCCGACATCAAGGGTATTAACCCGGAATTCTGTATGCACAAAATTTTGATGGAGGATGACTTTAAACCGGCGGTTTAACAACAAAGACGGGTAAATCCTAAAATTCATGAGGTTATCAAGCAAGAGGTCATAAAACTTCTTGATGCCGGTTTGATTTACCCCATTTTGGATAGTCCTTGGGTGAGTCCCGTTCATTGTGTGCCCAAAAAGGGTGGCATAACGGTTGTCAAAAATGATGAAAACGAGTTAATTCTGACTCGATTGTTAACGGGTTGGCGCGTTTGCATTGATTATCGAAAATTAAACGACGCCACCCGTAAAGACCACTTTCCATTACCTTTCATGGATCAAATGCTCGAAAGATTGGCGGAAAACGAATACTATTGTTTCCTTGACGGTTTTTCGGGTTATTTCCAAATTCCCATCGATCCTCAAGATCAAGAAAAAACGACTTTTACGTGCCCATACGGAACATTTGCTTATCGACGCATGCCTTTTGGCTTGTGCAATGCTCCTGGCACGTTTCAAAGATGCATGATGGCCATTTTTCATGACATGATCGAGAAAACAATGGAGGTCTTCATGGATGATTTTTCGGTCATTGGGAATTCATTTGAATCGTGTCTCTCCAATTTAGACAAAATGCTTCAAAGGTGTGAAGACACCAATCTTAGTCTAAATTGGGAGAAAAGTCATTTCATGGTCAAGGAAGGAATTGTCCTTGGCCATAAGATCTCTAAAAGCGGGATTGAGGTTGACAAGGCAAAAATCGATGTCATTGCCAAACTTCCTCCTCCCACAACCGTAAAAGGTGTTCGGAGTTTTCTCGGTCATGCCGGCTTCTATCGAAGATTCATTCAAGATTTCTCGAAAATAGCTAGGCCTATGACCCGACTTCTTGAAAAAGAAACTCCGTTTGTCTTTTCCGATGAGTGCATCGAAGCTTTCCAAAATCTCAAAAGAAAGCTTACCGAGGCACCAATTCTAGTTGCCCCCGATTGGGACCTACCTTTCGAACTTATGTGTGATGCAAGTGACTTTGCCATAGGTGCGGTCTTGGGGCAACAAAAAACCAAGCATTTTCAGCCGATTCATTATGCAAGCAAAACCTTGACCGAAGCTCAAGCTCACTACACCACAACGGAAAAGGAATTACTTGCCATGGTGTATGCGTTTGAGAAGTTTCGGCCATACCTAATCTTGACAAAATGCATAGTGTACACGGACCACTCGGCTCTCAAATATCTCTTTGCCAAGCAAGATGCTAAGCCGAGATTGCTCCGTTGGGTTCTCCTCCTACAAGAGTTTGATATAATCATTCGTGATAAGAAAGGAGCCGAGAACCTCGCCGCTGACCATCTTTCCCGATTGGAAAATCCTCATCAAGGTGTCCTCGAGAAAAAGGAAATAAATGAAACGTTTCCTCTCGAGACACTTAATGTGATTTCTTCTCGTGGTGATTCTAGTACCCCATGGTTTGCCGAATTTGCAAACTACCATGCGGGGGAATTTTGTTGTCAAAGGGATGTCGTCCCACCAAAAGAACAAATTTTTCAAAGATGTGAACCATTACTTTTGGGACGATCCCTATTTCGGATCAGGTTATTCGAAGGTGTGTTCATGGCCAAGAAGCCATGGAAATCCTAAAGGCTTGTCATAATGGACCCACCGGGGGACATCATGGCCCGAACTACACCGCTCGAAAAGTATTTGAGTCCGGTTTTTATTGGCCCTCCATTTATAAAGACGCCCATGACCTAGTCAAATCTTGCGACTCGTGTCAACGTCATGGAAAGATCACACAACGGGATGAAATGCCTCAAAATGTCATCCAAGTTGTGAAATCTTTGATGTTTCGGGCATAGACTTTATGGGGCCGTTCCCGTCTTCACGAGGGAACAAGTACATACTCGTGGCCGTTGACTACTTGTCAAAATGGGTCGAAGCAAAAGCTCTCCCAACCAACGATGCCCGAGTAGTTGTAAAGTTTTTGAAATTGTTATTCTCAAGGTTTGGAACCCCCCGCGCTATCATAAGCGATCGCGGTACTCACTTTTGCAACGAACAATTTGCAAAAGTCATGCTCAAGTATGGTGTAACACACCGACTTGCTACCGCTTATCACCCACAAACGAGTGGGCAAGTGGAGGTTTCAAACCGAGGTTTGAAAAGAATTCTTGAAAGAACCGTAGGCGAAAACCGTGCCTCTTGGTCGGATAAGTTAGACGACGCTCTATGGGCTTTTCGCACGGCTTATAAAACACCCATCGGGTGTACTCCTTATAAGCTCGTGTATAGAAAAGCTTGTCATCTACCGATTGAGCTCGAGCACAAAGCTTATTGGGCTCTTAAGAATGCCTACTTCGATCTCAAGTCCGCGGGTGATCATAGGAAGGTTCAACTCAATGAACTTAATGAACTTCGTGATCAAGCGTACGAAAACTCTTTAATCTACAAAGAGAAAGTAAAGAAGATCCACAACTCAAAAATCAAAAACCGCGTTTTTAACGTTGGTGACCGAGTCCTTCTTTTTAATTCTAGATTGAAGATCTTTTCGGGTAAGCTTAAAACCCGCTGGACTGGGCCTTACACCGTTGTCAAAGTTTTCCCATATGGTACCGTCGAGTTATCTCAAGATGACGGTCCAAATTTCAAAGTAAATGGGCATCGGTTAAAGCATTATTTTGGAGGGGACTTACCACCTATTGTCCCGGACCTCCAAACTTTCCCCATGGACCAATGAATTCGGGGATCGAGTCAAGCTAGCGACTCGACAAACAAAAACAAGTAACAACAAACATGGGTTTTCACCCGTGTATCTGATTTCCTTCTATTTTCTAACACCTAAGTGTGGGGGAATGGCCACCCCTCGCAATTGTTTGCAATGTATATATCTTATTCAAAAAAAAAAAAAAAATGAAAATGACAAAAAAAAAATGTGTTGTTGTATAAATAAAGTGAAAAATGAAAAAATGACACTTCCACAATTAGCTTTTAATATTTTCTTCTTACGTTCAAAATTTCGGCATAATAGCCGGGACTTTGAATATTGAGGACAATATTCAACTCTAAGTGTGGGGGAGGGGAAAATTCTAGCGAATTTTATCAAACTATATCGTCTAGTACCCCTGTTTTTGGCCAAAAATTTTAAAATTTTTTTCACTTTATTTCAAAATTTTTGTGGTAATCAGTCCGCCAAGTCTAAACGACAAAAAGGATTGGCTAATCCAGGAGCAAACGGCTCTTGGTAAAGATAACTCAAACCCGTTCATGGCTTGCAATTTGCCAAAAATTGTATGGTTCCTCAACTCCCCATTATCCTCAAAAGCTAATGAGTTGGCTAGCCCGCAAGATTATGGCTTGTGATAAAGGCCGTGGAAAAAGGATAATTGGTAATCAACTCACCAAGATGTTGACTATTCCATCAAGAGTTGGCTAGTCCAGAAGCAAACGGCTTTTGGTAAAGACAAATCAAATCCGTTGACAGCTGGTGGTTTGCTCAAAATCACACGGTTATCAGGTGTGCCACAGTTCTTACGCCTGGCTACTCCAGAAGTGATGGCTTTTGGTAAAGAGACTTCAAATCCATCAAGTTTTTCACAAAAGATTGCTAGGGACTAGCAATACTCAAGTGTGGGGGATTGATGAGTGTGTAAATACTCATCATTTTTACCGAATTTTAACTGCCAAAACGCGAGAAAACACTCAAGAATGCATCAAAATAATGAAAATATCCCAAAGATCGCGTTTTATATGTTTCAAATGCAAAATGATCAAAAACAAACGAAAAACGAACAAAGTTTGCATAATTGGCAGTTTCAGTCCCCCAACTTTCAAAAATTATCAAAACTAGTCCCTAAGCGTTTATTTCAAATGAAAAGTCAACCCAAGTTTCTTAAAAGTCAAATAAATCACAAATGATCTCTGGGTAAAAACTTTTGGAAAAATGTACAAGTTTGGTCCCTGAATTTCACAATTGGCAATATTGGTCCCTGTAACTTGGAATTTGGCAAAAGTGACCCGGGAATTACGAATTATAACAAAGTTGATCTTGGAAATTCATAACTTGGCATAATTGGTCCTTTGATGAACTTTGAAAGATAGCAGAAAAAGTCCCTCAAGATTCATTAAATCACAAACTTGGTCCTTGCGAATCCTAGTACAAAACCAAACGGATCCACTATTGTTATAGCTCCAAGCCCAAATTACCACAACCACTCCACCTCCCAAAAATTTACCCTTGGCCCAAGTTCTTTACAAGCCCACCTCCAAGCCCTTTTTCGTTATAATAAAAAAAAATCCCTTTTCCTTTTTTTAACCTAATCAGATGATACGCCTCACCTCCCTTTTCTTCTTCACTTGTTTATCCAGGTTACATCCCACCCCAAACACTCTCTCCTTTTACCCACCATATCAACCACCACCTCCACGCCACATCTCTGCACCACGCATCACCTTCCCCACCACCTCAAAAGCAACCCCCACCTCAAAAGCTTCCCACTTCCTCACGGGTTACCAACTCCATGTCATCCATCTACAATAATATTGGGCGCCAAAATCATGATGAAGGGCTGTGATTATTTGTAGCAAATCCAAGGGCTTGGAAGGAAGCACAAGAAGGACAAGCTGAGCTGTTTTCACAAGAGCAAGGCAAAAGAGAATCCAAGAATCAAGAAACCCTAGATAAGTAGTATAAATAGGTTAAGTATTGTAAGCCTTAAGGCATGTCAAAAATTGGAAGTAGTTCTTTAACTTAGTTAATTTAGTTTTCAACTTGTACTTTTACCTTAATTTTAATATAAGAATTTCAGTTTCATTCACTCAAAGTTGAGTCCTCAATTTCCACTGTTAAATTGAAAGTCCAATTTTTAGTTTAAAGTTTGTTCAATTACTGTCTCTCTCAATACTTTCAGAAGCTTATTTAGGTTCTAACTACATAACATAAAAAAAATTAGATTTAGAATCATCTCAGTTTAATTGTTACCTATGCTTGACCATGAGGAATGCTTGGGAAGTTGCTCGAAATGGATGAGCAAGAGGGACTGTACTAGCTTGTTTTAAAAAAAACAAGCTAGAGCTTGTAGTTGTTTTAGAGATGCCCTTGTTCAGCTTGGGTTAAAGGTTATTTTGCATAATTTTGCACACTTTATTCTTGCAAGTTTTAGTCATTCATTCTGCTTATTTGTGTTTTATTTGTATTAGTGTAAGGTTGTATGTCAGTTATAAAGCTCGATTTTTTTTTATTCACTACATTAAAACTTGTAATCAGATTTTAAGGGGTATGTTTGGATTAAGATTGCTACTGAGCTTCAGTCACATTCTGTAGTTAAAAAATTGCTGAGATTTCATTGTTGTCAATCTAGCTAACTTAACTCTTAACCTTGGTAACTCTTAAGGTAAAAGTGAATAATCCACCTCAACCCATTAACTGTTTGGTTTTGAGATATATAACTTTTCATTTTAAACAAGAAGTAATCATTTTAGTTTGTTCTGGTTTACTTTCAACCCAATGCATCATTTTCAGTAGCTTGATACTAATTAAATTCAAAAGTTCAAAAATCAAGAATTTCATGTCTGTTAAATGGGGCAGATTTCTAGGGAATTTGTAGGTTGTAACTTGTTTAGAAATTAGTAAAAAATTGTTGTTTCGCAAACTTTGATAACTTGTTTTCAATTAGCAAAAAGAATTTCAAGATTTGGATGTCGTTCACATGGTGAAAGTCAAGCCCAAAGTGGGCTGTTTGAGCGTATTTTTACTCTGCACCCTTGACTGACCCGACTTTTCTTTACACCATAAGTTGCTAATCTCTTGAAGTTAGGACTTAGTCTTTGTTGTTTCGAGAAGTATACTAAGTTGTCTCGTTACTTGTATACTCGGTTTCCACTAGTTCGCGTATTTGTTTGGCTTATTTTACCCCCCAAGTTGCCCGTTTCACAACTGCTACTGCTGATCGAGCAGCTTATTTTGAGCTTGATTGGTTTCCTTTTTTTGCTACACTAGTTGTTTAATTGGTTCGCGTATATTGCTAGTAGTGGTGCTTGTTTATGTTTGATTGAGCCTCGTGTATGTGATTAAATTGCCACCAGTTGATACCTTGTTTCAAAAGCTCAAATTCATCTTTTGCATAAAAGTTAAATCTTTTGATGTTGGGTACTTGTGTAAAGCTCGATTTTAGCTATTGTAGTTTTGTTATAGTTGTGTTCTGTTGTTGTTATAAGGCTCAGCAAAATGAAACTTTGAAAAACAAAAATGTTTTATAAAAAGTGGGGATGATGAGAATCGAACATGGGCCATTTCGTTCACACCACACAGACGCACAACACAACCAATCTCAACCATCTGTACTTGTTGATGTTTTTGTTATTACTTCATTTTATTAAATATTTAGTGTAGTTAACTTTAATTTGCTTATTAACTTATCAGTTTTTAGCTTTGCTTATTAACTGCTTATTTGATTTGCTTTTCCCTTTCTTGTTATTTTTTCCAGCTTATTTATAAGATAATAGACTTGTAAAAAAAAATTCGTAATTTTCCAAAATGTTTTACTATTTATTTTACATTTAATTAGGTTAATTAGTTTTAAATTCATTATAAAAAATATAAAAGTCTAAAAAAAATGTTTTTCTTTTTCAAAAATTTTCTTTTGTAATTAGGAACGTAGAAAAATCGTTTTTACACCCGTAGGACTTGCGTAGCCCTAAATTCACGTTTTTATTTACGCGTTGACGTTTATCTTAAATAAACGTCACGTTTATTTGTCAAATTGTGATTTAGGATTCCCGATACCTATTTTTGTTTCCCGTAGTATTTTAGGTTATTTTAAATAGTTCTTAGCATTCCTTAGTTTAATTTTCCATTTAGGTTAAGTTTTCGTTCGTTAATTTGTAATTTACGTTAATTTAACGTACAACAAAACCAAATAACATTTCCAATCATACAAGATTTTAATCCCAATCTCACTCGAAGCTTTCCATTCACACCTCGTTGGGGTACGACCCGGGAAATCACTTCCCGGTCTCACAATTTGAATATCACTTTCACAAGTATTGCGGGGTAATCGTTTTCCTAAACGGTTTACTCGTATTACTTCACGATTGTTTGTCTCACGACAAATATTTGATATTTTGATAAAATTGTTGTTTGCACACACCAAAACACAACGAATCATGGAATTACTATGCCATCACAATCAAAATAGCATGTGACAAAGGATGGAGTAGTGAGGAAAGATTTTAAGCAATATCAGGTTCTTAAACAAAATCCATTATGGTCAGAGGCATGATGGTAAACTTTGGAACTTGAACAAGTACCGAACTGATGTTATCCAAGAACTTGGTGGTGTTGAGGGAATTCTCGAGCATACCCTATTCAAGGGAACATAGTAAGACCTTTTATTTATTTATTTATTTTTCTTCTTTTAGTCTATAATCACGAGTTTTCTATTATTTTTGCTCTGAAATGTTAGGGTAAAATTGTAATACAATTTTCGTTCTCTTACAGTTTCCCAACATGGGAGGGTCTCTTTTGGGAAAAGGCTTCAGGTTTTGAGGAGTCGATGAAGTACAAGAATGCCATGTTTGACATTTGGCCGCTATTTGTCTATTTGTTATATTTATTTTTTTCATCCATTAGAGGTAAAAGCATATTTATATTGAACCATTACAGGCAAATGCTGGACTGCTTCTGCAAAGCTATCAATGGTAAGACTTTTTATTCTTATCTCATAATGAGGTTCATAGTTGAATAAATTTTAAAGCCTATGGAAGTAAACACATATTGGATCAATGAATGTTTATTGCATTCTTCCTTTATTTGTTGTTGCTATCGATTTTTGTAATCTATATATTTTGTGCTATACTGTAGGTACCACGTGACGGATTTCTTTGCGCCTAGCAGTCGTTGTGGTACTCCTGATGATCTTAAATCTATGATGGATAAAGCCCATGAGTCCTATAAGTTATGCTTGATTGTTCTCATGGATATTGTTCGCAGGTAATTATTATTTGATTACTACGTTACAAATATTTTATGCTATTTTTTATCTGCTTAATACACACTCCACCTATCAGGCTATCATGTTTATTCAAGTTTCTATCATCCTGTACTTAGTAGCAGTTCCTGGATTTCGGACAAGTATGTTGTATTTGTTTAAGCTTATCTTTGGGATTATAAGCTTATGTCTTTTTTTGCTTATATTCCATAAGCCCCATTTTCATGAGCTTATATCTAAACACCTCTTAGTAACCGTATAATATTCTGCTGTTTAAAAAAACTGTGTAATATCTATCATATAGGAACATTTATAGAAGAAGAATCCCTCCGAGCAGGCTCTGGCTAAAGCATCTACCAAAGTCAGTGGGGATAAATTTAGTGATGCAACACCGGAAAATGGTGATGCAAAATCGACTTCTGATAAGTTACAATATTTATAGGCTAATCCGTCTAACAATCACTTTGCTATAACAAAACCTAACTATATTGACTACAAATCATTGTTGCTGTCCTGGTTTTGTTTAGTCGATCAGCCCATATAAATTCTCTACATACTGGAAAAGCTTACATGTTCTTTTTGCTTATTAGAATTATGATAGGAAAAATGAGAGAACGTACATGACGTTTTATATATTGTTGCGTTCATTGCTTTCAAGTTTTGATTTGTGTTGTGCAACTTGTATTCACCCAATTCTATGGATTATAATACTGATATTATGTCATGTATATGGTGTTTGTGTTGCAGGAATTTTGTAATCTACTGCTTTTTTCGGCATTGATCCTTAAATCTAGGAAAAATAGTAACATTTGAAGAGCTTCATAGAATCATGGACTACAAACATAACATCTGTAACATGACTGTTATAGGTCATCAGGACCATGGTAATAAATTACTAGCCTTTTGATTCCGATTCATCTATTTATCAATTTGTTTGTTTTGCTGATGCATTTGTCATAACAAGGAAGTCAACTTTGACCGAATCTCTTGTGGCTGCTTCCGGTTTAATTGCACACGAATTTGCTGGCGATGTGTGTATCAATAACACGCGTGGTACTATCAAGTCAACCGACAGGTCTCTTTACTATAAGATGACTGATGAAGCTCTCAAGAGTTTTAAAGGAGAACGTGATGGGAACGAATACCTAATCAATCTTATTGATTCACCTGGGCATATTGACTTTTCTGCTGAGGTAACTGCTGCCCTGCATATTACTGATGGGGCATTAGTTGTTGTCGATAGTATTGAGGGTGTTTGTGTTCCGACAGAAACAGTTCTAAGACAAGCCCTTGGAGAAAGATTCGACCCATTTTGACTATCAACAAAATGGACCGCTGCATCCTTGATCTTCAAGTTGATGGAGAGAAAGCATATCAAACATTCCAACGGTTTATTGAAAATGCTAATGTCATCATCGCAACATATGAGGACCCACTTCTTGGTGATGTCATGGTTTACCCTGAGTTAATTGGTTGTACTTAATGCTTGAAGGTCCTTTAGATGACGTTTATGCTAACGCTATAAGAAATTGGGACCCTAATGGCCCTCTTATGATTTATGTGTCGAAAATGATTCCAGCATCTGATCATGGGTGAGGACGATTTTTTGCTTTTGGTCGTGTGTTTTCTGGTAAAGTTTCAGCGGGTCTTAAGGTTAGAATAATGGGTCCTAATTACGTCCCGGGTGAAAAGAAACATTTGCATGTGAAAAGTGTTCATAAGACAGTTATATGGATGGGAGAGAAACAAGAAGCTGCAGAAGATGTTCCTTGTGGGAATACAGTTGCTTTAGTTGGTTTAGATCAGTTTATTACTAAAACTGCTACATTGACTAATGAGAGAGAATCCGATGCATATCCAATTCATGCTATGAAATTTTCTGTTTCACCAGTGTTACGGATTGCGGTTCAATGTAAGGATGCTTCTGACCTACCTACGCTCGTTGAAGGGTTAAAGCGGTTGGAAAAATTTGATCCTGTGGTTGTTTGTACTATGGAGTCTGGTGAGCATATTATTGCAGGTGTGGGTGAGTTTCATGTTGAAAATTGTTTAATGGACTTACAAGACATTTATATGTGTGGTGCCCCGATTCATGTTTCAGATCCTGTTGTGTCGTTCCGTGAAACTGTTCTTGAAAAATCTTCCAGAACCATTATGAGTAAGTCCCCAAACAAACATAATCGTTTATACATGGAAGCACAACCAATGGAGGAGGGACTAGCAGAAGCTATAGATGAAGGGCGAATTGGTCCACGTGCTGACCCAAAATTACGTGGTAAAATATTGACCGAGGAGTTTGGATGGGACAAGGATCTCGCAAAAAAAATCTGGTGTTTTGGGTCGGATAGAACGGGTTCAAACATGGTTGTTGACATGTGTAAAGGGGTTTAGTACTTAAATGAAGTCAAAGATTCAGTTGTAGCTGGTTTTCAATGGGCTTCAAAAGAAGGTGCATTAGCTCAAGAGAATATGAGAGGTATTTGCTTTAAAGTGTGTGATGCTGTACTACATGCTAATGCCAATAATCGTGGTGGTGGTCAATTAATTTCAACCGCTAGACGGGTTATCCATGCATCACAGCTTACTGCCAAACCACGACTACTGGAGCCAGTCTACTTGGTTGAAATTCAGGCACCAGAACAGGCGTTTACTGGAATCTACAACGTCTTGAATATGAGAAGTGGGCTTGTGTTTGAGCAGACGAAAATGCCCAATACGCCTTCGTACAACATCAAGGCTTATTTGCCTGTGGTGGAATCTATTGGGTTTTCGAACGCTTTAAGATGCTGTACTTCTGAGCAAGCTTTTCCTCACCTTGTATTTGATCATTGGGACATGATGCCATCGGATCCTTTGGAAGATGGGTCTCAAGCGACCACACTTGTGAAGGAGATTCGTAAGAGAAAGGGTTTGAAGGAGGAAATCACACCGCTGTCTGATCTTGAGGACAATCTGTGAGTGATCAGTTGTTTTTATAGTTTTCATTTACTTTGTGTTGTGGTAATTATTCTTTTTATTGCATACTTGTGTAGTCATTGCATACTTGCCATGCAACTATTTTGCAGTTACTTTTTTGAATCTTAAATCAAAAGAGTACGATACTTCATTTGGGCTGAATTAGAAATATTATTACTGTAATGAAACATACAAATATAATCATAATGAAATCTGATGATGTAATTTTCGTGTGTTCCTTGCTTATTGTGCTATAGTTTGTAGATCTTATAATAGCATACAAGTTGCACAGCTCAAAGACTTAAGTGAAAAAGCTTGGATATTTGTGCAGGATGAAAGGTGGTTGATGGGCTGTTTGGATCAGCTCTCTGTACTCGTGCAGGGTCAATGTTTTAGTCAAGTATCGATCCCGTCCGTTGTGAACTGTTTTTCCAAACACGGCTCTAGATTTGTAGAAACAAAGAGGAATTTAACAGTGACTGAGGGTTATGTTGTGATTGCTAAGAGCCCGTGTCTTCAGCCAGGTGATGTTCATGTTTAGAAGGAGATTAATGTGCCGGTTCTCGAGCATTTGGTTGATTTTTTGATATTTCCTCAGAAAGGAGATCGACCGCACACAGATGAAGCTTCGGGAAGTGATCTCGATGGTGATCTTTATTTTGTTACATGGGATGAGCATCTTATTCCACCTACCAAACAAAGTTGGCCGCCAATGGAGTATACTGCTGCTGAAGCTAAAAAATTACCACGTGATGTTAGACACATGGTAACTCTCTTATCTCTCTGAGTTCAATACTTATTTTAGCAACTAATAAACCTTGAACATGCTCATTCCAACCTCTCTAAATAATGTGTTTAGTTAGGGGCTGTTTGGGTAGCATCTTCTAGCATTTTATCAGCCATGCCATGTTGTTATGTCATTGGACAATTAGTTGCACCGGCGGATATGACTGTCTACGATCACAATGGCAAGACCAAGATTGATCGTAAACTTGGCATGCAGTTAAAAGATATCACGTAACTTTTAGCTTTAGAGTTTTATTCCTTATTCACATGTTTCTTTATACCTTTTTAGTGGAAACAAGATATGTGTTATGATGTAGGATGAGTTTTCCAGTGAAGTTCACTCTTATGTTTACAAATTTCTTTACGCCTGCATTACCACATTATGAATTCAGCCATTTATTATCCACCTTCTTTCGCTAATCTTATTTAAGACGCTAAGTAATTAGTAACTACTCAAAAAAAAATTAAACCTTACACAAATACATCTTGCTCATGTTGCCGCCTATCAAAAACACATATTTTATTTTCCTCGGTACGTTGTCTTAGGCAGATCTTTAAAACCTTGAATGCAAATCATGCAAATCTGTCTGGTCCACCATCAGTAAGATCAAATGTTATGATGCCACCCATTAACACAATTCTATCTTTATGTGAGCGTCATTATACCTCTTCATCTTTTAAATCAATTTTGATGTTTGGGTCTATCCCTCTTGGATGTTTGTAGATGATCACTATTTTGTTGATCCTTATGAAGGCTTATTGGTTGCTTTGTTAGCTTTTCTTCCCCGCTTATCACTTTCTGCGTGCTTTTGGGAGAAGTTATTATCTGGTACATTTCTTTTAATATAATCAAAAACTACCTCTTGGATGTTTGTAGATGGTCACTATTTTGTTGATCCTTATGAAGGCTTATTGGTTGCTTTGTTAGCTTTTCTTCCCCGCTTATCACTTTCTGCGTGCTTTTGGGAGTAGTTATTATCTGGTACATTTCTTTTAATATAATCAAAAACTACCTCTTGGATGTTTGTAGATGATCACTATTTTGTTGATCCTTATGAAGGCTTATTGGTTGCTTTGCTAGCTTTTCTTCCCCGCTTATCACTTTCTACATGCTTTTGGGAGTAGTTATTATCTGGTACATTTCTTTTAATATAATCAAAAACTACATTTACATGATTCAACAGTTTGGCTATGTTTAGGGGTGTTTAGCATTGCGTTTTCTAAATTTTTATGTGATATTGGTTAATCGGCTGTAACAAAATGGGAGACCGACAGTAGCAGTTAAATGTGGGGCAGGTAACCAGAAACACAACTGTTGCAACAACCTTCTAAATTATCTGTGACTTGAAATCACAATTATCAGACAGTTTACTTTTTTAACGCAATGCCAAACACCCCCTAACATGTGTTGGTAGTTGCAACACTTTTCTTTTTTTGGTTTTGTTAAAAATACTGTATTTTTTGGTTGTTCATTACAGTTTATCACTTGAAATTAAAGGAGTACATAAACAGTTATCAGCTTATATATTTTATTTGGTTTTGCATTGCCTATGACGCAAAATAACCGCTTCACTGCTGACTTATTGAGGGCATGAAGTTAATTGGCCAATATTAATAAATGTCATCAGTTGTTTAGCTGTGTCTAATATCCTTATATACGAGTTCATTTAAAAAAGGTATTAATATATGCTGATTCTAACTTAGTATGATGAGCAGACGATATAAGGGATAGAAGATTTCCTACATGACTCTCCCGAAGCATTCTCTCCCGAAGCATTAAAGGTTTCAAAGTTGAGTGTGCATTTATTTTAATCTTACACGAGTAGGTCTCCTTGAAGTATCTAAGTGAATATAACTAATTGGAGTTTGATTATTGTTTCAGGAAACTCTTAGCCTGTGTAGTCATCACTATGTTCTTTTTAATAACAATTCAAAAAATGAAACCGTAAGATCGAATCAAGTACAAAAACTACTATTTGTTGTCGATGCGGTGTCGAGAAAGAATGGTGGCAAGCCATATACAAATGAGATATTTACTGAAGTGAAGGTCATGTCTGCAATATAGTTTGACAATAAAATGACATAGTTTTATGTTTATTACATGTTAACAGAATCAGTACTCCTCTTGATACCGCAAAACCTCTAAATATTTACAATATATTTCTATTGTTCGTAAAAAGAAAACACTAAATATTGGAAAAAGGTTAACAATTATATATGTCCATGCAAGTCATCAAATGGGAAAAAATCTCAATTGTCCTAAATGATAAAGCTTAAACATTGCATTCAGTTACAAAGATAAAGAAAACAAAAACTACTATTAGGCCTAACTACTCTTCTACCAAAGGAAATGAAGATTGAAGAAGAGAGAATTGAGGTTGAAAAGAAACGGGTATTCACGGGCTACTTTGTTTTATTACCTTACCCTTTATTAGAAAGCTATTCATGGAGTTTATGAACAGGGTATCGGCGAGATATACAAAACTATTCACGACAATAGAGGTATTTTTTTTTTTGGAAAAACTTCTTTACGATTACCAGCCTTCTTTCGCTATAGCAAAATATGTCAACGATAATTATAAGTCATGCCCGCCCATCAGGCGGGCTCCGAAATCTAGTATATATATATATATATATATATATATATATATATATATATATATATATATATATATATATATATATATATATATATATATATATATATATATATATATATATATATATATATGCTATCGTCTAACTGTAATACTAATGACCATGAAAGGTTCGAAGGGCGTACTTGTTGAGAGGTCCTAATCAACCTAGTGGTCATAACTCATAAGTTTCCCTCATAAGGCTATTGGCAAGGAAAAGAAATTTTTTTTAATGTTATTTGGTTTAAGCCATACAAGTCGTGGTTAGAATATAGTGTAAAAGAGATGCAACGTATTCTTTATATTTTTATTTATGTGCCGATGATGTTGTTGAAAATGATGATACGAGTTTCACAAAAGGAGGTTTTAAATTATTTTTTTTAACAAAAAACACGATAAATTTTGAATTCACATTGGAGGTGTAAATATTTGTGATAATCAACGTCAACAAAAATATAAAGATTAAATGAATCAAAATCAATACACTGGGCATTCTTTTGTTAAGCAGACTCCCCAAATGAAAATAAAATATGAAATGTGATTGCCTACTTTCATTGATTGTGTTCGGTGGTGTTTACATCAAGGTATATCATTTCGGGCTCATGACGAGTATGATGACTCAATTAATATGGGAAGCATTAAAGAGTTGTATAAGTTTTTGATTAAACACGGTGAAGAACCAAAAAAGAGTATCTTGCTAAACGCATAAAAAAATAACAAGTTAACCTCACATGATATTTAGATAGATATAACATTTGCCTGTGCTAGCGAAACTATTAAGGTTACTGTTGAGGATATTGGAGATGATTGGTTTCCATTATAGTTGTCTAATGTCGAGATATTTCTGCAAAAAAAAACAAATGACTATTGTTTTTCGATATGCCAATAAGAGAGGTATAGTTATTGTATAATCCCATATTGACATTTTCTTATAATTATTTCTTGTTACTAACACTTGTATTTTTTGACTTATGTAATTTCAGGTAACATTATTGAACAATTTTATGGGATTGCACATGTTACTGATACGTGCTCTTTGTCTTTAAAAAAGCAATTGAGTCATTACTTCAAACCATAAGTTAATGATGTGTGGGATTGCGCCCTCGCAAAAGGTTTTACCTCTCAAGGGATCTCAAGAGGCTTGCAATCCCCGCCAGGTAGTGTACCTGACAATTGTAGTATAGTGTAGTGGCTAGTACCGGGAGATTGATCGTTCTCTCGGGGAATAGTGTCGTTAGGATCAAAACTTAATTAAACTAGTTCTAGAGGTGAGGGATGATTCTTTTTGTATTTTTATGGTTTATAGAAAGCAAGTAAAAATCTCGGGTATTGGAAGAGTGGGCGAAATTAGTTGCTAGTCAACTAACCCAAATAACTACAAATGCAATAAAAATAAAATAACAAGAAAGTAAATGTTGAGAAAAACAATAATGAGATAAACGTGTTTACTTAGATTTCACTACTCTCTAGCTATCTTTCATTAGTTGAATAGTTTGTTACAATTGCGTGGATGACGGGTTATATTCCTTAATACCATTCGTGGGGCCGTGTACGATCTTCCCCAACTCTATAAGCTTCTACCACTTCCTATGTCGAGCCGACAACCAGCTCCTAACATGGCCTCCTTAGTAGTCACTCATGCATTAAATACAACCATTAAAATCGTAGTACACATCCGATTCATGTTTCTTAAGACGTTCAAGCATGTTACCAATTGCAAGTCTGCCAGTTTTCTTAAGCCTAACATCGATATCATTCATCCAATACAATTAATAACAAATAATCAACCAACAATCAATAGCTAGGTTTCATTACATCTAATCAAACACAAACAAACCTAGCCTAGCATGTTAAAGTAAAGACAAGCATAAGATAGAATCAAACAACACATAGACATATTGAATGATTATTGGAAAACTTATATTTATTGAAACATGGATGAAAGAAGGGTTTGAAACCCCTACAATATGATGAAAATTCGACCTAGGGTTTGTGGTAAAGTTTCTCCAAAAGTTCTCTCTCTAATGAATGAAAATTAGAAAACTATATATAGAGATTACACGTCTGACGGCGTCACGTTGTAATCCTGACGCCGTCAACTTGCCGCCAATACTCTTCTCGGATTGCTTAGATCCAGATCTGACGCCGTCATGTATAAATCATCTATTGGGCGTCACGTGTAATTTTGCTCTTGACGGCCTTGGTGTCCCAAAGTATGACGCCGTCACTCTTTAACCACCATAAACATTCTAGCACGTCTCGTGTAACTTTTTATCCACCTCTTTGCCAATACGTGACTTCGTCACATGCAACTCTTGACGCCGTCAGATACTATTTCCAGCTTGATTTTGGAGACTTTACCGTTTTCTTCACTTTTCACTCAAAAAACGTCCAAAATGCTTCATTTTCCAGATTTCTTCTCTAAAGTACTTAAAATGACAAAAGAAACGATTTGAGGCAATATTTGATCAAATAATCACGACTTAAGGCTTAAATGACCCCCTAAAAGCGTAACACTTTTCGCCTCATCAGTTAAGTATGTCCCGAATTCGTGGCCAAGTCTATGATGGAGCTAGCAAAGTGAGAGACACGTTTAATGGCCATAAGAGCTTAATTTTGAAGGATAACAATTGTGCTTATTATGTGAACTACTTCGCACACCAACTTTAGTCAGTCGCTGTTGTAGTAGCTAAGAATGATCCGTATATTGCTTGGCTTTTTCCTCAGATTGGTAGGTTGGTGAATGTGGTTTAGAGGCTCTTGTAAGCATAAAGATGTTATTCGAGAGAAAAAAAGTTGTGAAGATTGTAAGCAATGTCTCTTGGTGAAATTTAAAACAGTAAATGCTTATACCAAGAGGGCAAACAATACACGTTGGAGCTCCTATTGTAAATCATTAATTAACATTGGCCATGTTATGAAAGATGATGCCTGGACTGATTAAAAAGGAAAGGCGAAAGAACTATTAGCTTGGTTATCATCTTCTGATTTTGCTTTTACTTCGATTAAGAATATCTTTCATATTACAAATACATTGGCATTAACATTATAGAAAAAAATGGATACTGTAAACGCAACGGAGTTAATTCGAATAACAAAAAGAATGCTGAATGTATAACATTTTGCAGCAAGTATAACATTGTTATTCCGAAGATGGATGATGCATCTGAACTTCCAGGTTTGTCAAATGTGACAAGTATAACATACTACTTAATTCAAGTATATTTTCTAACGTATAAGTAATTAACACAAACTAGTTTTTAGGTAGACCTTGTCGTTCGGCTCATAAAAAGGCACTCCTTCATTATTATCATATTGAAATATCTAAATAGGTTTTATAAGGTCACAACATAGTTGCTAGTTTGTAAGGGTTGCTTAAGACCAAAAGATTCCTTTTCAGCTTTCAACTAGGATAAGTTGGTTTGTCTAGCTTTAGATTTTTCAGAGTTAGATCGCGTGTACTTGTATGATGAACTTGAGACATTCTTATTTGACATGAAATCTAATCCTATGTTTGCTCAATTAAAAGGAATTGCACGCCTTGCATCAAAGCTTGTCAAGAAAAAGAAACACATTATTATCCTTTGGTTTATGAGTCTATCGACTAATCAAATTAGTTTTAGTATTACCAGTTTCGACAGCTTTAGTCGAAAAGGTCATTTACAGCAATGAAGATTGTAAATACTTGACTTCGCAACAAAGTCCAAAGGTCATTTACAACAATGAAGATTGTTTGGTTACATACATGAAAAAGGAGGTGTTCAAAATTGTTTCCAATGACTTGATCATGCAAAGATTTCAAGATATGGCGAAACATCGTTATTAGCTACCAAATAAGTCGTAAATTTGTATTTTTGTTAATGGTTAACATAGCGATCGATACTGTGGTTATTAGTTTTGTTGTATCTATACTCTAGTGCACTTTTATCATTATGTATATATTTTGCTATGAAAAAATAATTTTATCATTTTGTGTTTGCTCTCGAAAATTATAGTTCTAGCTCCGCCCTTTCATAACATCATATTTGGCGGCGCCAACAAGCCCGAAGCCCTCCCGAAGCCATTTTGCACCGTTTGCTCTAAAAGGCATCGAAGTCCAACTCAACTCGAACTTTGACAACACTTTTACCGGAAACTTTACACAAACAGTCACGTTGGGTAAGGACACAATAGTAAAATGCCACAACGGATCTTTTTATCAAACTTGGCCCACGTTAAGCCACGTTTACAACGCTATCTTGTCTGGCATCTCGAACCTTCCACCCAAGTCCATTTCAGACCACACCTTTCCCTCATCTAGACCGTTAAAAACACCAACGCTTTTATAATCTCGACCGTTAGATCACATAAAAGGTCAATAAATAACCCTAACATCATATCTTCAACTTCATCCCCTCTATTTTTCATTTCATTCAACCCTCTCAATTTCCCTTACATTTTTCCTAGATCTACTCCAATCCTCCCATTTTCTTCCGATTATTTTTATATAATCGGATAGATCGTTCACCGATCTACAATCTGATCATGATTTTATCATATTCCGTCGGCAAAGAGGCAGTTATTTTGAAGCGGTGAGATATTGTTAGTTATATGTTGATTTATTGTTAGATTAGCTTATTTGATTTAATTTAACTGATTTGATTCTTTTAGGTCGTGCAACGATTTAATCGGATTGTATGACGAGACGTGTGGCTAGTATATGAGGAGGATATGGGGCTACTACTGTGAATCAGATGAGATGATTTAAGATGTTTACGAAATATATG
Source organism: Artemisia argyi (assembly GCA_030686995.1). NCBI lineage: Eukaryota > Viridiplantae > Streptophyta > Magnoliopsida > Asterales > Asteraceae > Artemisia > Artemisia argyi. The sequence continues at coordinate 39,563,141 of CM060689.1, forward strand.
ATGTAAAAAAATGCTGATGTGGATATAAGGTATGATGGATGTAAAAAGTAGTGATGCGTAAAGGTATGTAGGCGGTAGATTAATTATGTGGTTGTGAGAGTCGACCTATGCCATGTCAGGTGCGCTTGCTTGGCAGGTCAAAAATAGCCTAATAAAAAAAAGAAAAGTTTTGGTGTTGCGTGAAGGGAGATGGTACGGGGTATTTGCCCGGCTCTCTCTTCCTGATTGTTTGTGTCTCGGTTTTTTTTTTTTTTCCTTTTTATTCTGCACACACACACACACTTGCTTCCACCATCTGCAATACTTTCCACTTGCACGTATCTGAACTAGTTCCATAGCAACATCCGCTTGAGGTACCAACAGTATTCATATCATTTTGCGCAAATATTCTACAAACTACGCTGCAGGTTCAACAAATTGGTATGTTATTTAATTATTAGCTGCATAAAGAATCCTATTATTACATTGATGCCCTATCCAATATTAGAACTCTATAATTTGCCATAACTATCTATATTCAAGTAAATGTTTCTACGCCGGCACACAATTATAACTTTCTCCAATATTTTAACCCATTTTGCTAATCTGTATGAGATGCAAGTATTTTTCAACTATGGTGTAATGTCATTCAACCAATTGCAACAAGTTTTTGTAGTTGCGGCTTTTGAATATATTGCCCATAATCATTTTTCTGATTTGTATATGACGAGCAAGTATTTTTCAACTTAGATGTAACGATTTTCAACCAATTGTAACAAGTTTTTTACTTGCTAAGAATCTATGGTTTGCAAGCTTCAAGTTATTCAAGTATTGTTTCGCAGATATAGTAATATGACGATTATCATTTGTAGTGGCCTCAATCGTGCGTTATTTTTTGTTCATTATTACGCCGGTTGGATGATAGGATATGCTTAATGTCTGATTTATATTTTTGTACACTAGTTCGAGTGGTTGGCTTTAATTTCGTAGCGTTTGTTCTAGCATTCGATTACGTTATTATTTTTAACAAGAAAGTATTGAATGTGCCTGTATGATGATATTATGTATTTTCATGTGGCAATTTATTTTATTTATTAGCGAACCATAATATCGAAAATATAGTGTACATAACTTTTATTGACTGTTATTTAAATATTTGTAATTATTTTGAGTTCTTATTTGTAACAAGATTGACTCGACCCGTGCTTCACGGCGGGGTAACAATTCCGCTCGCAAATATTTTTTTGCAATTTTTGGCACTTAGTAGTTTTTAAAATATTTAGGATATACTATATTTTTTGCATTTTTTTGATAGATTAATTGTGCATTTTGAAACTTTTTTTATTTGGGTATTATTAAACTTTCACATTTATTACAAAACTGCAAGTGCGTCCAAAAAATATTAATATTGGGCTTATTTTGGTGGACATCGAGAGACTTTTTTGCCTTTTTTTTTTTTTTTTTTTTTTTTTTTTTTTTTTTTTTCAATAATCCGCTTAGTTATTTGACAAATAAAGTTTGATATATAAAAAAATTATAAATTATAAAAATTATAAAATGACCGTTGGGGAAAAACTACTTTTTAATTGGATAATAATATTTTAATATTTGTTTATTACTACCTCCGCTTCAAAATTCTTGTTCACATTTTTTTTGGATGTCTCAAAATAGTTGTCTACTTTTCTTTTTTTAAATAAAAACTAAAGAATATATTGAGTTTTTTTTTTTAAATAAAAACTAAAGAATATATTGAGGGTATATATTTTTATTGAGTGATTGAGATTTATGATGGTCTTATTTTTATTAAACTTTGCAACTTTTCTCTGATGACAATTAATTTGAGTTGGAGGGAGTAATATAATGGTTCTTTGCTTGAGACACTCCCTCCTCTAATATATAGAATATATAGAGGGAATGCAAGTTGTTTAGAGATCATTTTATATTTTAGAGTTAATTGCAAAAATCGTCCCTGAACTTTGACCAGATTGCATGTTTTGTCCCAACCATTTCAAAAGTGCAGAAACTGTCCCTGTGGGAAACTTTTAAGCAAATTTTAGTCCCTGGTTTTAACCGGCGTTAAGTAGATTTCGTTAGAATTTACACGTTAGCCCTTTTGGCTCGCGACAGTTGCAGCATCCGTCCTTTAACTAACAGCCGTTTATAATTTTATATTTTTTATTTCTTTAATTTTTTTTTATTTTTATATATATGTTTTTATAAAAAAAAATACACATTTTAAATACGTTTTTATACTCTTTTATATACGTATTTATATATGTTTTTAAATACGTTTTTATATATGTTTTTAAATAGTTTTTATATATTTTTTATATACGTTATTACAAAAACGTTCTTATATACTTATTTATATGTTTTTACATGCGCTTTTGTATATGGGTTTATTTTTTATTTACGTTATTACAAAAACGTTCTTATATACGTTTTTATATATTTATTATATACGTTATTACAAAAATGTTCTTATCATACGATTTTATGCACATTATTTTATTAGTTTTTATATAAGTTTTTGCATACGTTTTTGTATATGTTATTGACATTTTTGTATACGTTTTTTATATGTTTTTAAGTACGTTATTATCTAATTTTTGTTCGTTTTTATACATGTTTTGTATACTTTTTTATATACGTTACTACAAAAATGTTCTTATACACATCGTCTCATAATTATTGTCTATTGTTAACTTTTGAAGTTTTTATTCTTATATACGTTATTATATATCTTTTTTGTATACAGTGTAAAAAGTATATAAAACGTATATAAAAAATATATAAGAAAGTATTTAAAAACTTATATAAAAAAATGTATTAAAAGTATATAATAATGTATACAAAAACTTATATAAAAAATGTATATAAAAAGTATATAATAACTTGTAAAATAACGTACAACAAGTATATAATAAAGTATTTAAAAACATATAAAAAACGCATATGAAAACCTTTACAAAAATGTTATAATAACATATACAAAAACGTATACGAAAATGTATACAAAAACTTATATAAAAATGTATAAAAAATATATATAATAACGTGTATAAAAACGTATGATAAGAATGTTTTTGTAATAAAGTATATAAAAAATATATAAAAACGTATATAAGAACATTTTTTTAATAACGTTTATAACAAAGAAAAACATATACAAAAGCGTATATAAAAACTTATAAATAAGTATATAAGAACGTTTTTATAATAACATATAAAAGTATGTAAAAACTATTTAAAAACGTATATAAAAAGTGTATTTTTTTTTATAAAAACATATATATAAAAACAAAAAAGCTTTAAAGAAATTGAAAATATAAAATTATAAACAGCCGTTAGTTAAAAGACGAACGCCGCAACTGTCGAGCCAAAGGGGCTAACGTGTAAATTCTAACGAAATCCACTTAACGCCGGTTAAATTCAGGGACCAAAATTTGCTCAAAGGTTTCCCACAGGGACGGTTTCTGCACTTTCGAAATGGTTGGGACAAAACATGCAATCTGGCCAAAGTTCAGGGACGATTTTTGCAATTAACTCTATATTTTATATCAACAAAATTGTTATATTTTGAATTAATATAAAATAATAAGTTGATAAAAAATTTTATTGATTATTTTTTATAAAATCGTGACTAAAAAACATTGCAATAGCGTGGTCATTTTTTTTCGAAACTTAAAAATATTTATTTTTTGTTTGAAAGATGTTGAGTATTTGATGGCTTTGATAAAAATAGTTTGTTAAATAAAAATATTAAAAATTTTGTGATAATTAAAAATAGTTCGTTAAATTAAAATATTAGAAATTTTGTGATAATTTTTGTAACTTGCATATTCGCGTTTTGAATTTTAATATTTTGGTACATCAATTTTTTTGTATACTGCCAATTCTACCACTGAACGGTAATGATGGTTATTTCATCACCACCTAAATGTATTTATTTGAGTTTGACTTAATTAATTTAATATAAAAAAAAATGGATTTTGACATAATAGAAAATTTTAACAAAAAAGCCCTTTTAGACTTGATAGACCTAAACTGAAGTTTGGTGATTTGATGTTGTAGAAACGTAGAAACGTATATGGTGTAAAATGCTCGTCACTAGATTATTAGAATAAAAGTTGTGGGTGTGGCAAGTTGTGTGCAAAATGCCAAAAGTTGAGTTTTGTTGTGTCGATAGATCCATAAGCTCTGAACTGGTAAGAGCACCTATACCGAGGTCGTGTCGTGGTATGGGAAGGTTGGTGGTTCGAATCCACCTGGATCTGCTTTTGTTTCTTAAGTTATTGTTTAGACTGTTTGGCGCGGGGCTTTTTGAAGTTTTTTGAGACAATTAGTGGTGAGAAATGAGCTTTTTTATTTTTATTGTTCGATTGACAAATGAGCGTTGAGCTTTGCTATTTTTTAGTAAAATTCATTTTTCTAATGCCTCTTTAAAAGCTGTGAGCTTTGGCTTCTGCTCACTGCCTACAACTCACTGCTACTTTTACCAAACAAATACTTAGGCTATGTTTAGCAAAAGTAGCAGTGAGCTGTGAACAGTAGCCAAAAAAGCTCACAGCTTTATAAAGAAGCAATGTTGCAAAAATCGTGAATCGGTCCCGAGGCGGTCGGGGGCCGAGTTGCGATTTTTGGCCGATTAATCGGCCGATTTTCTTGACTCGGCCGATTAATCGGCCGATTACCTTGGAATTTCCTACAAGTTTCAGGGCCGAGGCCGATTAATCGGCCGCCTCAGCCGATTTTTGCAACACTGTAAAGAAGTATTGGAAAAATGAGTTTTCTTAAAAAAAATAGTTAAGCCCACAGCTCTCATGCCAAACGAACACTAAAAATCTAAAAGCTCATTGTTCACCGCTCATTACCCAAAAAAGCTTCAATAAGCTTTGCGCTAAATATAGACTTATGCTATGTTTGGCAGCAGTAACAGTGAGCTGTAAGCAGTAGCTGTGAACAGTAGCAAAAAAAGCTCACAGCTTCATAAATGAGCATTGGAAAAATGAGCTTTTTAAAAAAATAGCAAAGCCCACATCTCTCATGCCAAACGAACATTGAAAATTAAAAAGCTAATTGTCCACCGTTCATTGCCCAAAAAAACTCTAAAAAGCTTTATGCCAAACATATCCTTAATATTTGTTATATGTGCTTTTATTTGTTTAAGGTACGTTTGGTATAGTGGGTTCATCTTGAGGATTTGGGTTTGGCACTTTGGCCTCGCGAAATATGTTTGGCACTTTGGCATGAAAGGATAAACCAAATATTTTGACATTTTGCAAAGTTGGCTGGGATATTGTGGTTTAAGAAAGTTATTGTAATTTTCTGTAACAATATGAAGTGGGGTGTTTTTGTCCATTTGGTTTTCTTTTACTTTACAAGCTTTATATATATAAATACCTTTATATTTTTAAGGGTTAAATGAAAACGTGTTTTCAACAATTTTCTGAGATAAGTAACCAACCTTTTTATTATACTATCTAGAAAATGAAATTTGTTGTTTTGGTTTTCCAGTTCTTTTAACGCCGGATTTGTTTATAATGAATAAGATAACCGTTTGATTCGTGGGTTTGGTTATAATGAATAAGGTTAGAAAAAGTGCTAAGGTTGTTAATACAAATATCGACTAAAAACGTTATTTATATTTTACGATCTTCGCTAAGTTTTGTTAACGACAAAATATAAACTTTAGTTTTTAAGTAAAACATAATCTTAGTTTTAAAGACTTGCATAAATTAGACTTTTGCTACATTTTACATTTCATAAAACACAAACCTTTTTATTTCTTAAAATAGAATTGTCACATCACATTTATGGCAAGTTTTGTCAATATACATTTATGGAAAGAAATGTGTTTGACTTACTAAGTGGTTGCTTGCAAGTTTAGTGTTTGACTTGATATTATGAGATGTGACATTGTTTGGTTTGCAAGATGTAATGAGATGTGACTTTGTTTGGTTTGCAAGATTTATTGCAAAACCAACTGCAAGCCCGGCGGAACCCTGGGGGTACACGGGCGGAACCCATCTGAGGGTTCCGCCGTATCCGCCAGGCCTGCAGAAGGTTTTGCTATAAATACCAAGCCACAAGTTGATTTTTGGCTAATCACTTTACATCATATTTTACACACAAACATTCATTCTTTCATCTAACCCTTTAACATTTCATATGTGAAGTTTTTTTTTTTTTTTTTTTTTTTTTTTTTTTTTTTTTTTTTTTTAGCAAAGAGATTCACGAGCTCATTAAAAGTAACAAGTATTCAATACAACGTTGCAAGACTTGTTAGCTTAGGATTGTGTAGACTTGTGTAGTTTACACTTTATTTGATTGTGTATTTTCAGTAGTGATCGGTTAGTATTTTAGTCCTCAAAATACAAAGTGTATCGAGAGTAGTTGTACCCTTGTAAAAGAACTAACGGGAGTGGTTGTACCCTTGGTAAAGAACTCGACATCTAGCTTAGTGTCGGTAAAAGTATAAGCGACGTGTAAGGTTTTCTCCGCCGGTGAAAGGAGCTTGTTGACTAGTGAAAGAAACTCTCGAGTTGGATACTCGGGGCGTGGACGTAGGGCAAGGAAAAAGAGTCCTTGTAGCCGAACCACGATAAATACTCGTGTTGTGGTTTGATCGTTTCTTTCATTTACTTGCATGTTATATATTGTGTTTGTGTATATATCTTTGATCAAACGGAAAGTTTCAAAGCTAACTAAACAAGTTAAAAAGATTTTAAACGGTAAACTATTCAACCTCCTTTTTAGTTTTCCACAATTGGCATCAAGAGCTACGTTACTCAAGCTTTTAAAATATATTGTGTTTTAAAACATGAAACGATCCATGGATTTTGAAAATTACAAAGAAGGGCAATCTATGCAAAGACCACCACTCTTTGAAGCAAATGGTTTTATATATTGAAAAAACCGTTTTGAAACTTACGTGAAATCTAAAGATATAGGTTTATGGTATATAATCATTGATGGTGATAACGTAGTTACTAACATTAAAGATGATGATCAAAAGAAATTGATTTGTAAAAATACTGAAGCTAAAATGATGCTTTACAACGCTTTGCCTAAGAAAGAATATGAAATAGTCTTTTTGTGTAAAACCGCCAAAGATATTTGGCAATCTTTAATTGTCACTTATCAAGGAAACTCACAAGTTAAAGATAACAAAATTGATCTTCTTGTTCAACAATATGAACAATTTGTTATTTCCGAAGATGAGATTATTGATAATGTTTTTGCTAGGTTTAACACTATTATTACTTCACTTAAAGCACTTGATGAATCTTTTTGTAGTAAGAACTTTGTCAGGAAATTTCTTAGAGCACTCCATCCGAAGTGGAGAGCAAAAGTGACGGCAATTGAAGAATCCAAAGATCTTTCAAGCATGTCACTTGATGAGCTAATTGGAAACCTCAAAGTTTATGAAATGGTAATGGAAAAAGATTCGGAACTAGTTAGAGGCAAGAAAGAAAAAGTTAAGTCCATTGCCTTGAAAGCTAGAGTCCAATCAAGTGATGATGAAGAATCTACTTCGGATAGTGATGATGAGGAATATGCTATGGCCGTTAGAGATTTCAAAAAGTTCTTTCGTAGAAGAGGAAAGTTTGTAAGGCAACCTAAAGATGACAAGAAAACTTTCCTAAAAGATCGTGATGATAGGAAAGGAAAGGTTGAAAGAAAATGCTATAGGTGTGAAGACACAAGTCATCTTGTAGGAGAATGTACAAAACCACCCAAGAGCAAACCTCAACAAGATTTTGTGGGTGGTGCTTGGAGTGACTATGAAGGAGATGACGATGAGCCAAAGAATGATGATATTGCTCTCATGGCTCACAACTCAAATGAGGTATTCTCCGACTCATCTTACTCCTCTATTGATGATGACACTTTACAAAAAGAATATAACAAACTTTGTGAATTGAGCTTAAAAATCATAAACAAAAATAAATTTTTGAAAAATAAAAAGGAGTTTTTAGAAAATGAAGTTTATGAATTAAAAGAAAAAGTTAAGAGATTAGAAAAGAGTAAAGGTGTTGACACTTCTTGCAAATCATGTGAAGAGCTTAAACTCGAAATTGAGAAACTTAAAATTACTCAAAATGATCTAATAAAACAAACCACAAAGTTTAAGAAGTTCGATAAGAGCATTTCTTGTGCGGATGAAATTATGAAAATTCAAAAGTCACCCTTTGATAAAACAGGAATAGGATTCATGAAAATAGAAACTTCAAAGGGTCAAACGAAACAAAAAAAGATTGCACAAGAAACTAACAAAATTGCTACAGCAGCCTGCGGATCAGACGGAACCCAATCCAGGGTTCCGCCCGTTGGACCCGAAGGTTCCGCCAGGCCTGCTGTAGCAGTAACTCCATCCACATCGGATTGTTCAAAATTTGTTAAAGTTACGTATAAAAATGGAACAAAACCTGTGTTTAAAACTGGAGTAAGACATAGTAAAAATGAATTTAGAGCTAAGACTACTCAACCAAGACCTAAGACTCCAATTCCCAAACGCCCATTTCCAAAGAGCAACTTCAACGCTCGACCAAACTACCAACATGTTTGGAACCAAAACACTCTTAAACATTACCAAACTCCAAATTACATGTCATGGAACCCTTATGCTCTATTTTCATACTTGGAACAAGTTAATGATATGCTTAACCAAAATGGACCCATGAGAAATTGGGGACCAAATGTTTGAGTGTTTTTCATAAAATAGGTGTGCCTCAAAGTTTGTTTGGAACCAGATGAATGGATTAAAGATAGCGGTTGTTCAAGGCACATGACGGGTAACAAAAGCCTTTTCACTTCTTATCACAAATGTGACGGAGGTAATGTTACGTTTAGTAGTAAAGCTAAGAGCAAAATCATCGGAAAAGGTACAATCTCTCATGACTCCCTTTTTATAGATGATATAGCTCATGTTGATAACCTAGGTTTTAATCTCCTTAGTATTAGTCAACTTTGTCGTAATAAGTATAATGTCCTTTTTAGTGAAAATGGTAGTAAAATACTTAAAGATGGTATAACAATAGCCAAAGGTGTCTTTAAGAACAACGTATATGTCATGAAGATGGATCCAACATCTAGAGACAAACTTTGTCTTACCTCATGATGCGTGGGAATCGCACCTTGCTTTACCTCTCGAGGGATCTCGAGAAGCTTACAACCCCCACCAGGCAGTGTACCTGATCGTTGTAGTATAGTATAGTGACAAGTACCGGGGGATTGATCGTTCAGCTTAGGAATAGTGTCGCTAGGATTAGAAAGCCTAAATTACTAGTTCTAAAGGTGAGAGATAATTATTTTTGTAAATTACTAGTGGGCGGAATTAGTTGCTATTCAACTAACCCAAAGCTAAGATGCAATCAAAATAAAATAATAAAAATGAAAATAAACTAATTATACTAAGGTTGTGAGCAGTAATTGGAGAAAATGTGTTTACTTAGACTTCATTACTCCCTAGATATCTTTTACATGTTAATTACTTGTTACAATTGCGTGGATGACGGATCGTATTGCTTAATACCATTCATGGGGTGGCATACATAACTCCCCAATTCTATGAGCTCTTATCTCCTCCTACACCATGACCCAGCACAACTATAGGGATTGTAAACAGTGGCTCATGCATTAAATACAACCAATAAAGACCTAGTACGCCTCGGTTCATGTTTCTTAAGACGTTCAAGCATGTTACCATTTGGAGATCTGCCAGTTTTCTTAAGCCTAACATATAAAATCATTCATCCAAGAACAAGAATAAACAAATAATCAACACATAATCAATATCTAGGTTTCATTAGATCTAAGCAAACACAAGAGAGATCTAGCCTAGCATAATTGAATTGAGACAAAACAAGATATAGACAACCAACACATAGACATATTGATTGAATTAGAAGAATACTTATCTCAATTACAATGCAAGGTATCAAGGGTTTGGAACCCTTGAAAAACCTGTAAAAGTTCACCCAAATTCGTCTTTAGGGTTTCTCCCAAAACTTTTTCTCCTTTTTAATGAAAAAACTAGAAAACTATATATAGGAAAACTGGTCTGACGGCGTCAAGACAAGCATGTGACGCCGTCACCTCGCCGCCAAATACTTCCTCGGACGGCCTTGATCTCATTATGACGGCCTGTGTGACGCCGTCACCACCTACGGTATTTTATTCTTGGGACTTTTGACGCCGTCAGGATGGCTTTTGACGCCGTCACCACCTACGGTATTTTATTCTTGCTATCTGACGCCGTCAGGTGTAACTCTTGACGCCGTCACCTAGTGCTTCCAGCATGGAAAATTGATACTTTGCCGTTTTCTTCACTTTTATGCTCCAAAAACGTCCAAAATGGCTTCTTTTCCAGAATTCACTCTCCAAGTACCTAAAATCTCAAAAGGAATGATTTAGGGCAATATTTGATCAAATAAAGTCGGATTCGGGCTTAAATGACCCCCTAAAAACGGATCATTTTTCGCCTCATCATATACCCTTACACTTGAGATTTGCTTGTCCTCAAGCAAATGAGCTTTTATTCTACTCAAAAGCCAAGTTAGGGGTCATTTAACACTAATATAAAAGTAATTACAACAAATAATCGTTCCACTAAAGACCAATAGACAAGCACGGAGATCATACACAAGCACCTCACAAATAGTGTTTAGATACTCACATCTCTCGGGTGTAATAAAGTAATATAACATTATGGAAATGAAAGATATCTCTCACTACCTATCATAGCAAAATAGATTACCATAGGCTTGGGAAAGGATCAAACCTCCATCACATGGCGTAAGCACCTAGGATAAACTATCAAAGAGGTCTTTTAAAGGGTTGTAACGTTAGGTATAGGGATATGAATTACACGGTTTTGTTGGATAAAGGAAGTTTTACTGGTGGCGAGTTAACAATCTTGGTTAATTACATGTACAAGATGGCGTTGCTAAGCCAAGACTAGACTTGACTTAAGCTAATAAATGAAAAATAACAAAAACATAAAATGAACATAGAATGAAACGGGATGGTAGTCTGTATGTTTTTTTCTCTTTTTCCTTTTTTCTATTTTTTTTTTCTTTTTCTTGATTTTTCGATTTTTTTTTTTTTTTTTTTTTTTTTTTTTTTTTTTTTTTTTTTTTGCATACACTCTTACCCTACCATCCGAAATAATACATCATAGGGGATGAGAATTCCCCTTACACTTGAATCTTTACATACTTTACATTCAACTATTCTAATGACTCGAATTAAGAAAATCAAAACACTTGGAGCACTTTTAAGATTAACGTACATATGGGGGTAATAATATTATGTTCTTCCCCATTACTTTATAAAATAAGTACTTACCCATGAGTCCCAATCGTCCCAAAACAATATGTACAAGGATATGACTCGACTTAGCAACCATGTAATCAATTAGAAAGTTAACTTAGGGTTTAACAAATAACAATAATGCACTAAAAATGAGCGCATACACGGAAGGCTAAGGCGATTTGGGTGTACATTTAAGTGGGGTGTAACAAATTCTTCCTTTAAGTAAGATGCTTAAAGTTAGAAACGAAAAGATAGGCTCGGAGGGGTGTACTAGGAGTTTCGTGTACTAAAAATGAGTACAACGCTAAGGGTGTGGGAAAAATTAGTTGACTTAACTAGCCAAGTAATATGACTTAAATGGTAAAGTAATTATGATACGGGTTTAACACAAGGGTGATCCTAATGCCTCTTATCATGTAGTAAATCCTACCACACGAATGTAGTCTCACTAGCGGTCTCGGGATGCATCACTAACGCAAGTTCTAGAATCTAAAAGCTACCGGTACACTCATAAGCACTAATAATGAATGCTTTTCCTATCAAATCTAAAGGCGAACCTCACATATTTGGGTGGAAAATTTTTCTGAATATACGGTTATGTGCTAGTCATACAATCTCCTATCCATGAGACGCTTGCTATGGCTAAAGTTTCACTCCTAAATGTTGTAAAAAATTTTAAATTTGGCGCTAAAATTGCACTAACAAGTATTTCTCGTAGTTTTATTACACATCTACTATTAAACAAAACAAACTTAAGCGAAAGTGCATATGTAAGGTATCATCTTTTTACCCTCCCTTTACACTTAAGATAAACATTGTCCCCAATGTTCAAGTAAAGAATGTAAAAGTAAAAAAGTAAAGAGAATGAAATCAAATACTCCCCTGATTCGCTCGGTATGGATTATAGGTTGGCCAGATTAGATCTTCCTCCAAGAAAATGAACAATCAAAGCTTCCCTTCCAGAATATAAATCATCTCCTTGTCGATCATAACCTGTAAATCCTGAGAAAACAAACAAAAACCCAAAGCATCAACCCGAACAAAAATAACTCACAACTAGATGTAATTCCAGACTTAGGAATAGAAACAAAACAATTAAAGATATAATGCTTGTGGAATGAATGTTTGCAGATTTCCTGGAGATTATAAAACTTAATAATTCACAAAAACTTTAAGACTCCGTTAGAAAAACAAAACCGGTAAAATTTCCAGGTTTTTACACGTGACGCCGTCAAGAGTAAACTCGTGAAGCCGTCAGAAGTGACCTGCAGAAATTCTTATGTTAAGTTTCCGGGAAATTTCTGGAAAAACTTCGTCCTACTTCCTGGAAAATCCTGCAAAACATCATTATGACTCGATAAAAGCATTTGACTCTAACAAGTACTAATACACATGTCCATTTAATATTGTTGTGGTTCATGCTCAATTTCGTTCTTATAAACAAATTTGGATCTCCCTTACACTTATCTTTTGCAAAATACCTTTATATGCAATTAAGACGAAGTTAAAAACAAAATAAAGCATTTTCACAATTTACTTTGAAACATGAGCCACAAACAATAAAAATAAAACATGCATACGGAAACAAATAAAATCAAACAAACAAACAAACAAATAAAAACACACAAAACATGGGTTGCCTCCCAAGAAACGCTTGTTTTTGTTCGAGTTTCGAGCCTGACTCTACCCTTATTTAACGGAAATAGCGGAGGTTCTCCCTACACTTAGGATCAAGTGTGGGTGAAAGTAACGATACACACCCTTAGGGTGTGAATATGCCACGTGAGGTGAAGGGGGTGTGTTGGGAACGTCGTTTTACTACTTATCAAGTCTCGGTCATTTACTTGTAATAGGTTGCTAAGGCTTGTATGTTTATTTAATCTTAAGGGTTATGTAGCAAGCCCATGGGCCTTAAGCCCATTTCTATTTATTAGATAGGGAGGAAGGGAGTGTTGCCCTACTCCTTCCCTATAAATAGTCTTGTAACACCTCACTTGAGGTGGTTGGTTCTCTTGGTAATTTCATTTTCTTTCTTTCCATTCTTAAGAGTTCCTTCCACTCTCTCTCTCTACTCTCTTTCTCTCTCTAGATCTCTAAGTAATTATGTTATCAAAATCGTGACCTAACAAGTGGTATCATTCGCCAAGGGATAATATAGGTTGATTTAGGTTTGATTTGGTAGTAAAAACTTGGTGTTTGTTGCGTATTTGAGAATACGGTTACTGTTCATCGAATTAGAATTTTTTCTGTATCTATCGAGTTAGGAATTATTCTTACCGAGTTTGGTCCTAGCGAGTTAGAGGTTTCTATCGAGTTTGGGGAGTTTCTATCGAGTTAGGATTCAATATCGAGTTAGGATTTTAATTTCTATCGAGTTTGGGGAGTTTCTATCGAGTTAGGACTCAATATCGAGTTAGGATTTTAATTTCTATCGAGTTTGGGGAGTTTCTATCGAGTTAGGATTCAATATCGAGTTAGGATTTTAATTTCTATCGAGTTTGGGGAGTTTCTATCGAGTTAGGATCTTAAGTCCTATCGAGTTAAGTTTCTTCTCATTTTATCGAGTTTGGAGGTTTTTTTTGGATTTTTGGCGAGTTAGCCTTGTTCTTTTCCTAATCGTTTATCGAGTTAGGACCAGTGTTGCAATCTTCTTAAAGGTTACTCTGCCAAAATTTTTATAACTTATCGAGTTAGAGGAACTACATAAAACTTTCGAGTTTGTACCCTAAGAAAACTTTCGAGTTAGAACCCTACATTAACCTTTCGAGTTAGAACCCTACATAAAACTTTCGAGTTAGAACCCTACTTAAAACTATCGAGTTAACTAGTTTCTATCGAGTTAAGATAAGTTCAAGTTTTACCGAGTTTGGTTTGTGAATTTTTGGCGAGTTAGCCTTGTTTCTCCTAATCGTTTAATCGAGTTAGGATCAGTGTTGCAATCTTCTTAAGCGTTACTCTGCCAAAATTTCTAGAACTTATCGAGTTAGGGGACTTACCTAAACTTATCAAGTTAGACTCCTTAATTTGAACATACCGAGTTTGATATCGAATCTAATCACAACCTTTATTTATCTTTAACGATCCAAGTTTTCACATAATCACATCATCTTATCTTTACAAATTTTTTCTTTCTAATTTTTTTTTCTTGATTTCAAAAAAAAAAAAAGAAAAAAAGAAAAAAAAAAGTTTTTTGGCGGGAAATTTTGAGTAAAATTTATTTTCTACAGTAGACTAAACGTTCAATTTTTACGCGAAATTTAAATTTTGGTATAACGTTGAAAATTTTGGCCCAAAATTCAAATTTTTAGGCCAAAATTCAATTTTTTTCGGTGAAATTTGGCGGCAAAATTTTTGAAACTCAAATTTTTCTTGCAACCTTTAAATTGCATTTCATAGTGATTTTCAAATTTTGGGAGAGAAAATTTTTTCAAATTTATTTTGGAGGAAAAATCTGAATTCACTATTTCGACCTTGCGTGTGACATTTTGCTTAATTTTTTTTCGATTACATCGCAACAATCAAGGGGGAGAGCAATGTCATCTACAACGTCTCAATCACCTTCTTCCAACTACCTTCCTCACCAATATTCTCATCAGCAACAGTCATCAGCAACAGGACCTTCTTCCAACTACCTTCCTCACCAATATTCTCATCAGCAACAGTATCATCAACAACAAAGTCACAGCTCCCTCATTCGCCATGTTCTGCTCTTTGGCAATGAATCAAGGCCTCCGATGTTGCTACAAGGAACGTATACTGTTTGGAAACGAAGATTTCTACAATGGCTCACAGATCATCCTGCTGCAGATCTCATGCTTAAATCCATTCAAGATGGTCCATACATAATGATATTTCTTGCTGACTCAACAGGGATAATCAGAATACAAACTGATGAAGATTTGAATGCTTCAGAACTTGCTCAGTATGATGCTGACCAACAGGCTGTATGGTTCATGACATTAGCCCTTCCCAATTCAATTTACATGTATATGGACTTTCAAGCTAGTGCATATGAAATGTGGAAATATCTTGAAACTATGCATCGTACAGAAGAACTTCATCACTTCAGAATGAAGCAAATTCTTGAATCTTGCTTAAGCATGAATCCACTGAAGACCATTCTCCCTGCTCCACCAACTCCAGCTGTTGACCATGGATCCTTAATTTATACTTCAAATGGTCTCTTCTTCATTCCTCCAAATGCACCTGAGCATATAATCATTCCACAGTACCATCCTGCAACGCTAAATGATCACGTGCAATCTTTTCTGCAAAATCTAGTGAAGCTTAGTCAAGTATCTTCCAAGAAAGGCAATTGCGATATAACTTCAACTTCTGAATGCTTAAACACAATGAAAGATTTTGATGATGAAGAAGATCTTATCGAACCGAGCATGGCATTTTTGGCATATACAGAAAATATTGCAGATGTGGAAGATCAAGATTATGATTCAACTCCACTCTTTGACGATAATGTTGAATACAATGCCACACTTAGTCAAATGGAAGTTGAAGGGGATAATCTCAATAATGTTTTGCAAAGGGTCGTGGGAGATATTCCATCTGATGATGAATATGCAGATTTGGAATCCAATACAGCAGATTTGGAAACCGATACAACAGATGTGATGTTAATGGCAAACATGCAGGAATCTCACATGAATAATACATGCCCAGAGCATGATTATGATGATTCTGAAGATCCAATTGTGAGATTAAACGGAGAGAAAATGTATCAATCAAGGTCGCTGATGCATGAGTTAGAGACATATTTAGTGAAGAGATGCATGGAACAGTGTAGATCACTTAAGTCACACCTTAAGGTCCTCTCAAACAAAGACTTAGAAGGAACTCGTTCCGAGTATGGATTCAAACAGGCATTTCCATCACTCCTTGGAAAAGACTTTGACATTTTCACGAACATGATGTTCGAAAACGTGAATCAACTTGAAAAGCAGCTTGCGTCAGAAGAAGTTCACGAGAATGAATCCAACGCCACCTTCAGAGTGATCAAGGAACAGTTTCAGCAGTTCATCAAATCCCGAATCGAGGATGAAACTTTCAAAGACATATTGATACGAGATTTGGATTCGATTGAGAAGGCAATTCTTCACAGAAGAAATTATGTCCAAAGAATGAATGAACAGAAGTTGCAGATTCAAGAAGAGCAATCTAATATGGTTGATGTGTTGGAAGCTAATCTGGTTTTCATGGATTACAATGGGACAGAATCAGAAGTGCAGGATGACAACAACAGATTGGGGAATGATACAGATGCAGACTGTGCAGAGATCATACCCTTCTACGACTCAGAGCCCAACTTTGACAAAGAACAGATAGATGAGGAAGATGTCATACCCATCTATGACACAGAACCCAACTTTGACAAAGAGCACATGGATGAGGTACAATCTACTGTTGATCACATTATGCCTGCTAATGAGAAACAACAATCTGAGCAACCTAACTTCAGTAATGAAGGAGAGGTTGACCAGAATGTTGTTCAATGTCTAGTAATACATTCTGAGTCTGAGTCCTTACCTGATAATCCAATTACTGAAACATCATACCAAAATCTTGAGTCTGAAAACCTTCTTCTCAAAAAGACCATTGCCCAGTGTCATAAAGATTTTTCAAAACTAGAGGCACATTGCATCTCACTTGAACTTCAAATGCAAAACGAATCTATTAATTCGGGCAACAATGGTCAATTTTTTAATGAACAAAGAAAACGTGTGGATACATTAGTTAAAGAAAATGAGCTTTTAAAAGGTCAAATTCAAGAAAAGGTGTTTGCACATGCTGCATTACAAAACAAATTAAGAAGACTGACTGGCCAGATTGTGGATACTAAGTTTGCAAAACCATCAATCTTGGGGAAACCGCCTTCTCAAACAAACAGAAAACAATCAGTGGTTCGACAACCAACTGCATTTAAATCTGAACAACCTAAATTTTCAAAACCTCGGTTTGCCTCCCAAGTTGTTGAGAATAACAATTTGACAAAACCAGTCACTCCACATTCTTGGCCTAAGGAAAATGCATCTGTGTCTGCTAAATCTCAACACGTGATTATACCTGGCTCTTCTAGGATTAGTTCGAAAACAGTGTCTAAAACAAGCATTAAAAGTAAAGATTCTTATGGAAAATATGACATGTGCAAGAACTATGATCTAGAAAAGGCTAGGAAAAAGGCGCTACTTCAAAAGGATGGATTTCTAGGTTCAAGACCTCATGTGATGCCTTCCACTGTAGTAAAGAACACTGCTTGTAGTAGCACACCAAAACCTAAGAGTAATCAACAAACTAATAGGAATTGGATAGCTTCTAAGAGTAGTTGGGTAAATAATCATGTTGTTTGTGCTTTAAAATATCTTCAAAAGGGAAATTCACTTGAAAAGGCTCAATCGACTAAGACAAACAAACCCGTTGAACCAAAAGTCATAAGTCAGAAACCTAAGAAGTGGATCAACATAGGACGTAGGTTTTCTCAAAGAAGTGATGCTTCCACAATTCATTCAACTGCATCTAAAAGGAAAACTTCTCCTAGATCTAACACTAGGTGTGTACCCACGGGTAGAATTTTCAAATCAATTGGTCTTAGGTGGACTCCTACAGGAAAGATTTTAGACATTTGCACCAAAACTAATGTGATCTCCACAACATCTACCTCTGAGACAAGAATGAAAACCATCGGTATTGTGTGTTCGAGTGTCAAGAAGATAATTGACACTACATCTTTATGCTTCTAACATCTGGAACCCATTTACTCTTGGGAATCCTTGTTCTCTGTTTTCTTGTCTCTTCTTTCTTTCTTTGCAGTTTCTTCAGCAATGGCTTCGGAACAACTCAGTTTCGGACCCGAGCTTAATGTTATGGCTTCTGAGCACAACAGCTTAGGACCCGCATTCAACCGTCTAAATTCTCTAGACTCTTCGGCTGAACAATTGTCTCTCACCCGCAAGGAAGTGGAAACCATGTTTGCTCCATTGTTTGATGATACGATTGTCAACCGTCCCTCTGAGGTCTCACCAATTTCCGCTGCACATCTTGATCACAATCAAGTACCTGATTCACCTCAACAAACAACAACAACTGTTGGGAGAGACGGTCCTCCAATTGCATCTCCAACAACAGCAGAACAAACCGTGTCTAACTCACGACAATCAGCTGAAGACTCCATACCTAAATCAGTTCCACAAACCGCAGAGCATGACCCAGAGGCGTTCTTTAATCCGTTTGCACCGGCTCAACTCATTCCTGACATTACTGAGTCGTCTACACGCAATTTGGATCCTGCTCACATGCGAGATTATTACCTCCATCAAGGTTTGTTGATTTAGTTCACCATATTGGTATGCGATGTTTGACTCCAGATGATTTGCAAAATTTCCTTTAAAACTAAGTGAGTCAAACATCTAATTTTTTTTTCTTTAAATATTAAAAAAAAAAAAAAAATCTTCTTTCTTTGTGTGCAAACTTCGTAACTTCAAAACTATGTTCCTTCATTAAAACGAATTTTGCTTTACTCTGTCAAAATGGAACATGTTTTGAGGGGGAGAAAACTTTTCACATTATCATGAAGTTTGCACACCTCATCATAATTCTTCAAGGATAAAATGTTTCTTCATCATTCGTATTAAAATCTCATTTTCAAAAACTTCTATGATCTCTCGAATTAAAATGTACGAAAAGATTTCACAAAATATATGCTAATTCGAGGGGGAGAAAGGAAATTCTTTCTGCAATGATTCCAAGTTAACCCATTGATTCAGACTAACGATTTTTTATCCTCGAATGTTCCCGATTGTGAGTTTCTAATTTCTTCATGGTTGTTGTCTAATCGTTCCCTAAATGTTTCAAGTGTTTTCAACGGTCAAAAAAGGCATAATCAGAAACTAGGGTTTATGTAATTATCGATCAGGGCTTTCAATTTTTATGTGTTTAGTCTAATTAACTAGTTTATATAGCTTTAGAGAACACTAAAGAATGCTCGATTGGTGTGTTTGCTCAATTAGATACAACATAGGTTTAGAATCATGTGATTTAGGGTCTTAGATGTCGATGTCTTTGCTGCTACCAGGGCATTTGTTTGTTCAATATTCCTGCATTTTGATGCTAACATGTGTGCATAGACTCAAATCATAACCCCAAACCATAATCATAATTGGAAAATCCCGAGTGATAGGATGAGTTAATCTGTGATCTTGTGTGTTTATTTGAGAATTCTGAGCACTTAGGTTGATTTAGAATAAGATTTTTGATTCATCTTATACTTGTTTGTGCCTGATGCATTTTCTCTGTGTGCAAGTACATGTCATCCCATTGAAAGTCAAGATTTCAACATTCGACAAAATGTTTCTTATGGAACATATTTTGAGGACAAAGGACAAAATGTGTGTAAAGGATAAACTGGTAAATGGATTCAAAATGGTGAGAAACAAATTTTTCCAAACTCTACACTCTCGTTTTACACCGGTAAAGCAAGTGTGGAGACCAAAGCAAAGTCATTCAAAACCTTTCAAATTTTCACAATCTGGAATGCTTTGGCTTCAATAAAAGAATGTCTCTGATCTGAACATCCCAAATACCGGATGTTTTCCATGCATCACAAAAACGAATCTTCAAAAAGAACCCATGAGGTTCAACTTTAGATGGAAATCTTTTTCAGATTTTAAAACTCAAAAGAGAGACTCCGGGTCTCAAACAACTTTCAACAGTAAAAGAGTTTTGAATTTCAAGCATTCTTTGTTGTATAATACTTGATTATGTTTTCTAAAACCTTGAGCAGAATCATCTCTCGAATTTTTCAAAAAGTATTTCATTAATACGATTCTAAATTCTGCTCAAGAAGACTATGTCTCGAATAATGTTCATTATTTGAGGGGGAGTGTTTTGTTTAATAGAAAACTAATTTTGTATAAAAACAACGACTTGTGCACACATTTCAGTGTACAACTCGGGTTTCAAAGAAAGGAAAGTGCCTTGCTAAACCGTTCTTTAAAACCAAACGCGCACTTATCCTTAAAAACAAGAAGAAGTTTTTCATGCGAAGCTTATCTAAAACTTCTTAATCTTGAGCAAAATTTATTCAAAATTTTTCAAAAGGTTTTTCAAAACTTTGCTCAAGATTTTTCAAACCTTTACTCCCCAATTCGCTCCAAAGTTTAAAAATGTCAAAACACATGCTCGTTTTGAGGGGGAGTATTCACAATCATAATGCTTTGTCAAAATCATGTTTTGATGGTTTGTGCACACATAACAGTGTACAACCCGTGCTTGTAATTAAAGGACCCTGAGGTACGCTTCAGTGCCTCAATCCTTAGATAAGGAGCGAAGGCTTCTTACTTTTGAGTAGAATTAATCAAACATTTTCTGATTTTCATAATTCTGCTCAAAAGACAAGTATTTCACCTCAATGAGTATTCACTTGTTGAGGGGGAGCACTTGAAAACTCATCGTTCTCAAAATCAAAAGTTCTTGTTGATTTCTCCCCATAAGACTCAAAAGGCATATTTTAATCAAATGTTTCTCAAAAACAACATCTTATATGCTATTTTTGAGGGGGAGAAAAGTGAAAGTGATTAAAATATGAAAGTTAAATGTTGCTTAAAAGTCAAACCTCATGCGAGCTAGACTCAGATTCACCCAGGAATTGACGAAACATAAAAGTTAGTAAATTCGAAAAGACTTTTCCTCGACGGGTAATAACATCAAGTTAGTTACTAGAGCTAGTTGTCACCTAAAAGCTGACAATTGAACTCTTTAACTAGCCACGTAAGCGTGTCTCGAAAAGGATTTGTCTTAGTAGAAATGTACCGTTTCGAGAAACTTTCTGTGGACTTGACCAGGCCGGGTAATAACTTCAAGCTAGTCTAACTAGTGATGTAAGCGTGTCTCGAATCGGTCTTGTTCACTGAAAGTGGATCAATTCAAAAGGTGCTCGCTCCTCCCGCATGAGCAAATTTATTAAAATACATATGAGCACATGTGAAGGGGGAGCCCTTCATAAGTATACATAAAACTCTCAAAGTGTTAAACAAAATGTTTGATAAACACAAACACTTTGAGAGATTTTCAAAGGTTTCAATGGCAATTATAGGATAGTCATGGAGTTATAAGGTGACTAAGGTTAGGAAATAACCGTCCTTTGATCCGCCTAAGCCGGAGGGATCTACCCAAGGACATCACCAATAGTTAGAACTAGAAGTCCTTAGGTATGATACGAAAAAAGGAGTAAAGAATGAAAGGAGAAAGAAGGGGTTGAAGAATTAAAAAGAAAAGTAAAGAAAAGGGTGAAAAGAAATAGCCCTCCATATGTTCAACCTTAGGGCAGACACCGGGTTCAATTCATATGCTACTGGTTGTTGCAAAGACAACACCAGTATTGAAGATAAAGCCGTCATGGACCCAGTGACGCACTGCACTTAACCTTCTAGCCACTCAAGTTCTCTTAAAAGAATTTGTTTCATTCTCACGGGGAACCAGTGTAATCTATCGACTTATCTCTTAGAGATAGTTGATATTGAAGCAGGAGACCCCTCCCTAGTCTCCGTATAGGAAACCTAAGTGAGCACTTATCGAGTCTAGAGCCATGAGATACATCAAAGATCTCTTAGGAACACTTAGTATCTCTACAACTGGCCTTCTGCATCAATGGGCACCAGCTGTAAATCATCGAGTCCTTCGCAGATCTTAGCAATCTGCCGAGAACGTTTATGAGAGAATTGCATAAGTATTTCTCAATGATTGAACGGAAACTCCTGTCAGGGTCATCTTCTAACAGCCTTGACAGGTCACTTCGGTAACTCCTCGTGAGTTACGCTTAGTGTTCGCGGTGGTTTCTAACGGTCTACAGTCGTGGAGTGATCCCCAGCGACTCACCCAGTCATTGAGCTACCTAGTAGGTCTCGTAAGCTCCTTCGGGAGTATCTGATATGGGAACGGCCTTGATAAGGGTTAGAAGGAGTCTTCACACTATGCTGTTGACGATCTCTAATTCCTTATCTGTAAGTACCGGATGTTTTATTGCTAACTGTTTACATGCAGGGACACATCATCTCCATGGAGACGGATTCCACATGCTCATACATGCATCTTGAAGTCATCAAAAGCTCCCTCAAAGATCTGTGCAACACAAAGTTCAAAGAAAGATTCTACGCCAAAAAAAAGAATCTACAAAGTATAAAGACTAAAGATCTTAAGTCTAAGAAAGGGAACTACGTGCATGTATAAGTCAAAATTCAAAGATGTATGAGCATGTTGGAATGGCGGACAACCACCACAGACACGGAAGTGACGATCGGCAGACAACTTCATAAGATGATCACTACCACATCTATTACGAACAATGAACAATGAAGCAAAAGAACACCCACTCTTTTGAAGACGTCTTAAGTTATACGAGTCAAAAGTCAAAGACAAAGAAGAAGACGTCAAGCAACCGTGATGACCGACCCTTAGGGGGAGATTGTTGGGAACGTACTTTTATATTTATTCAAGTCTCGGTCATTACATTTTGTAATAAGGTGATCACAACTACATCAACTAAGAACAAAGAACGATGAATGATTTAGAATACGTCTAAAGCTTTGAAAGTCAAAGATTAAGACGAAGACGTCAAGCAACCTTGATGACCGACCCTTAGGGGGAGATTGTTGGGAACGTCGTTTTACTACTTATCAAGTCTCGGTCATTTACTTGTAATAGGTTGCTAAGGCTTGTATGTTTATTTAATCTTAAGGCTTATGTAGCAAGCCCATGGGCCTTAAGCCCATTTCTATTTATTAGATAGGGAGGAAGGGAGTGTTGCCCTACTCCTTCCCTATAAATAGTCTTGTAACACCTCACTTGAGGTGGTTGGTTCTCTTGGTAATTTCATTTTCTTTCTTTCCATTCTTAAGAGTTCCTTCCACTCTCTCTCTCTACTCTCTTTCTCTCTCTAGATCTCTAAGTAATTATGTTATCAAAATCGTGACCTAACAGGGTGAGTGAATGGCTTCCTTCATCCTAAAACTACCCGGATAATATTGGTTGATGGGTGGGTCGGTTCCTCTTTTGTCTCCTAGAAATAAATCTAAGGATGGAAAAGTGTGTAAAGATTGAGGTTCCAGTTCATCAACACTAGGAAATTCCCTAGAACTAGGAGTAAGGTTATCACTACAAGTGTTTAAACCTATATCCTCAAGTGGTGCCTGGTCCAAGGGTTCTACCTCCATTGGAATTCCTAAAGTTTCTTCTACTTCTTCCGGGTAAGTCACGGGCGGTGCGTGTGCCTCAAATGATGGTTGAGTATTTTGTGGGCTTATGTTGTTCACCTCATCATTCCATGTATCAGGATCTAGCCCTAACATTCTCCCAAGTATCTCACGTGCTTCTCTAGGCATCTCAACTTCTATGTCCGAATCATAAGGATCATCTTCAATATTCTGACTGCTATATACAAATTGCCCAAGAGATTCATCATCTGTTTCTTGAGATTCATCATCATCAATCATAGAACCTAGGTCTTTTTGATCAATGTGATCATGCTCGGCTAAATCCTCCTCAATTGTATTCTTAGGTAGTGATAATAGCAAACTAGTGCTTCATCCAACTTATGATTTGTTGCAATGGCTCTCTCCATAATTCCTTGGCAAACTAGGTCGCATTTCCTATTGGCCTCACTAAAACTAGATCTTAAACATGGAGGTTGTTCATAAGAATCTATCCTAGGTGAAGGCTCATATGATTCATAGGTGTCTCTAAATGAGGTATTTTGAACTCTTTGGTGTGTTAGCCGCTCAACCCTATCTTGTAATCTTAGAAGTCTAAGTGTAAAGTCCATTTGAAGCAAATTACAAACAAAATCACAAAGAAAAGATAGACTTCGAGAAAGCTACAAAGTAAAAAGAAAAAATCTCACTTGATAGGAATCTAATGAGTAGACCTAATAAAAATCAAATTCAACCTAAACAATAACTATTCCCCGGGCTGCGGCGCCAAAAACTTGATGCGTGGGAATCGCACCTTGCTTTACCTCTCGAGGGATCTCGAGAAGCTTACAACCCCCACCAGGCAGTGTACCTGATCGTTGTAGTATAGTATAGTGACAAGTACCGGGGGATTGATCGTTCAGCTTAGGAATAGTGTTGCTAGGATTAGAAAGCCTAAATTACTAGTTCTAAAGGTGAGAGATGATTATTTTTGTATTTTTATGAAAGCAAGTAAAATCTCGGGTTTTTGAAAGAGTGGGCGGAATTAGTTGCTATTCAACTAACCCAAAGCTAAGATGCAATCAAAATAAAATAATAAAAATGAAAATAAACTAATTATACTAAGGTTGTGAGCAGTAATTGGAGAAAATGTGTTTACTTAGACTTCATTACTCCCTAGATATCTTTTACATGTTAATTACTTGTTACAATTGCATGGATGACGGATCGTATTCCTTAATACCATTCATGGGGTGGCATACATAACTCCCCAATTCTATGAGCTCTTATCTCCTCCTACACCATGACCCAGCACAACTATAGGGATTGTAAACAGTGGCTCATGCATTAAATACAACCAATAAAGACCTAGTACGCCTCGGTTCATGTTTCTTAAGACGTTCAAACATGTTACCATTTGGAGATCTGCCAGTTTTCTTAAGCCTAACATATAAAATCATTCATCCAAGAACAAGAATAAACAAGTAATCAACACATAATCAATATCTAGGTTTCATTAGATCTAAGCAAACACAAGAGAGATCTAGCCTAGCATAATTGAATTGAGACAAGAACAAGATATAGACAACCAACACATAGACATATTGATTGAATTAGAAGAATACTTATCTCAATTACAATGCAAGGTATCAAGGGTTTGGAACCCTTGAAAAACCTATAAAAGTTCACCCAAATTCGTCTTTAGGGTTTCTCCCAAAACTTTTTCTCCTTTTTAATGAAAAAACTAGAAAACTATATATAGGAAAACTGGTCTGACGGCGTCAAGACAAGCATGTGACGCCGTCACCTCGCCGCCAAATACTTCCACGGACGGCCTTGATCTCCTTATGACGGCCTGTGTGACGCCGTCACCACCTACGGTATTTTATTCTTGGGACTTTTGACGCCGTCAGGATGGCTTTTGACGCCGTCACCACCTACGGTATTTTATTCTTGCTATCTGACGCCGTCAGGTGTAACTCTTGACGCCGTCACCTAGTGCTTCCAGCATGAAAAATTGATACTTTGCCGTTTTCTTCACTTTTATGCTCCAAAAACATCCAAAATGGCTTCTTTTCCAGAATTCACTCTCCAAGTACCTAAAATCACAAAAGGAACGATTTAGGGCAATATTTGATCAAATAAAGTCGGATTCGGGCTTAAATGACCCCCTAAAAACGGATCATTTTTCGCCTCATCACCTCATTAGATGAATCTTCAACTTTATGGCATAGATGTTTAGGACACGCTAACATGAGACTAATCCAAAACCTCTCCTCCAAAGACTTAGTTCGAAACCTACCTAAGTTGAAATACGACCAACACTTTTGTGATGCTTGCAAAGTCGGTAAACAAGTCCATAGTAGCCATAAGGCTAAAAACTTGGTTTCCACATCTAGGTGTCTAGAACTTTTGCATATGGATTTATTTGGTCCATCCGCTATACAAAGTTATGGAGGTAACTTCTACACTTTAGTTATAGTTGATGATTACTCAAGATATACTTGGACAAATTTTTTGAAAAGTAAAAATGAAGCTTTTGATAAATTTGAGATTCTAAGTAAGAAAATTCAAAATCAAGTAGGGTCTAATATTATGTCTATTAGAACGGATCACGGTCGTGAATTTGATAATGAATTTCAATTTGGAAACTTTTGTGATATTAATGGTATAACTCATAACTTTTCGGCTCCACGTACTCCTCAATCTAATGGTGTAGTAGAACGTAAAAACCGGACATTGCAAGAGATGAGTAGAACAATGCTTAATGAACAAAACATTCCACAAAAGTTTTGGTGTAATGCCGTTGACACATCAACGTACATTTTAAATCGAGTATTAATTAGACCATTTTTAAATAAAACTCCTTATGAACTATATAAAGGTAAAAAGCCTACATTAGGATACTTTAGAGTGTTTGGGAGTAAATGTTTCATTCTTAACACCAAGGATTATCTCACCAAATTTGACCCAAAGTCTTATGAAGGTGTATTTCTTGGATATTCACAAAATAGTAAAGCGTACATTGTTTTGAACAAAGAAACCTTAAGAGTCGAGGAATCGTTGAACGTAAAATTTGACGAGAGTCCACCTCCCTCTAAGACATCATCTTTGGTAGATGATGACTTAGTTGAAAGCCAAGCAATAGAAAGTCAAGAAATTTTAAGTGATGACAAGGAAGATGAACTATTAAACAAAGAACTTGTCAATGTCAAAGAATCTAAAAGTCATCCATTAAATGGTGTCATTGGCAACATTAACGAAAAAACACTAAGGTCAAAAGTTCAAAATGAAAGCAACTACTTTTGTTTCGTGTCAACCATTGAACCTAAAAATATTAATGAAGCCATTAAATATGAGTCTTGGGTAATTGCAATGCAAGAAGAGTTAAACCAATTTGTTAGGAATGATGTATGGACATTAGTTCCTCAACCAAAGAGTCAAACTATAATTGGAACAAAATGGGTATTTCGTAATAAAATGGATGAAAATGGAATTGTGTCTAGAAACAAAGCTAGGCTAGTTGCACAAGGATATAACCAACAAGAAGGCATTGACTACGATGAAACTTTTGCTCCGGTTGCTAGGCTCGAGTCAATTAGAATCTTACTTGCATATGCATGTGCACATAATTTCAAAGTCTTTCAAATGGACGTCAAAAGTGCATTTCTAAACGGAGTCATAAATGAAGAAGTGTATGTTGCTCAACCACCGGGCTTCATCGATTTTGAAAAATCAAATCATGTTTACAAACTTAAAAAGGCTCTTTACGGACTTAAGCAAGCTCCAAAAGCATGATATGATCGACTTAAAACCTTCCTAGTTGACCATAAGTATACTATGGGCTTAGTTGATAATACTCTCTTCACTAAGAAGAAAGATTCACATATTATCATAGTCCAAATCTATGTTGATGACATTATATTTGGATCAACTTATCAAGAATTATGTGTGGATTTCTCAAAAATCATGCATGACGAGTTTGAAATGAGTATTATGGGATAACTCAACTTTTTCTTACGACTCCAAATTAAACAACTAGAAGATGGTATCTTCTTTAACCAATCTAAATATATTAAGGACATGCTTAAAAAATTTGGATTAGAAGATTCGAAACCTATCAAAACTCCCATGTCCACGGAAACTAAACTTACCAAGGATGAGGAAAGTGAATCCGTAGATAGCACTAAATATAGAGGTATGATTGGTAGTCTACTTTACCTAACGGCTAGTAGACCCGACATTATGTTTAGTGTTTGTCTATGTGCTCGTTTTCAAGAAGATCCTAAGATTACCCATCTCGAAGCCGTTAAAAGGATTTTTAGGTATATTAAGGGCACTACACATTTAGGTTTATGGTATCCCAAAGGAACGGGAATAGACACCATAGTGTATGCCGACTCGGATCATGCCGGTGACTATGTCGATAGAAAAAGTAGAAGTGGTATTTGTACTTTTGTTGGACATTGTCTCACCTCATGGTTCTCTAAGAAGCAAACGGCTCTTGCTATCTCAACAACGGAAGCCGAGTACGTTTCGGCCGGAAAGGCATGTCAACAAGCTCTTTGGATGAAGCAAGCTCTTGTCGACTACGAAATTCAACTCAACGACATCACAATTCTTTGTGACAACAAAGGTGCCATTGATCTTAGCAAAAACCCGGTTCAACATACTCGTACCAAACATATTGAAATCCGTCATCATTTCCTTCGTGACAACGTTAAAAAAGGAAATATCTCAATTGAGAAAGTTTCTTCCGAAGACAACATAGTCGACATTCTCACAAAACCCCTTAAACGTGAACCTTTTAACCTTCTTAGGCTAGGCTTAGGACTCATGGAACCTACATTATAGTTCTGGACTTTAGACAAAAATCACAAAAATCAAAACAAATCCATAAGTCTTTTTCTCAGCAGGGTCGGCGGAACCCTCAGACACAACGGACGGAACCCAACTCAGGGGTCCGCCGTGTCCGCCGACCTGCAGAATCAATATTTTGTTTATATTAAACCAAACACCCATTATCTCATACCACCACTTCCAAACTATTACTATTCACTTTACCATCCACATTATAATAGTAGTTTACTTAAACTAAAATGTGAAATTTTGTTGTTCTAGGAATCATCATGCCTCCTCTAACCCACTACGACCACAAGGACACCATTAAGTACCTACCAAAACACCACAAAACCAAAGGCCTTACCCAAAACCAAGTCAACATTTTCAAAGCCTTAGAAAAACACTATGTCCAAGAGGGTAGAACCATTGACCCGTCTTTCCTAGAAGGCACAAACCTTTACGCCGAATTTGCCACAATCAACTTTGAGTGTCTTTTGAATATCGACGAGCCTATTTGTCCTAGATTCATTCTAGAGTTCTATGCATCCGCCGTCCTCTCCACGGATGATTATGGTCATATGTCTATCAACTTTAGGACTAGTGGTCATCAATACTCCTTTACTCTTGAGGAGTTTGCTCAAATCATAGGTGTCCCAAACTGAGGTACTTGCATCTACTCCGACTTGCACTCCCTCTCAACTCTTGACAACCTCTGTTTAAGGAAAATAATTCGTCGTCAATCCTTGACCCACACTTGATGAACTTATTCACGTCACTTAGCAAACATATTGTTTTTAAAGTCTTTTCCCGTCTTATTTTCCTTTCTTACTTTAAATCTCTTATTGTTTTATTGTTTTCAATTGCTATTTTATTTCCTTTAGAATAAAAACTTTAAAAATTGTCAATTATATTTTCCCAATCACTTCACAATCACGCGACTCAAGCCGACTCAATCGCCGTCTTACCTTCGTTGGGGATAACGACCCGGGGGAATACTTTCACGAGCATTTCTTCGGTTAAAAATCTAATATACTATAAAAACGATTATATCAAAATGGCGCCGCTGCCGGGAAAGGTTTGAAACGAGAGCGTCGTACTTGTATCGTTTGTTGGTGATTTGAAGACCCTTCTCCCGAGAAGTTATCGTTTTTTGTAAATATTCTCAAAAAAAAAAAAAAAAAAAGTATATAAAAACCAAAAAGATTGTAATTTTAAGTTTCTTTAAAATATAAAATCCAAAAATATTTTTTCTTTTTCATATTTGATTTTCACTTTTATTTTTATTTGTTTTTATGATACGCAAAAACCAAAAATAATCTTCTTATCCTTTTATCATTTGATTCTTCTTCTTTAACCCTCTAAACCGATAATTCTTATGGATCCGACTTGTTTTAATTGTGGAGAACCGTTCTTCGGAGGGTTGTGTGTGTGGTGTACGTGCGACGAATGTGGTGATAATATTCGTGATGGCGTTTGTTTGAATTGTAATTCTCATATGTATGATCAAAATTCATTCAACAATTCGTCAAACATTCCCGATTTCTATACACCACCACCACCTTGGTTTTATTGTTATAATTGTGGAAACCCGTCCGAAGAAGGAATGCCTTGTGGGCAATGTTTTTGTAACGAATGTGGATACACCGATTGTATGTGCTATGCTCCGAGTGCTGAAACGTCTTACGATTACGATCCGAGCTTTAATAATTTTCCTCAAAATGATTTTTATGAGCAAAATTCGTATTACAATTGTGATTCATATCAAAATACATCCAATTTTGAACACTGTGGGGGATCGTCTGAAAATTTTTATGAACCTAATTCTTGTTACGATTCTAATGGTTTTTACCAACCCCCACAAACTTCCGATTTTACTAATCAAATTTTTGAAATCAAATCAATGATCGATAAGTTGAAAGAGATGGTGATTAGTCGTATGACATCTACTCCCGAGCCTAATGAGAAATCAATGGAAGAACCTCGTACCGAAGAAAGAAAATTCCAGTTTTGTGAGTGTTGTATGTACGATGATGATTCCACAATTACGATAAATCTTAATCTTCAAAATGAATCTATCTCTTCTCCCGTAGAACCCGAGGACTCTCTAACAATGGGGGACGGGCATCTTAACACTATTCCGGCAACGGAATCTGACGAATTCAATGAGTCAAGTGTTGAGAACCTCGTCCCAATCCAAAGTGAGTCCGGGGAAAATTCTAACGGTAATTCTGAAATTGTTTCCGATTCTTTCCATCCTTCTTTCACACCGGTTGAAGGGAGTGATGTCGTTTTAGATGAGATTGAGGCATTTCTTGCTAATGATTCCATTCCGATAATGGACGATTCTAATTTTGATCCGGAGGGGGATATTCATTTACTTGAAGAATTATTGAATGAAGAACCGTCAACTTCTCTCCCTCCGATGAGCAATGAAGATTTTGTTGAAGTGGAAAGTTATTCCGATTCTCACAATGAGTATACTACGAGTGATGAAGACCCTTGTGGAGATATCGATGATAATGATGAGGATGATGATGACCTTGTTCCAAGGGTTTCCAAAACATTCAATATGACTTTCACAAATCCATTATTTGATTTTGAATTGGATTTTAATCTAATTTCAAATAACCCGATCTTCGATATTCCTAGTGATGAGTCTGAAATGGAACCCGAGGTCCAGGATTCACATGATATGATTGATTCTCCTCACGAAAAGTTCTCCGATGAACTTTCTCATACCATTTCTCCATCAGAAATTGAAAATGACGAGAATGGCCTTCAAAGAAACGAGCTTATTGAAGAAATACATAATGGTGATTTACCTTCCGATGCTGATTCATTTCTCTTCAATTTACCATCATCTCGTCCACCGGCGAAACCACCTGATGCAGATTTTAAATCAGATTCGAATAAAAATATTTTTGGAGTGGTGGACGAAACTTATGATCATAATGATCTCACAACGTTGGTTTATTTTGAAAATAATCCTTTAAAAAGAAAATAATTACTAGATTTGTAATTTGATTATTCCCCGGCTTTTACCCTTCAAATAATAAAATCACAAGTCTAAATAATCATAACAATTATTAATCATAATCCTCTTTAATGTCCACGCTTAACTCACAAACTCGTGCCACTAAGCAAACACTAATAAACTACTCGAAACTCATATTAATAAAATAAAGTTACTTGATAAAATAAAAAGACTCGATAAAAGAAACAAACTAGATAAGCCAAAATAAAATTCGGCAGAGTTTCGCCTTAGCATAAAGCATAAGAGAACCTCACTCGATAAATGATGAGGCAATGATTATCTAACTCGATAATCTTGGCTAACTCGCCAAAAGAAATGAAACTTGGAAAAATCAAACTTGATAAAAAAATAAAAAGTAATTAAAACCAAACTTGGTAATTTTTTTTTTCAAACTCGAAAGTTTGTTTCTAAAAAAGCTAACTCGAAAGTTTTTATTTGCAAACTAGTCCTAAACCGAAAACGAAACTCGAAAAATTGCAATTAGGTCCCTAGTTAAAAAAAACTCAAACTCGATATAATTTCAAAAAAAAGTCAAACTCAAAAGTTATATCCAAACTCGGTATTTGAAAACTCAAACTCGAAAGAAAAGAAAAAAAAATAGAATTTGCAAATTGGTCCCTAGCTCAAAATCTCAAACTCGGTAATCATTTTAAAAGTCAAACTCGATAATCACTTATTTCAAACTCGATAGTTATTAAAACCTCAAACTCGGTAAACTACAAAAAATCCTAACTCGACAAATTTAAAAATCTAACTCGACCAAATTAAAAACCATAACAAAACACAATTTTGATCCAAAATAAAGCCTAAAACTAATGTTTTTCTACCAAATTTAACACTAGACTAACTAGTTTAACCATAAACATTAAATCCCACCAATAAAAACAAGAATTTAACAACTAAAAATTAAAGATTTTTAGAAAGATAAAGCTAGAGAGAGAAAGTGAGATAAAACACATACTTCATAAAAATAAAACTACACTACTCCTACTACTATGAGGACCAACTCTCAACAACCCACCTCTCAAAGTTGGTGTTTAAGGGGTATTTATAGGCTAGGGGCTAGGGCTTCTCTAATCTTTGACATAGTTGCAAGATTAGCCCCTAGACCTTTACAAAACATGAAAAAACTACTTAAAACATATTAAAACGCTACAAATGCAACAAAATACTACACGTAACGATCTTGTAACTTGGGGGAATTGAGTTGACTTTTCTACCAAAGTTCTTCAAAGGACCAAAGTTGACAACTTGCTGAAACTTGGAGGGCCATTATTTTAAAGGTCTTCATATTTCAACTAAGAGTCTCTTTTGTTATTCTCTGAATCTCTAAGGATTACTTTTGTCATTTTGGGCTTTTCTTGGATAAATTTCTTTCTCGGCTTCGGCTTTTTACCTTTTTCCAATCTCATGCTCGTTTTTGTCGGTTTTTAGCTTGTTTTTGTCCATTTTTCACATATCCGTACCTGCATATACACAAATACAAAAACATATATTTCTTTGGCAATTGTTAGCATATTTAGTCTATTTGGGTCGGTATTTGGCCATGAAAAAGTGTGTAAATTAGTACACACCAACCTCCATGATCGCATCCATCCTTATGACACTCCTCTTGTCTCAAAAGATGTACTTCGTTACCACCTCTTTGTTAGGACCACCAACACTAGGAGAACCCGTTCGGGAAATGAGGTCGATAAGGACCCATATGGAATGGAAATGAATGAACTTAAGCCCGAATTCAAGAAATGGGAGGAAGTCCTTAGAGCCAATGTCATTAGCACAATAGGAATCCGTGATCATATCAACCTTTGTCTTTGCTACATGCTCTACTCCTTGTCCGTTAGGCAACCATTCAACCTTGCTTACTACATGGCCAAGAAAATGGCCGACATTCCCGTGCATGGCACAACGGCTATGCCGTATGGAATGCTCTTGACCCGTCTCTTTAGGTTCATCTCACCCATTCCACCAACTCCAAACGGTCTTCGTCTTGACTACTCTCTCATTCCACACACCTTTGTTCCGCTTAGTGATAAGAGAGTCTACAAAGCCCAAGGAAAACGTCCTCATCCTCCTACCTCATCATCGTCTTCCTCAATGAGTGAAGATGACAATTTGCCAAACTCTAGGCTCCCACCTCTCGAATACCTATCCCAACTTCCGGATATTCCAAACGAGTCGGCGAAGTTCAAGCAAACAAAGGGGATGTTTAAGAATCTTGGAAGGTTCCTTGGAAAGCTCAAGAAGAAGATTGACCGTCAATGAGTGCGGGTGTGTAAGAGTGTTTGGCACTAGGTGCTATTTGAACTAATTTGGTTATTTAAACAATGCTTGTGATGTACTTGTAGGTTGGTACAATATTTGATACTATTTAGAACATGTTTTATCTAACTTTGATGCAGGAAAATAACTTTTGACAAGTTGTCAAATTTTCATGCTTATGTTATTTTCACTAAGTATAGTGAAATTCTCGACCTCAAAGTCAAAATCATTTGATATGTGTGTTTATGTGTCTATTTTTTGCATTGCCTAACCAGAAATGCATTATCTTTTTGATTTTAGAAGTTTTCGAAAATTTTGAAAATCGTCTCGCGTGTCAAAATCGCGGACTGCCATTTTTTTCAGCACTGGCGGATCCGGCGGTACCCAAAATTGGGTTCCGCCAGTGTATTTTCTGGGAATCCCAAAATTGGCCCAACGGACCAGACGGTACCCTCAAATGGGTTCCGCCTGTGTATTCTGAGGGTTCCGCCAGTTGCCTGCATAATTTTTGTTTTTGTTTTCATCATTTGAACATCCAAACACCAAAATCCAATCCTTTTAGATACAAACCCATTTCGTGCAATGTGTTTAGCACAATAGGGTACTTCTTATTCCTTATAACTCAACCAAAACCATTTCCCGCCAAAATTCAAAAATAGCCATAACCACCCCAAGGACCCTTCATACATAAAGGGAGGAACCCTTCTAAAGGATCCTTCAAATCCCTGAGATTTATACTTCAACAAATTTACTAAAACCACTAAGCATTTAGTGCAAACCTTGTCTTCTCACTTCACCATTTTCATTGGATTGACTTCCATGATATGACAACCCACAATTAGTTTTCCAAATCATTAGGAACCTCCATTTTTGTATGGACTAACATCAAATCCAAACACTCCTTTCCACAATTCTTCATCACTATAAATTAAACCATCCTAAACACTATCAAATCACACCTTCTTCATCACAATTTCTGAACTTCTAAACCATTTTTCACCATGACTAAGTCAACAATCACCTCTCAACCATCACGACCCATCCGGAAAACCGCCCGGATAAGTGTTAAACCACTATGGTCTAATCAACCCATCAACCTAAGCTCCTCATCTTCGGATGAATTCACCTCACCTATAAAAAATGAACACTTTTTGAACCTTGCATCTCCATCACCATCACCCAATGAACCCAATGAGCTCACTCCACCACCTACTAAATCACCCATTGACCCAACTCCACCAAGTGCTCCAACCCAACCATCCAAAACTCCATCACCATCACCATTACCCAAAATTGAATCTATGGAGTTATTTGGGTCTCCTCCCACATCACCACACCCTTTTGTCCAAGATCTAAATGATCTTCCACCAAGACCTACACAACCACCACCTTTTGCAAATGAATCACCAAGGTCAATTCTAGACCAAAATGAGCATTTTAACCACACCCAACCACTACAACAAGTGTACCATCAACCCAAACCATTGTTGTTTCACCCTATCTACCATGACATCCATGGTCCTCTTTATGGAGAACCAAACTTTGAAAACCATGATCACCCAACTCCACCACATTCTCAAGCCCATACCTTTGAGTCTTTCTTCCCCTCATATGAGGAAATCCAAAGCATGGTTGAGAACCACCTTCATCAAGCAATGAAATTTCAAACCACCTTGCTTGACTCAATATCAAATCCATCCTCCACCCAAGAACCAAAGACCAACCAACCCTCAAACCAAGAAACCCAAACCAACCCATTTTCACCCACTCATCCCCATGTTTGCTCAAATTGTGAGCAAATGGGTGCAAGCATCAAAACGTTGCTTCACCAATTCCAAGATGAAACCCGGTTTGCATTCCAACACGTCATAGAACGTTTGGATGCTCTTTCCCACCCTAACAAATCCTAGACAACCTTTGGAGGCCGTTTGCCCCATTTAGGAAAATAGGATTTTATTTTTCTTTCTTGGTTATTCTTTTTTAGTTTTTGTTTAGAAGTAGAAGAATACTTAACATTTCTTGTCTTTTGACTTTTCAAAGTCAAAATTTTACTTGGAATGCTATTTCTTTCTACTTACTTTCGTGCATTGTTGGTTGATCATTTTTGTGTTGTCATTGTGGTTGCAATGTGTGTGGTAACTACAAGCTTGACTATATATATATATATATATATATATATATATATATATATATATATATATATATATATATATATATATATATATATATATATATATATATATAACCAACTAACCATTTTTTTGTAGGATCAAAATCCATGTTTCTCATCTTGGCACTCCTTTTAGGGGGAGTAACAAGCAAGGGGGAGCAAGTGCATTTTTCCGCTTCGCTACTCTACTTTTTGTTTCGACAAAAAGAGGGATAAATATATTAAACCTTCAAAACTTAATATGATTTTCATCACTTAAGTAAAACAAGTTTAATATAATTTTTTTTAAGTCTTAAACACCAAGATTTTGTGAGTTACTTAAAAACAAAGTTTATGTTTTGTCATCAACAAAAAGGGGGAGATTGTTAATACAAATATCGCCTAAAAACGTTATTTATATTTTATGATCTTCGCTAAGTTTTGTTAACGACAAAATGTAAACTTTAGTTTCTAAGTAAAACATAATCTTAGTTTTAAAGACTTGCATAAACTAGACTTTTGCTACATTTTACATTTCATAAAACACAAACCTTTTTATTTCTTAAAATAGAATTGTCACATCACATTTATTGCAAGTTTTGTCAATATACATTTATGGAAAGAAATATGTTTGACTTACTAAGTGGTTGCTTGCAAGTTTAGTGTTTGACTTGATATTATGAGATGTGACATTGTTTGGTTTGCAAGGTGTAATGAGATGAGGGTTCCGCCATATCCGCCAGGCCTGCAGAAGGCTTTGCTATAAATACCAAGCCACAAGTTGATTTTTGGCTAATCACTCTACATCATATTTTACACACACACATTCATTCTTTCATCTAACCCTTTAACATTTCATATGTGAAGTTTCTTTTTGTAGCAAAGAGATTCACGAGCTCATTAAAAGTAACAAGTATTCAACACAACGTTGCAAGACTTGTTAGCTTAGGATTGTGTAGACTTGTGTAGTTTACACTTTATTTGATTGTGTATTTTCAGTAGTGATCGGTTAGTATTTTAGTCCTCAAAATACAAAGTGTATCGGGAGTAGTTGTACCCTTGTAAAAGAACTAACGGGAGTGGTTGTACCCTTGGTAAAGAACTCGACATCTAGCTTAGTGTCGGTAAAAGTATAAGCGACGTGTAAGGTTTTCTCCGCCGGTGAAAGGAGCTTGTTGACTAGTGAAAGAAACTCTCGAGTTGGATACTCGGGGCGTGGACGTAGGGCAAGGAAAAAGAGTCCTTGTAGCCGAACCACGATAAATACTCGTGTTGTGGTTTGATCGTTTCTTTCATTTACTTGCATGTTATATATTGTGTTTGTGTATATATCTTTGATCAAACGGAAAGTTTCAAAGCTAACTAAACAAGTTAAAAAGATTTTAAACGGTAAACTATTCAACCCCTTCCAGTTTTCCACAAATGTGTTCTTCATGTTCATTTTAGAAGAAACTGGAACTCGGAAACCAAATATGTTACAATTAAGTGTTGTTTTGTGTGGTGGTTCAATTTTTGTTTTACGTGGGTGTTATTCATGTTCATTTCAATTTGTTTTTAATTTTAGAAGAACATTTCAAGATGGATGATGATGAGAAGGTTACAGAGATACGTGAACGAGGGTATAAGTTCTACATAAGCATTATTCATAAGCATTAAAATAAAGGGAAAATTATCCCTCCAGTATAAACGAGGGACCATTTTTGTATAAACGAGGGAACAATGCCTGCTGCAAGGTATAAACGAGGGACCATTTTTGTAAAATTATGAAAGTTGAGGGCTGCAATGTGAAGATGTTAAAATCAACTTTCAAACAAACTGTAGATAACACCCTGTTTACTGTAGGGATGTTATTCCCTAAAATAAAATATAAATGTCAAACGATCAAATTTACAAGTTTAGTCGATATTTGGTTATCAAATTTTTAATAATGAAACATACTTTTAACTTTGGCATGCTACCTCTTGAACAAAAAAAGATATGTTTTTGCTTCGAGTCGAAGATTTGTGAGTAACCGCCTTTCTTGTTCTTGTTTGGTTGAGCAGCTTCTAGAGATTTTGAGAGAATAAGATTTGGTTTGATGAACTAAGACGACAGATTTTGACTCACGTATTTTTGGGCTGAGTGGTTTACCGGGCTAAACTGATGGACTAATAATATCGGTCAAACTTAAGTGATATTTTATTTGGCCGACGTAGTAGATTAGCATGGATATATAATATTTCTCATACCCACTCAAGTGTTTTGACCAACCCATATTAAATTTTACCTCAATGGTATACTAAAAAAGGAGAGGTTATGTTGATTAGGAGATTAAGGGCATACATTCATGTTTGATTATTCTTTAAGATAAACCGTTACCTATCAGATAGACATCGAGTCGATTTATGTGTAGCCACGAAGTCTCATGTCTTAAGTTATCACTAAATTTTGGAGGCGGAACCGGAAAACCAGGTAGCCACTTTCTTTCTATGTCTATAACATTGGATGATATTCACATCAAATTTACTTTTGTCAACACAAATATGCAAATGAGAAGTGATTTATAGACCTAAAATTTATGCTTGATCTTATGCCTAAATCTATGTGGCAATAATTCATTAGTTACATCAACCTGGTCCACTTCTTTACTAATCAATTAGGCATGAATTTTAGGTCTCCCAATCTTAAGTTTTAGGTCTCCCAATCTTTTTTCTGTGCAAATTACAAGCCCTGAGTAAATACTTTATTGCTACCTAATGAGCAAATTTTTAGTCCTCAATATAACCCAAAGTAATGCACTTTGTGGTTGTTTTTTATAACAGACCTCATCAAGAATTCCTAATACTATTTAAATGTTAACTTAATTGGATACATGTTAATTAATCTGCCGTTGGCTTTTAACCACGTGGTCGTGGGTTCGAGTCCCACGGATGGCGTTTTGTTATTTTGATTCTTTTTAAGTTTTTATTTTTGTTTTGAAATGTCTATCTACGGTATTTTATATCTGCTTTTAACAATTTTCTGAACACTTGCAAGAAGGATAAAAGAAAGAACACAAGCAGTTTAAGACTACTCTTGCAAATATATTTGTTTCATACCTTATCTATAGCAGCAACTAAACTTCATAGTTTTTATGTAAATCATATTTTCAAATTTACTTCCAAATCACTCTAAAGTCGAAAACGGATGAGGCTTTTCATATTCAGGTTACTCGGAGAGAATGAGTCTTTTGACTCAGATATATGCGACCTCACTACACTAATCTCTAAACCGTTTCCGACCTTTCTCTGACCATCCCGAAAATGTAAACAACTAGGAAAGTTTGAACCCTTGACCTCTTGTGAGAAAACTAAAAATCTTATCACCAGACCATTTGATGGTGGTTTGACTCTAAACTCAAATTATGGCTAAATCAGTCATTTTTCTAAACACTTCTAAGGTTAAGCTTGCCATTATTTTAATGCTGGGTGTTTTGTATTACAAGAAGTTTACGTTGTACACAAACAAAACCTTGATTGTATATATTATTATATCATGTGTTGTTTGATGATTATGCTCTATTGTGTACCAAACAATTTGCACACTCAATAAAAAAAACACGAGTGGTCATTTTCAACCTTTATCATGTGACTCATGTCGATCCATTCTAATCACCATACAATACAATACACACCCACTCAAAGTGGCTTATTGGGTCCACTGACCCCTAACCTATAGCCCCTTTTTTTTGAACTGCTAATTTATAAAAAGCCAGACGGAACTGTTAATTCATAACCTATAGCCCTTTTACCTCCGATAGACGTCGATACAATCACACAAATGAAAGTCTTTATATAAAAATGCGTTTACGCTATAAATAAGGAACAAAATTTTTGGGTATACCGTTTTGGTATAAATTTCAATAAATTTGATCATATGTAACAAGTTTTCATAAAGCTTTTTAATATGTGTATTCAAATGTATTCTCATACCATAATTTCCGGCATGTCTCACCTTTTTTTTTTTTTTTTTTTTTTTTTTTTTTTTTTTTTTTTTAAACAACAGATCATACTATATTATAATAGAGGAAGATCTTCTAATATTAGAATACTTAAAATTAAGCCTTACAAGTTAATAAGCTTAAAGTACAAGTGATTCAAACACAAATACTTCTTATAGAAATTCCCCTTATATTTAATTCCAGCATACAATTAATACTAACATTAAATACAATAAATAAATCATTATGTAAATTAAATAAAATTAATTAACTGGTCAATAAATACAATTAATGCACTTATTAAAACACCCCTTACATAAGAAATACAAATTATCAAGCATATTGTACAACCAACTTAAACATAATTCCTGCATTAAATGTCACTAATACAAATAATAAAGCATTATACAAATATTCAAGCCCAAACGGGCAATGGGCTCGAGCCCGAACGAGCATGGGTCAAACGGGCTCGAGCCCGAACAAACACGAGCCAACAGGCTCGAGCCCGAACGGACACGAGCTAAACGAAATTTTTGATATCCGTAAATTTATTGTCAAAAAGAACATAGTAAACTAAAATATGTTCACATATTGTACAAACCAAGCAAACTACTAAAATAATAATAATAATAATAATAATAATAATAATAATAATAATAATAATAATAATAATAAATAAATAAATAAAATAATACAAACTAAGCAAAATTTCATCAAACTTTTGCCATAAAAAACTAATCAGTAAAACTATTGCCAAAAAACGTACAAATAAAATAAATTATTAGCCGAAAAAATCAAATTACAGGATGCCCGCAGCTGCATCGCGCGGGGACCCTGCTAGTATTATTAAAAACAAACTAGCAAAAAGCTAGAAAATCAAACATTACATGATTACAAGAGAAGAGTTTTTTAGCCAATCTACCCAACTAAACTTTAACTTGCATATATCTATACAATAAAACGATCGTGTCATAAAATAGTCAAAAATCATCGCTTTCGAAGGAATGCTAGAACCATATAACGATTTATTCCGAAAATTCCAAACAAGCCACCACATTGTATAAAAGACACCTTCCAACACCTTTTTAAGCTTGCACGAAAACTTAAGATTCGATAATCAACCTATCTATTTCTCGTACGAATCAACTCTGAAACACTAATATCCCACCAAGTAGCAATTTTACCATAAATCTCTCTCGCTATAGGACATGAAAAGAAAACATGACTTGAAGATTCTGAAAACATGCCACAATTCGGACATTAAATGGATTGGATATCCACTCCTCTTCGAGACAGATTAAAACGAGTAAGCAGACAATCCAATCTAACTTTCCAAGCGTGAATATGACTTTAATCGGAACAGCCTTTATCCAATGAGTTTTAGAAGAAACCTCCGGTAACATATGGTCATCAATTTGTCTCCTAACCGAACCAACAGAGAAGACTGCCGATGCCTCCAACGACCATACCCATCTATCTTGCATCACAGTAAGTTGAAAACCCCTCCATGTTAGTTGACAGCTCTGAAAACTGATTGAATTCACTTCTACCCCTCGGATTACGACGCAAGGAATAACCCACATTATCATGAGCCAATTTAGCCGCTACTGTGATCTTCTTGAAAGATTCCAGCTCATACACTCTATGATATAAGAATTTGAAAGCAATATCACCTTTCCATACGTCCTCCCAAAACAAAGTCCATTCACCATTACCTATCTTTTTCTTAATAAGACCAAGAAGATCGATCCCTTGCTTCTTTATTTATGTCAAGTCTCAAACCAGGGGCGAAGCTTCATAGGGGCCGGGGGGGGGGGGGGGGGGGGGGCGCCCGACCCCCCGAAATTTTTTTTGCGATGTAGGGGGTATATAGTTTTCGTGTAGAAAAATTTCGGTATATTCGGTTTCGACCCCCCAAAAATTTCGGTATACCTGAAATATAGCCTTAGGAAAAAAAAATTAGATCCCGACCCCCCACTTACAAAATCCAAGCTTCGCCACTGTCTCAAACAATGTCCAGCCATATAGATGTACAAAAAGACTTAGGGGGCGCTTGGTTAAAATAAGGCAATGGGAAAGGCAATGATAATGATAATGCAAAGGAATGCAATGGGGCAAATTTTCATTACCCCAAATTGTTGAGGAACGGCGGATTACCCACTAAAGGGTAATAGGTGATTGCATTCCTTTTACCAACCATCATTATTAATTACCTTTCCCATTCCTTAGTACCAATAACCTCCAACCATGCATGCCCTTAGGAGAATTACCAAGATAACCATCCTTAGTACCAATAACCTCTAAATTGTTGAGGAACGATGGATTACCCACTAAGGGTTAATAGGTGATTACCAACCATCATTATTAATTACCTTTCCCATTCCTTAGTACCAATAACCTCCAACCATGAATGCCCTTAGGAGAATTACCAAGAGAACCATCCTTACCATGCACAACTTGAATAACCCTAGCCTAACGATCTATTATCATTTCGAAAATGCCACACCCACTTGAACATAAGAGCTCGATTCAAAGCTTAAAAACTTGAAACACCTAGACCCCTTTCTCTTTAGAAGCCAACACAGTTTTCCATCTAACTCACCTCATTTTCTTTCCATTATCCTACACCCTATTAAAAAAAACGACTTCAAATAGACTCCATTCCTTTTTACCACTTGCATAGGAACTTTAAACATAGACATATAGTAAATAGGAGTCGAGCCCAGCACAGATTTAAGGAGAGTTAACCTTCCACCTATCGAAAGAGTTTTCATCTTCCATTTGAAAAGCCAGGCCAACAATTTATTAACGATCTCATCCCATGATTTTATTCTAGACATCATACCACCGACTTTGATAACTAGATAAGAAAAAGGGGGCTTGAAATTCAAACATCCTATCATGTTGGCAGTATGGTTCACTTTATCAACATCGACTGTTATCCCCGTTAGTTTACTTTTTTCATATTTATACGAAGCCCAGAAGCTCTGAAAAAACAATCCAAAGCACAATAGAAGAGATTCGAATCACTATTTTAAATTAACAACACATCAAAATTGCATATTTAAATTTTTTTATGAATGTTTGTTATATTAGCTAATATCTATAAAGTCGTTAGTATTGTGTGGCCCAAACACTATCTAAATTAATAAAGTTGTACTGCCAACATTAGTCTAATAAAATCGAAGTAC
Source organism: Artemisia argyi (assembly GCA_030686995.1). Lineage (NCBI taxonomy): Eukaryota > Viridiplantae > Streptophyta > Magnoliopsida > Asterales > Asteraceae > Artemisia > Artemisia argyi. Next base: position 39,606,069 of record CM060689.1, read on the forward strand.
CTTTTTTCCATGCAATCGAAATAAGTTTGCTATTTGTTAACTTGTTAATTTAAGAGCTAAGCTAACTTTACATTTGAGAGACATGCCTTTTAACTTCCCCTAATTCTGGAGTTTGATCTTTAATAATGAATTCATTTAACGAATGTACGTGACAATATAACAAACAAACACAAGAAGTTCGAAATGCAGCATTAAAAAGTTATCACAAATAACACACAAATGCAAAAACTCAAAAGGTGATATAAGGATCAAGTCTAGGAGCAAGATAATATTAATCTTTTTTATAATGACAATAAGAAGGTCTGTCAACGGACCCTCTTCTCCATTTATGGTGAGACCGACCGATTGAGACTGGCAGAGTGTAATAACACCGATCGAGTGGCACTAGTGCATCATGAGAAGACCGACCGATTATTTCTCCCTTATTACACTTAGCCTAATAACACCATCTATAACTATGTAACAGAAAGTGCCATCTATTACTCTTAACGTCTTTGCGTGTTATGTTCAAACAATTAAAAGATGTGAAACATGGCCCCATTAACCATATTTCGCCTCTTTACAGTGAACCATGCATCATGAAATTATTTCAAATAAAAGATGAACAACCAAGTTAAGGAAATGGAGGAAATTTGCTTTCTCTTTTCCTTTTGCTTTTTATTGTAATCAATTGATTTGAATTGAATTGTAGGGAAAGATGCTTTACTTCATTATGTCATCAAACTAAACTATGCTTTGTGACTGAAATTATTACAATGATCATGGTCCCTCATTCGTCAATCATTGTTGCTAGTTACCTTAACCATGAAATTAAGGTGATAAATTCTCTATATTATTCTGCTAAAAAGCATTTCTTCATATTGTTCGTAAACAGGTCGATTAATGTTGTATCTCATTGTTTTATTTCACTAAAAAGGGATTAAGTCGTAAAATAACAACGTACTTTCAACTTTGTATCGTTTTGGTACGTGTACTTTTTTTGTTCTATTTAATGTAACGTACTTTCCATAAGTGTTCCAATTTGATACGTGTATTTTTTTTTAAATTTGTTTAAGTTGTAGAATAGCAATGTACTTTTCATAAGTGTCCCAATTTGGTACGTGGATTACATAACAAATTGGAACACTTATTAAAAGTATATTGCTATTCTACAACTTAAACAAACATAAAAAAGAACACGTACCAAATTGGAACATTTATGAAAAGTTCGTTGCATTAAGTGGAACAAAAAAAAAGTACACGTACCAAAATGGGACATTTTGAAAAGTACATTGATATTCTACGACTTAATCCCACTAAAACACGTTGGAAGTCATCTAAACAATATAATATATGTATCATAATGTTCACATATAGAGACGGTTCTAGGATTTTTGGGAAGGTGTTGCACAAATTTTTTCTATCATAATTACTAAACTTCGGACCATAATTTTTTTTAGTCAAGTTAAAATTGCACCATAAAGAAAATAGTAAAATATCGAAAGTTGTACATACCAAAAAATCAACACATTAAAAAAAAATTATATTGTGTGACTTAAAATTGGATGTGGCTCGTGCCACACCTGTCTATCCATGTAGGTCCCTGTTCTCATATTCTTAATATATAATTTGGATCTATAACTTAAGTAACTAACTCCTTGCTCAGGAGTCGAAACTCGAGAGTTGTTGCATTGTATCTAAGCAGAAAATAAGTATAGTGCGTTAGTTAATCGTTTTTCTAGATGAATCTTTTTAATTATCTTTTAAATGAATCTAAGACTAGATTTTTGTTTAGTGCTCTTTTACCTTTTAGTTTTCTTTTGTTTATAAATCTTTTAGAGTTCCATTATGCATTAAGTATGTAATACTAAGTATCAATAAAAAAAAAAGTGAAACACTGGTAAGAACTCTTATAAGAGTAACAGGTGCCTCGAAGCCATAAGTTCGTGTTATAGAGAAAAAATGATGTCATATTAATATTTTTTTCTTATAATTTAAAACCTATAACTTAGCACAAAAACACCCTCATTAGATAACTGATGTTATAGGACACTTACAGACCTCACAATTTTTTTTTCTTCATTCAAATAAAATAACATGCTAAACTAAAATTAAATTACATTAATAAAAAAATATACATAAATTAAAAAGAAATAAAAATAAAAACAAGACATACAAATAAAAGTACATAAATTAAACTAGTTTTGGAGATAATATTTGAAATTTCTTTCTTAGCCTCCTCGATAATTTCCTTGTCCACCTCCATCCTTTTGGTGTTGATTGCAAGCGTCCTCAAGTCCTCGTTCTATGTTTGAGATTTGAGAAATTCAACTCTCGCCATAGTCTCGCGGCTCATTTGTTGCATATTCGCCTCACGGTCTAAAGCAAATTGTTGTTGCAGCATTTCGTGAAACATTTCTTGTGAACCAGAAGTGACGGATGAGTTTGAAAATCGTTGACTTTTATACTTTTTTTCTTTGTCGTATGGAAGCGGCAAAGCATCATCGCCAAAAGCTCAGGTTCTTCTTCGGGTTGTCGTCCTCGGATTTTTCTTGTTTGTGCCGTATCAGGATTTTGCTATTTGTGTTTGTCTTTCAAAAAAGCCCATGTTTTCTTGTGAGCAAAATTTCTCTCCTCGTTGTTGTGATACAAAATTTCAACCCGCGTCATGAAATCTTCATCATTTTTGCCGCTAAGCCTCACAGTTTGTTCGACAAGCGAGTTAATATTCCCGTCTTCTCGATTCATCGGAGTCCATTTTCCGGTCAACATGTTCTTGGAACGCTCTTTGTAACCATTATTCTTGGCTTGTTCATTGTATTCACCAAAAATTTTAAACCAAAACGTATCATTGTTTTGGTCGGAGCTGACATTCGGATCGTTGGATACATGTATGTATCACCAAAATTAACTCTTCGTTTTGATTCCAAAGCGTACGACATATATATGTTTTCTTTTCCCGAGGTTTCTTGGCTTTGCCTTTGCCACATTTTTTGGGTAACGAAGACCTTGCGGTTTCAGATTGTTAGGGTTGTGGGGATTGTTGTTGGAAATTGAGGTTGGTATAGTGGTTGGATTTGTTGAAATTGTTGTTGGGAATTTGAGATTGTTCAAATTGTTGCCATAGGTTAAGTTGCTCGCGTGTAAATTGGTTGGAAAATGGGTTAAAGTTGGAATTTGTTTGGGATTTGGTTATGACGAGCCGAATGGTAGAAGTTGGTTGGCGTTTGAGTTGATGTAATTTGCAGATGTTGGTGTGTTTGGATTAGAGGAAGATGAAGAATTCGGTATTTTGCTTTGCGGGTGGCAAACATTTGATTGATCCATTGATCATGATTCTATTTTGTGAGTTTAGAGGTAGAAATAAGAGAAGTATTGTTGAGTTTAGAGGTAGAAATGAGTGTGTGTAAAAATTAAAAGATTTAAGGAGTATTTATAAGATTTTTAAAAGGTAAAATTTAGAAAAAAATGGATATTTAATACCAAAAAATGGGTGGGTAACCAACGTCCCTTTTTTTATCCTTTACATAACATCTAGATTTTAGGGGAAAAAATGTATAATCTCGGCTAGCAGGACGGCACCAGAACGTATGGCACGAATCATGGTGTCGAGCTTGCGCTCTGGGTTGGTGTTTTCGGTCCTCGCAACCTTTTCCAGCCACCCACACGGGGTGTTCTAAGGATTAAATATATTACCTATCCTCGGGTCTAGTTTGGTGTTTTTATTACACGTACATTGCTCTTCTATTGTCTTGCAATTCTTAATTTTTGATATTTTCAGTTTGTAGTACCTATCCTCGGGTCGAGGGTTATGGTGAGTCGGCTAGAGGGAGGTTTGGGAGTCGGCAATCTTTTTTCCCTTAATAGAGCTATGTTATTTAAATGGTACTGGAGATTCTTCCACAATCTAAACGCTTTGTGAGTCCCTGTTATTCGCGCTTTACACGGCCACTCTGGTAGATTGCGTGATCTGTCCACGGTTGGAGCTCATTGTAGGCCTTGGAAGGGGATTATTTCAGCTTTTAGACAACTGAAAGACCGAGGTGATGGTTTGCAGATTTTTTGCCAAATTCGAGTTGGCAATGGGCAACTTACATGTGGAAAACTAGAAGGGGGGGGGGTTGAATAGTTTTACGTCTTTTTCGTTTTGCTTATTTGTAAAAGATAGTTTCTAAGATGAAACTTTCAAATCACTTTAATACATAAATATATAAACTAGTTAATTTATGATTTTGTATAAATACTACTTATGTATAATGTACAATTTCAAAACACTTAACTACAAAAGTATAAATACAAGATTTATTAAAGGTTTTATATATACAATGCTTATGTATAATGTTTGGAAAGAATATACAATTTCATATATTTTATGTAAGCATATATATGTATAGTAGTGTATAGATATAATTATATGTACTAGGTTGGTTTTTGTAAGATTAGTTTTATGAATGGATTTTAGTTTGATCTTTATGTGAAATCAATCATATGCACAATACTATAAATTATGACTATGTGTGAAATGCAAGTAAGTAATAAATCAAAGAGTGAGAGATGGAAAGATCAAACCGAGACACAAAGGATTTATAGTGGTTCGGCTACAAGGACACCTTCCTTGCCCTACTCCACTCCCCGAGTCACCTACTCGAGAGTTTTCTTCACTAGATCAAAGACCTCCTTTATGGCGGAGAAAACCGTACACACCAATATACACACCAATTTACACACCAATCTTCACACCAATCTACACACCAATCTACACACCAATCTACACACCAATCTTCACACCAATCTACTATTTTCTTCACACCAATCTTCTACACACCAATCTTCTATACACCAATCTTCTATTCTCTTCACACGTTCAAAGTACTAATGTCTTGACACCTTCAAGTCACTAATATCTTTGCAACTTCAATGCACTAGTGTCTTGACACCTTCAAGCCACTAATGTCTTCACATCTTCAATGCACTAATGTCTTGACACCTTCAAGCCACTAATGTCTTCACAACTTCAATCTACAAATGTCTTATAGTCTTCTCCACTAGAGATCCTTAATTTCTTCACTACAAGCTCCTATTGCTACAATCTCCTATCACCACTACTATCTAACCCTTCTTCTTCACTTCAAGTCACACTTCACACTTTCAATAATTCTAGATTCTTCAACTAAATCTAGTTAACTAATACATACACCTTATTCACCAAAGTATGAAAGATATACAAGGAAATGTAAACAAACAACTTAGATAGCAAGATGATACTAAGTTGTAATACTTCTAATAGAAGTATTCTTCTCTTTGCACTTGAAAGAATGAGGCTTTGGATCACTTGGAAACAAAGGCTTATGAAATGATCAAAGGATTTTTAGGATTGAAATGGAGATCTAGAACAGAAAGTTTTTGTGCAAAAAGGTGGGGAAAAAATCCAGGTTTAAGGTGGTATTTATAGGCAAAAGTTTCTGACAGAGGAGCGTGGCCGGTCCCCTTAAAGCATGGCCGGCCCCCTTAAAATTAAGGGGACCGCCCCTTATAATTAAGGGGGCCGCCCAACTGTAACGGCCAGAAAGCTTGTCTTTTAGTGGGGAAAGTTTATTTGGTGAAAAACTAACTGATTTTGGTTAAATATTTGAAATCATATATTTAGTATGATTAAAACATTTTTCCTTATTACCAAAAGTGTTTTTCAAAAATATATAATAAGATTATATAATTAAATAAACTTTGTATTAGTTAATTAAATACCCCTTTGATCATACATTGCACTAAACACTTTGTTTATTCATACCTTAAGTGATTTGTTGGTGAAAGTGATTATTTATTACTAAATACATGTTTACGTCATGATCTTTGGTTTGATTAGTTTAAGTTTTGTGATTATCAAAACATAGAGATATCGGAAGATATGAATAATGTTTTCAGTCAATTATTTATATCAACAATCTCCCCCTTTTTGATGATTACAAAACCTAAACTTATTAAATCCAAAAATTAATATTTAGACAAGTATTTAGTAAGTTTACATTCACTTCTCCCCCTTTTTGTAGAATCAAAAAGGTTAGGCCGAATAAACTTCGTGAGAGAAGTTTAAACGGGTAGAAAACTCCCCCTTGATGTATGCTCCCCCTCGTTTGAGGGCACCAAGGTTTCGAGAAAGTAATTCTTGCAAGAAAAATATTAGAAGCACAAGCATGGCACAAGCAAATACATATAGCATAATATTAACAAGTAATAATCATGGCACAAGGGAATAAGAAACATATATTAAACCATTCAATAATAGAAAAATGATTATGTCAACCCATAATCATTGTTACAAAGGCAATACAAATAGAATTCTAAATAACATAGAACATCCTATAGTGCCAACAAGAAGTGTCATCAAACTTTCTTGAATCCCAAAATGGTTGAGGAGTTTTATTTGAAAATGAGAAAACATAAGCATATCAAATGCTTGGTGGTTTAGTGGAGGTAAACTCTTGGTTCCATGGGTGTTGGTGAGTTTGTAGAGCTTGGAGGTGGTGGATTTGAAGTGGAGTTTGTTGGTTGAGGGTTGTGATGTTGTTCAAGTGATGGGGTTTGTTGAGATCTAGTAAGAAGATACTCAATCCAAGTGAAGTGCTCATTCAAAGCAATGGTTTGTTGTTGAAGGAAGATGCAACAAGGGCAATTGTTAACATGCTTCTCAAGTTGGTTTTTGTTATGTGGTGATGATGGTGAGCTTGATTGTGGTGGATCCAAATTGCGTTGAGCAAGATGTAATGCTAAAAGAGCACTAAGCTCATGTGCCTCTTTTAGCTCCTCAACGAACTTCAAGTGTTCGGAGGAAGGTGATGGTGGTGGAGCATGATAGTTGTCTTGGGTGAAGGTTTGCACATGCAACATTGGAGTGGCATGTGAGGTTGTAGGAAGTGGTGGTGGTACTCTAGGTGGTGGAGACATGTTTGAGCTTGGGTAATCATGAAAACAAGATATGGGTGGAAGATGTTCTTCATGAGTGGATGATGTCTTTGTTGAATGAGCAATATGTGAAGTGTTGATTGAGATATTGGGATTGTTGTTTTGGGATTGAGCATGCTCATCAAAAGAGGAAGCATTAATGAGGGTATTAGTGGAAGATAGGTTGTGGGATGACTCATTTGAGTGGGTTTGAGGTTGAGTTGTTGGTTGACTTGAAACAACATCACAAGAGTTATGACAAGAATCAAGTTTCCTCCTCCAAACGGGTTTGACGGAGATCCTTGCGGTTCTTGAAATCTTTGGTTTTTGGTTGTTGGAAGATGACATGTTTGGGTGTGATGGCATTAATGGTGGGAGGAGAGTATTTATAGTGTATGAGAAATGTGGTTTAGGAAGGAAAATTTGAGGGATAGTATGGGACAAAATATGTTTGTGAATTTTGGGAAGTATAGGCTGAAGTGGGTCAAAAAGTGATAAAGAAAACAGTATCCCCGACCATCAGATGGCCGGTCCCCTTAATTAGGGGCCGGTCCCCTTAATCATTAAGGGGGCCGCCTTATATAATTAAGGGGGCCGCCCATCTGGTGATTCCCAGAATGCCAGAAATGGGTTTTTGACAGAAAATTTTCAAAAAGGTTGTGTTTTTGTTTTTGGATTCAAGTAAGTTCAACTCTTTGAGGCAATATAGGGCATACTATTCATGAATGTAGAGAGTGATATAGAATTAATTAAAGTAGACAATTAATTTCTAATAATCATGCTATCTATTAATTTATCAATTAAGATATGCACCAAAGGAGACAACAAGCCAAATAAGCTAAATGAGCAACTATATGAAGATGATAACATTTAGCCTAGAGCAAACATGTTGATGATTGTTGACAAGTAACAAATAGACAGATATGATTATATGGACTTCAAGACTTGTTACAAACAAGATCCATATGGGCAAACCAAGATTCTCATGAAATGATTTGATTAGATTGTGGATGTCATTTTCACATAAGTTTATGACATATGTGAGAAAATAATAATGTTTTAAATAAAATGTTTTTAGTTTTATTCAACAATGTTTGAAAGTAAGTTTTCACTTAATGTCATAAATCTGGGAACGAAAGAATCTAATGAGAAACAAGGTTCACAAAAGTAAACTAGCGTTAGGTATATATAGGAAGTGCAATTTAATCAAGTTGGAGAATGAGTATGAGACTATTACTAGTGGTGCTCAATTCAGGCTAAACACGATCATTTTTACGGGTTACACACACCCAACTTCTCACATAGAAGCAATTCAACCGTTAGGTTAAATTGAATTTCTAGTCAATAGATTCTCCAGTAGTCATTCTCTTTTTAGAAGAAATCGAGTTCCTAAATTTACCTATCGAAGATTACCAAATATGAAGTATTCTTGATTCACTAATACTTGGCTTAATGTTTTGAAATACATTCAAGTTTGTATCCTACTAGGACAAATTTTGTTTTGTTTCAAAAAGAAAAATGTTTCTGCTTTGATAAAGATCAAAATAATGTTATGATAGCTTATGATTAAGCATGTTGTTCGAAAAAGCATAAAATAGATATTCGAAGGGTTTTAACTCAAAGAGAGAAGTTTTTAAATATGACATATTGATTTTGATAATCAAGAAATTTCAGGTGAAAGATATACTTCAAGAGAATCGATTCAGCCCATTGTCACATGTAATCATCTTTAATGGCAACTAAAGATGTGAGAGAGATATGGTAGACATTGAACATCTAAATGCAATGAGATAGGAAAGGACAAAGAAATTCATCAATGAATGCAATATAGACATATGTATATATGCATGTATACAAGACACATTGTAATATTGAGTCACTAGCAAGTCTTAATTATAACACATCTATTAATGCAACTAGTAAGATCATATAGCATAAGTGTCAAGCATTCTATTCTAGATCATAGAAGATTATCAATATAGATGAAAACTAAAACAAATGATAATAGATATAGCAATAAGAGGGTTAATTATCCTAATGTTATGTATGCATATATTGGTATTCATGATCTGAAAGCATAGCAACTTGCAAATTAAAACATATTAATATACTAATTGAAGCATACTCTATCTTAATGTAATGTAGGCAAGTTTTTGAAAAGAAAACTTACCTCAGGTCCAGTTCTTCTTTAAGAGTGGTCATGAGAGCAATATAAAACGTCAGGAAGGTTTTCCCCAAAGCAAGTTGAAGAAGCGAAGTAATATCCTAATGCAAAAAGGATCAAGGAGACTTGATCATAGAAACACTATCGGTCGCACCAATCATCACAAGTCGTGCAGATTAAGAATGGTAGAACAAGAATCCTTCGTCATGAGGTAGTAACGAACACACCATAAAGACAATGGTCATCAAATGAAAGAAAGCGAATAGAGCGATCCAAAAAGTAGTAGTTCCTTTGATCGTTAATTACCTACACATGACAGAGAGCTTGGTACCCAGATTCTCATGGGTCCGATTTGATTAGTAGCGAACATCCAATGCACTTAAATGCATATGAAGAGGATGTCGTCGAGAAGTACAAGAATTCATTATTTGTTTGTTTTAGCAAACAAACAATAACTTTCTTGACTAGAGAAATAATCAATGGATGTAAATAATAATAGTTCTAAATTTTTCCATTAGGTTTAACAAATTTTATTTGTTTTGATGTATTTGTCAAATACTCATCTGCCGTATATCCTAATCCGGTTTTATCATAAAATGACTTTTGAATGTTAAGTAGATATTTTAAAGATTTAGAACTATTTTTGAATTTTGCTAATATTTTAGCTTTTTCCTTTTCCATTTTAATTTCATGTTTATAGTCTTGACAATTTTTACATTCAAGATCAATTTCAATATTACTTTCAAGTCTAGACATTTTGTCTTCTAAAATTATTTCTTTTTCAAAGTTATTTTCAGCGGATGTTGAAGATTCATTTTTAAAAATAATTTTTGAGTCAATGTTGCAAAAGTGTTTGAAGCTATTTTCCATTTTTGAAAATTCTAATGTAAATTGATCATAGCAAAAATGTTTGGTTTTGAATTGTACCTTATTTGTACTTGTACACTCTTCACTCGCTATACGGTGATCAACTCCATTGTTCATGTCGCTCCATGTTTTGTTTGTAGCATTGCTTGGATCTTGGAGCATGTAATCCTTGTCATCACTATTTGTATTAACATTTGTTAGGATGTTCACGTATTCCGTATTTACATCGTCTTTATCGTCCTTGTTGCACCATGATTTATTAACATGCTTTCTTCGGATTTGACACATGTGTTCTTCATTATTAGTACCTTCAATGATCACATTTGAACTAGTAGTACATGTGTTTATTTCAACTAAATATTTATCTATTAAATTTTCTAGAGTAACAATTTCATGTGCAATATCAAGTTTATCATCTTTGCTTTTACATTTCTCTTGGTGAAACTTTAAAAGGCATTTCCAAATATCATTTGCCGTTTTACAAGGAAATAATCTTTCATATTCAACATTTGGTAGAGTTTTGAAAATAAGTAATTTAGCTTTAGTATTTTTATCAATTTTTATTTGAAGATTATTATATTGATTTTCAAAATCCATTTTAGTTAGTTTAGGATCACCAATTGAAATAATATGCCAAAGATCAAGATCTATTGATTTCACATAATTTTCAAATTTATTTTTCCATTCAAGAAAATGATCATTTTCAAATAATGGTGGTTTTTGCGTAAATTCTCCTTCTAGATATTTTTCGAATTCCATAGATCGTTACAAGTTTTAAAATACAGTATATTTTAAAAATCTTGTTAGACGTGGCTCTGGTACCAATTGTGGAAAACTAGAAGGGGGGGGGGGGGTTGAATAGTTTTACGTCTTTTTCGTTTTGCTTATTTGTAAAAGATAGTTTCTAAGATGAAACTTTCAAATCACTTTAATACATAAATATATAAACTAGTTAATTTATGATTTTGTATAAATACTACTTATGTATAATGTACAATTTCAAAACACTTAACTACAAAAGTATAAATACAAGATTTATTAAAGGTTTTATATATACAATGCTTATGTATAATGTTTGGAAAGAATATACAATTTCATATATTTTATGTAAGCATATATATGTATAGTAGTGTATAGATATAATTATATGTACTAGGTTGGTTTTTGTAAGATTAGTTTTATGAATGGATTTTAGTTTGATCTTTATGTGAAATCAATCATATGCACAATACTATAAATTATGACTATGTGTGAAATGCAAGTAAGTAATAAATCAAAGAGTGAGAGATGGAAAGATCAAACCGAGACACAAAGGATTTATAGTGGTTCGGCTACAAGGACACCTTCCTTGCCCTACTCCACTCCCCGAGTCACCTACTCGAGAGTTTTCTTCACTAGATCAAAGACCTCCTTTATGGCGGAGAAAACCGTACACACCAATATACACACCAATTTACACACCAATCTTCACACCAATCTACACACCAATCTACACACCAATCTACACACCAATCTTCACACCAATCTACTATTTTCTTCACACCAATCTTCTACACACCAATCTTCTATACACCAATCTTCTATTCTCTTCACACGTTCAAAGTACTAATGTCTTGACACCTTCAAGTCACTAATATCTTTGCAACTTCAATGCACTAGTGTCTTGACACCTTCAAGCCACTAATGTCTTCACATCTTCAATGCACTAATGTCTTGACACCTTCAAGCCACTAATGTCTTCACAACTTCAATCTACAAATGTCTTATAGTCTTCTCCACTAGAGATCCTTAATTTCTTCACTACAAGCTCCTATTGCTACAATCTCCTATCACCACTACTATCTAACCCTTCTTCTTCACTTCAAGTCACACTTCACACTTTCAATAATTCTAGATTCTTCAACTAAATCTAGTTAACTAATACATACACCTTATTCACCAAAGTATGAAAGATATACAAGGAAATGTAAACAAACAACTTAGATAGCAAGATGATACTAAGTTGTAATACTTCTAATAGAAGTATTCTTCTCTTTGCACTTGAAAGAATGAGGCTTTGGATCACTTGGAAACAAAGGCTTATGAAATGATCAAAGGATTTTTAGGATTGAAATGGAGATCTAGAACAGAAAGTTTTTGTGCAAAAAGGTGGGGAAAAAATCCAGGTTTAAGGTGGTATTTATAGGCAAAAGTTTCTGACAGAGGAGCATGGCCGGTCCCCTTAAAGCATGGCCGGCCCCCTTAAAATTAAGGGGACCGCCCCTTATAATTAAGGGGGCCGCCCAACTGTAACGGCCAGAAAACTTGTCTTTTAGTGGGGAAAGTTTATTTGGTGAAAAACTAACTGATTTTGGTTAAATATTTGAAATCATATATTTAGTATGATTAAAACATTTTTCCTTATTACCAAAAGTGTTTTTCAAAAATATATAATAAGATTATATAATTAAATAAACTTTGTATTAGTTAATTAAATACCCCTTTGATCATACATTGCACTAAACACTTTATTTATTCATACCTTAAGTGATTTGTTGGTGAAAGTGATTATTTATTACTAAATACATGTTTACGTCATGATCTTTGGTTTGATTAGTTTAAGTTTTGTGATTATCAAAACATAGAGATATCGGAAGATATGAATAATGTTTTCAGTCAATTATTTATATCAACATTACAGACTTTTGTAGGGATACGTGGCTTGGATCTACACCTCTTTTCACTCAACTTTTCAGAATGTTTGCCCTTGATGATTCGCAGGCTATTTTAGTGGCAGATAGCTTGCGTATTGGTTGGGTTGCCTCTTCTCTTCGAAGGGAGCCGAGAGGTGGTGTAGAGACCGAGCAATGGGAGGCTATTTCTGCTCTGATTCAAGCCTTCGTTGTTTCTCCTAAGCAGGACAGGTTACGGTGGGCTTTAGATTCTTCAGATGAGTTCTTTGACTCGTCCGCGAGATATTTCTTGGACGGTCGCTCATTGTTTAGTGGAGGTAGTTCAACTAGCTGGAATAATTTTGTTCCAATTAAGTTGAACATTTTGCTTTGGAGAGTTGCTTTGGCACGTATTCCTACTAGATATAATTTAGTGTCACGCGGAATCGTTTTATATTCTAACATATGTCCGGTGTGTTCTTCTTCCTTGGAGACGGTAGAGCATGTCTTTGTTGATTGCGTTGAACTTCGCGGTATTTGGAGTAGCATTAGTAGGTGGTGGAACGTCCTTACTCCTTCACCCGTATAAGTTGTTTCTCTTATTAATTGGGCTGATCACTCTAAGCTTTCTGTTATGCAACGAAAATGGTTTGATGCGGTTGTTTATACGGCGTTTTGGGTTTTGTGGAATTTCTGCAATTCCTTTATTTTTGATTCGGTGAAGCCTCGGAAGTCCAATATTTTTGACGACATAGTTTCTAAATCCTTTTCTTGGCTTTGCAATCGGCGGAAAAATTGTAAGATATCCTGGGGGTTTGATTACAAAACCTTACCAGTTGCCATAGCTTGTAATATGTAACTCTTTCTAGCTGCTTGCTAGTTTTTTATAAAATTTTTGCAGTTTAAAAAACAAGAATATTACTTTATGAAAATACACAATTTAACTAATGAATGATTTTTTTAACTTTCTAAATTAATTTGTTTTAATGCATTATAATTTTGTTTCCAACAATTTAAAATTAATAATTGTTGTTAATGTTTTACACCTTTTTATCAATATTTCAAAATTGATAATACACAACTAATACTATTACACTTTTGATTGTTTGTCGTTTGAGAATAAACGTTACAGAAAACACTTAACTATAATTCGAAACTATAACTATTGCCGCTATAAACTTACGTTGGTATATATGGGTTCTCGGCTTGTTTAATCAAAAATTCTAATTATGCAGAAGCCCTACTAATTAAAGGGTTAGTTTTAATCAAAAGTTTTAATTATGCAGAATCCCTACTAATTAAAGGGTTAGTGCAAAATGTTCCATTCACATAAATCAGACATATTTTCCTTTCTAGAAGTCGGATGTGGCGAATTCACAAGACAATCCCCTGCAGCTGATTGAATAGTTAATAAAATATTTGAGTGGATTTCGACTCATTCCTATAAATTATAGCAACTTTCTCTAACTTATTTTAATAAGTTTGAAAATATATATAGGGAAAATACCACCAAAATGTATTGAACTTGTCACTATTTTCAATTCTGTGTAGTGATCTTTTTTTTTTCTAAAAAAGTAACAAACTTTCTAAATCCGACTATTTTGTGCACTCGTTGGCTGCCCAACTTGCCCGTGCCACGTGGCATATACACGTGTATTTTTTCATTTTTAATAAATTCCACATAGATTTTCCACCGAAACAAAATTCCACCAAAATACATTAAACTTGTCAAATTTTGTAATTCAGTGTAGTGATGTTTTTTTTTCTTTCTAATACAAGTAACAAACATTCAAATATAACTCTTGACCAAAGGTATGGAAATGCATGGTATATGATATGTGTAAGTCATATGACTGGTATATGATATGTATGCATTTATCTTTTATATTGGAAAACGAGTGCATGATATATGTATGCATGGTATATGATATGTGTAAGTCATATGGCTCGGCTAGAAATCTATGATGAAATATTGCAAAATACAAATGCACAATCAATAACCAATATGCTATGCAACCATGTTTAACCGATCAAAAATGGGTAAAATGGGATGTTCCTCCTAGAGCTAATATGAGTTGGGTGGGGTGATTACTTCAAATTCGTTCTTTTCTTAGGTCTTTCATTTGGTACCATCTTGGGAATGGTAAAACGGCTTTGTTATCGTTTGATAGACGGTGTCCCCAAAGCCTTTCATTAGTCTTACGACATGTCACGAGAGAGGGTTTCAACATGTCTAATATGGTGGCTGATTTGATTAGAGATGGTGCTTGGACTTGACCAATCGAATGGTTGTCTCGGTTTGCTTTGTTAAATCAGGTTGTTGTTCGGGTCTTGGATCCTAACTGCCGTGAATCATGATACTCTTCTATGGCAAGATATACAAGGTGGATTGAGGACATTGTCTTTTAGTTTGGTTTGGGATTCTATTAGACCTAGGGATGATGTGGTTCTTTGGTCACACGTTGTATGGTTCTCACACTGCATTCTTAGGCATGCTTTCCTCTTGTGGTTGATATTGAAGTGTAAAGCGTAAACTAAAGACACAAGACTTATTGAAACAATGGAATGTTAATGCTTCCAGTAACTTAATCTTGTTTCCATGTCCGTCTTGTGAATTGCAACCCGATTCCCATGACCACTTGTTTTTCGTATGATCGTTTTTCTCTCAGGTGTGGAATAATGTGAAGATCCTTGCTGGAATGCATTATGTTTATTGTACTTTTGATGGTATTATTGCATGGATTCAGCCTATGGCAAAGACGCGTTCAGTTAAGAGTATTGTTGCTAAGCTTGTGTTAGAAGCTACCGCGTACTTCATTTGGCAAGAAAGGAATCAACGTATACTCGTATTTTAGAAGAAACGATGATCCTCGAACCAAGTGATTGAAATGATCAAGTCAACAGTGAGACTTAAGTTACTCACATTTAAATTCAAGAACTATGCTGTACGCAAGAAACGAAGATCCTCAAACAATTGATTGAAATGATCAAGTCAACAGTACGTGAGACTTAAGTTACACGTATGTTGTACGCATGATCACTGCTGCATGCAATAGAAAGAAAACATCACTACGCATGATCACTGCTGCAGCTAAATGTATATTTGAAAGTTTGTTACTTGTATTAGAAAGAAAAAAAAACATCACTACACTGAATTACAAAATTTGACAAGTTTAATGTATTTTGGTGGAATTTTGTTTCGGTGGAAAATCTATGTGGAATTTATTAAAAATGAAAAAATACACGTGTATATGCCACGTGGCACGGGCAAGTTGGGCAGCCAACGAGTGCACAAAATAGTCGAATTTAGAAAGTTTGTTACTTTTTTAGAAAAAAAAAAAAAGATCACTACACAGAATTGAAAATGGTGACAAGTTCAATACATTTTGGTGGTATTTTCCCATATATATATCATAGATTGCGACATTTACACTTTAATAAATCAAAGTTATCAGCTCTAAAATAGGCCATGAAGGATTTCTACTTAGCAACTTTTTGAATTATTAAAAACGAGTTCCACTCTTAACAAGAGACTTAAAACAAAATTAGGTTTAATATGACAATTGAAGTCTCACTAAAGCCAACAATGAAAAGTAAAGGAAATGAAAGTGCAGTTGCCCAAGAAAGAAACAAAAGCATAGCTTTTAAACACATCAAAGGAAAGGTCAAAAGTCTTCGTATGAATATTACCATGCTTTTTACATTTTTATTTACAATTTATTCTACAAGGATAACTTGCTACGGTTGTATTCCTCTAATTTTGAATCACCTTTGTGTTCTTTCAAATATTTAGCAAAATACGTGGCTTTGTCTTTACAAGTTATATAATGACACGACCTTAAGCTTGTTCACATCTTACCCATAACCCATTTTAACTTGTAATAATGTCTATAATGACTTTATATAGATGTTTCGACATCTATAACTTCGATTAATAAATTACTAGTATACTCTATTTTTTTTTTCAGATAACAATAATATAAAACAAATATATTTTGATACCAAACCAAACAAAGACCTTTTAGTACATTCCAAAATGCTTTTATTTCCGACCCTAGTCCTTAAGTAACCCTCATTTAAATTCTTGTCCTCATAAACACACAAACAAAAGTGTTGTAAAAAACACACTCACACGTGAACAAGTTTTCACACATCATCCGATCATGGCGTCTCCGCCGTCCGCCTCCTCGTTCTTCCTCTTCCTCATGCTCGTCCATGCCGCCACCGTCACCCGTAAGTCACTCTAACAAAGTTACTACATACCTTCGCTTTTTTACTTTTTAGCTTTTAAAACTGTTTAAAAGATACACTAGGTATTGTTTTAGGTCTTTCTATCATTACTCATTTTTTCACGTGTCATTTAATATGTTTTTGTGTGTGTAGGATCACAATCCTACGTGGGAGTAAACTACGGCCTGGTGGCGGACAATCTTCCGCCACCATCCGCAACCGCAAAGCTACTACAATCCACCTCAATTGGCAAGGTCCGTCTCTACAACGCGGACCCTGCCATCATAAAATCCCTAGCCAACACCAACATAGGTATCACCATCGGAGCATCGAATGCTGACATACCAGCATTCGCGTCCGATGTAAACTCTGCTAAAAGCTGGATCACTGCCAACGTATTAGCCTACCCATCAAGCAAAATCATCCTTATTAACGTAGGCAACGAGGTTTTACAATACGGAACACCCGAGCTACAGGCACAACTATTGCCTGCAATGCAAAATATGCAGACTGCTATCAATGATGCTTCCTTAGGTGGAAAGATTAAGGTTTCGACTGTGCATTCGATGTCTGTGTTGGGGAGTTCAGAGCCGCCTTCTGCGGGTAGATTTAATCCGAGTGTTGTCGATTTGTTGAAGGGGATGTTGGAGTTTAATAAAGCGAATGCTTCGCCTTTTATGATTAACCCTTACCCGTTTTTCGCGTACCAAGATGATCCGAGACCGGACACTTTGGCGTTTTGTTTGTTTCAACCGAATGCGGGTCGGCCTGATTCTGGGACAAATATCAAGTATACCAACATGTTTGATGCTCAGGTAAGTTGTTACTTCACGAAATGGTTAAAGATGCAAAATTTTTAATTATTCTAATCTTGAAATTTTATATAATAAAGAAAGAGTTTGCAACTTATTTCAAATGGTTTGTTTTTGAAATCTTAACCGTTACAAATTTAATGTTTGGCCAATTATTGACCGCAAATCTTAACCGTTACAAATTTAATGTTTGGCCAATTATTGACCGCAATATGTGGCACGTAATTAGCACACAACTTGCATAATCACATGTGTGCAGTTCAAGGACTGATGCACGTTTTTGTTGTTTTTTTTTTTCGAACTTGTTTTTGTTGTTAACTCTGTTTTAAAACTTAAAATTTGAAAACTCTGTTTTAATATATGTTTTTTTTTATCATTATTATATAAGCTTGTTGAAAAAAAAGAGCCACGAATCTTTTTTCCTTTCGATGTGTGTTTACTTGTTCAAGGTTTTATAGTTAACGTTATTAAAAAGTTCAGAATTTTGTTTTTCTAAGTGTTCGTATCTAGTTTACTTATTAAATATGGTTTGCAACTTTTTTACATTTAACAGAAGTTTAAGTTTATACACATACTACAAGTTTATAATAATAAAACAAATGTACCATCAGCATTATTTTTAAATTGAGGCTATTGTAAGGTTATTGTGTCATAAGTTTTATTACAAAAGTATTTCAGTTATGTATTATTAGTCGACCAATTTTATTGGAGTAACTATTAGGTTGGTCAAACATTGTATTTACTTTGGTCTTAAACCCAACTAGTACATCTGTACATATGTATGAGAATGTCATTTTGGACCACTTGAATAATACAATACAAGTATTCAATGTCTTATAGTTTATACTCTTAACTTACTAAACTAGGTTGTATTTTCTTAGTTCTGTTTTAGCAAATTTATGTACCTTAAATGTTACTCGTATATAAACCTACACGCTAAAATGAGCCGGTATGGATTGATGACAAGTAGGTGGATGCAGTAAGATCAGCATTGAACGCCATGTCCTTTAATGATGTTGAGATTGTGGTTGCGGAGACAGGTTGGCCATACAACGGCGGGCCTGAAGAATCTGGTGCAACGGTGGAGAATGCCAAGGCTTACAATGGCAACTTGATTGCTCATCTTAGGTCCGGGGTTGGAACTCCATTGATGCCCGGTAAATCCGTTGACACTTATCTATTTGCATTATATGACGAGGATTTGAAGCCGGGCAAGATTTCAGAAAAGTCTTTTGGCATCTATAAAACTGACTTGACGCCAATATATGATATTGGACTCTCGAGGAGCAGTCAGGTAAGCTTACACTGCGACAAATTAAGCTAAATTTACACACTTTTAAGGACATTTTCCAACGAACATTACTGATTACACTTACTTACTAGTGCACGACAACTTACATATTTATTAGTCTAAACAACTTGACAAAAATATACATGTTTCTTAGGCCGTCAAATGAACAAGTATACAAATTGAATATTTTGGTAGTGACATTGTGAATTTTGTTGGAAGTTGAATATTGCCTATAACAAATGTCTAACTTCTATTACAAAAATTCTGTTTAGGGTGGTCTTGCTAATGCACCAACTCCCACCTTAAGTCCACCGGCAGATGCTCCTACTAATACTACTGGCGGTGCAACTACACTTCCAACCAACTCCTCAACGACAACAACTCCCGGTTCCACTACTCCTCGTGACTCTCCTACTGCTAAGGTCAATGCATCTAAAAATGCAGCTAGCTTTAACAAAATAGATATTAGTTTTCTTCTTGTTCTTTTCTTAGTCATAGCTTCGTCGATGTAGATTAGTCTCATGTTCATTTCATTACTTTAATGCTGTTCGGGTGTGTAATAGAGATCTGCAAATGCTAAATATTATGGTATGATTTTTGTTGGTATAATCATGTTAACAACACTCCCTTTTGGAGATACATACACTTCACGTTATTCTACGCTTGCTATGGAATTTAATATATATACTCTTATAAGCACGAGGCGTATTCAATTTGTTCTGTTGGTCTTTCTATCGAAGTACACCGAAGTTGTTTATGCTGCTCAAACCCAAATAATGGGTCAAAATTAAAAGTTTTATAAAACACTATTTGGGTCAAAAAGAGTGTCAAAAGCAAAATTTAGTCTAACTTCTCTTTATTAAAACTTTTTGTCTTTCACGTGTAATTATAAGTGATTTAAAGGTTGAACATGATGCAGATAACATGGTCACCTTTGCGTTATGCGCCTCCCATATGATCGACTTTATTTTGCACCTTCTGTGTTATGTAGACCACAAATTAGAGAAATGATGGAACGTTTTATCAAGCATATATTTCACGGTATCATTTTTAAGCAGTTAAAGGTCTTAATGAAGTTACATATGGCTCTTACTCGTCAAAATTTGTGAATAATAAATGATGCTTGCGTTTTACATTGATTCGGATTTGCTCATTTTAGCTTCAGAAAAAGCCTTGTCCCGGAGAACATGCATGTTCTTTAAACACTCATCAATGGGCTTGTCTATTGGGCTTTGTTTCATATTCTGAAGACGTCTGTTTTGAAAAACAATGTGCTTGTCTATTGAAAACCTAACAACTGGTTTCATGCTTAAACCAAAAGTGTGCAAATCAATTTATCATTTATGGATGTGATTTGCACAAATAGAGTGTCCCAATAATTTTAAAAACAATGGAGGATTTTTTTTTTTTTTTTTTTTTTTTTTTTTTTATCGTGGACCAACTGTTTTATAAACCATATGAAACATTGTCAAATATGTTTAAGTATAGAGGTTCAGACACTCATCAACTGTTTTATAAGTCATACAGGTTCAGACATGAAATGAGTTACATATTTATCCTCGTAATCATTTTTTTTTTCTTATTTAATTTAATGGACTTACGAGTTTATTAAAACTTTGATGACTTTATAAACTCATTTGTAATGATGTTTACAAATTTAAGCTTGTAGCTAATATAAATTCATAGGTATACTAATATAAGCTACCAAATAAGCAAGCACAAATCACCCCCTCGTCTCATATTATAATACTTCGTAATGAATATGCTACATGTATGGCATGCTTGTGACAAACAAGACCAAAAGTTCTATTAAATTATATTTCATCATGTCAATATTCGTTTTGGTGTCGTCGTTGATTAGTTATTTAATAAAATAATGAGGCCATGGTTTCTTAATCATTGTTTTAAAGAATACCTAACAATATTGACTTTAGTATAAAGTTTTATTAGTACACATTTATTAATTACTAGATGTTTGTTTCTTTCAGTTGGGTCTCGTATATTCAGATATAACTTAAAAGACACCTCAAATTGATAAAATTACTTTTCGTTGAATAAATTACTCAAAAATTAATTTGATGTAGGCCTATCAGAGAGAACACGTATTAAATTTCAGTTTGGATGTCTCTAACATGTAACTAATCAAAGGAATACCACATATATATCTAACAATCTTTCTAACATCGTGGCGTCGAAAAAACTAATCCATTTTCTTTTCTTATAATAATTTTGTTACATGTGCCATAAAAATATTGTTAAAAAAACTTGTAATATTAATCTTAAACTATTTTAAAAGAGCTAGGTGACGGAGCACGTTAATAATTGTTATTAGTGTGTCAACTCAGTATCTCACAAATAATATCTAATAACTGTTTTTGGTGCATGTGAGTTCCATAACAAAGCACCAAAAATACCCCACTCACTCACAAAAATAAAAATGAAAAAAGAAACGGCGGTTGCCGGTGAACCAACGAAGGACGAATGGTGTGGGCAGTGGCGGAACTTGAACATTTATTTTGAGGGTCAAATTGTAGATTTGTTTGTATTATCAACTAAATTACACTTAAAACCTATAAAATTTACACTAGTCGTCACAACTTTTGAGGGGCCGAGACCCTCCCTGTCCCTTAAAAGGTCCGCCCTTGGGTGTGGGGGTATACGGTGCACAATGACCCCGTTATTGGTTATCGTGCTCTCTGAAGCACATGTGCATATACCAACCTACACACATCATGTCAAATTCGAAAAACCATCAAACTAATGTTACTTTTATCTTCAACTAAAGATAGCTTAACTTTTTAAAGTCAAGTAGATCGATCATGTAAACTCTCAAGAAATATGTACTATATTAGGTTCAATCACAACTTCTCACTAAATGTCACTGAAAACCAATAACTCATTACCTTCTGGGTAGAATAGCCACAACATGGGCGTTCTTCTTAGCAAGAATTATTGCATTAGGATAATGGTTAGGAGGATTTGAAAGGCATTATGACATTAAGATTTCCAAGGCTTAGCTCAGGACAACCGGTTTGGCTACCAAATCAACCCGATCTTCCAAAAAAGAAAAAAAAAAAAAAAAAAAAATCCAATGATACAAAAAAGGTATATACATAAATCATGACTATTTAAATTATTAAGCCTAAAAACCATTTACTAACAAATATAACATGTAAAAATAATATTACGTCGCAAATATATACATAAGTAACTTGTCTATTTATAAAAAAAATGAAGAAAAACAAAACCCAGCCAGGTCTCGAAAACCGGCTTGATCCGGGTCACTTCAAACCCGGCAAGTCTAACTGGGTTTGGAAAACAAAAAACCTGATTTAAGACCTGTTTTTCCAACCAAAACCGATTCAACCCGTTGAACTGGCCCGTGAAAGCATATTTTCATTGTGTGACACTAGTTATTTAAGTTAGAGTTTCCTTGCCAATCTAGGTGGTGTTTGTTTTTTAAAAAGTGACTCTTAACAACCTCTTAATCTAACTCGTTCAGACGCGGTCAGACATTTAGGTCATTAAGTGCGTTTGTTTTTTTCTTCTTGTTCAGAGGCAGCTAGAGGCTCAAACCTCTTAACCAACAAGATGTGTATGGGACGTCTTGTTGCCTCTTAATGTCTTTTCATGTTTATGTGTAATAAAATTGCAACATATTCATATCATTCAAATATTTTCTTAAAAAAAACAAACAATATTATTTTATTCAGATTCAGATTCAAATATGCGAATCAGATTCAGAGACTCTTAATAAACAAACCGCACCTTAGTTTACAAGAAACTTAAGTTTTAGTTTACCAATAGTATTATTTTTTTTTTTTTTTTTTGAACAAAGGATCCATTTCATTACAAACCTCACAAATGGAGGAAGATACAACATAACAAGTTACATCGAAACATAACAAGTTAAGCCAAACAAGACATACACCAAATAGTTGAGACAGCCTACAGCAACACCATTCAAAGGTGGGGGGAATCACCCGAGTGAGCTTTGACTGATACAACCATATAAAGTGTAGCTTGACAAAAGTACACAAAGTACATAATACATACTAAGAAGATAAAACTAGGCATCCTTAAAGGAGCCGAACAAAAGCCTAACAGATCTAAAGTCAAACCCCTACACAGCAGCAGCCGTCGATGACGGACCAACGGATCTGAGTAGAAAAATCAGTGGCAGCAGCGACAACAGCGGCATCGGAGATAGGAGATGACAGATCTGTAGGCAAAACTCTTATTAATTTAAAGGAGAGGAAAGTAAAAAGGAGATCCGGACGGTCGGCCGAGACCGACCGCCGGAATATATTAAGTGATCGGAGGGTGTTTTGTTTTTGTGTGTGTGAGAGAGAGGGGAGGATGAGAGAGACCAATAGTATTATTGAAGCCATGGATTTAAAAGCATTAATTAAATTTAGAGAGAAAAGAAGCAAGTAGTTTTAAATTTGGAACACCGTCCATAGAAATAGAAATAGAAAGAGTGATCCAATAGCATATTCTTCTTTCTGCTTTCCGCCACCTCTTCTTCTTCTTCTTCTATATCTCTTACAAAAATAAATAATCACAATAATATATTTTCCATTTTTATAAATTTCATCACTGTTAATATATATATTATTCCTCTTCCTTTTCACGATTATCATTCGTTCATCAGTCACATAATATAATCCTCCGGTAATATAAATCAATCTCTCTAATTCTAATCATAATAATAATAATCGTCATTCAATTAATTCATTGTTATTATTAATTACAAACTGTGATTTAATTATATATAATTTGTTGTGTAGATGGCTAGTTTGATATCTGACAGTGCACCATGGAAGGACCTCAAGGTGATTATTACTTTTAGCAATTAAATAATTAATTAATATATGAATGAATAATTGCATGTTTAAGTGTAATTGATGGTTATGATTATTATGTGTTGCAGAGTCATGTTGGTGAAATTGAGAAGACGCATCTGCGTGATTTGATGAATGATGCTGATAGATGCAACTCACTGATGCTGTATGTTCTTTTTTATTTTATATAAATATGTCAAGAATTTTAGCTTTTAGCTCTGTATTTTAATTTCTTAAGTGTAATTAGCATCTGCAAATCATTTTTTTTTAATAGTACATAACTAAGTTAGGAGCATTTTTTTTTTTGGTTTCGAACTTTTTGGCTGAGAGGTTCTAAGGCTGATCTGGCGACCATACCCAGGTCGGTCTTCCCCCCGCCCCGCCCCCTTTTTTTTGCTTCATTTGATCGGCCAGGCAACCCAATCTTTTGCAAAGTTTGTGTGCGATTTTTTTATGTTTTTGGTTGTGGCCGAGGTCGCCTTACTACGGGCATCTGGTCATGTGTTTGGTCTTAGAGAGAGAAGCTGATGTGGCCCTGAGGGTCGCCATTACTATTAGGCTAAACCCACCACCATACAAACTTAAACGGGTAAAGTCCTCCCTTTTAACAAGGATGACGTGGTCGCTTCATAGTTGTTTAGGGTTGTTTGCACCTAGTAGGATTTGAACTTGAGACCTGTTACATTTTAGTGATGGTAGTTACATGCCTATTTTCACTAGGCGACCCCCTGGGTGGTTAATTAGGAGCATATTTTTGTGACATGATATTTTGTTATCTTAAGCTAAGATATTATAGGTTGAACTTGTTTCCCCTATCACTCTTGCAGTTGTTGATATAGAGATGCCCACTAGGATCGGGCCGATATTGCTTACATTCCTTATAATTGTGTTTGGGATTGAGGAATTGGGAATGGAAGATAGATAGTGTTTGGTGCTCGTGTGCTTTTTTTAAGTTAGGAATTCTACCTTTCAAATTGGGTCAATTCCATTCCTTTTGACATTTGGATGATGATTTCATTCTTGTTCTGTCATACTCTAAACCCATACGGCTACACCCATAGTGAATTCCGTCAGTAAACCAAACTCCACCTTGTTTATCTTAAAATAGTTATAAGGATTATGATTGTTGAAGCAGAATCAAGGTGGTTCTTCTCTTAATTTTTTAACCGGAGTAGTTTTAATTTTTTTTTTCTAGTAGGAAGGGCTAATAGTTTTGCGTTTTTATGTTTGGGCTAAGAGAGTGATGTGTGTATCTTTTCTTTTGGGTTTTATGCAGCGAGTTTGATGGATTATTCCTCGATTATTCACGGCAATGCGCCACTGTTGATACGATGTCTAAGCTCTTTTCGCTTGCTGAGGTATAATTGTTTAAATTAAGGGAATCATGGTATTGGCTCACCAAACAACTTTAACAAAAGGTGCACTTTTTCTAATCATATTCTTTGTTATGCAGGCAGCACATCTCAAAGAAAAGATTAATAGCATGTTCAGTGGGGAACATGTAAGTGAAGATATTAATTAACTTATTTTCCTTACATCGTTGTTTTTGTGTTCATCTTTATGCTACCATCTTAATGAAATAGGTAAGCTGTTATACTGATACTGTCAACTTACCGTTGCTGTTTTTTGTCTGTACTTCAGATAAACAGCACAGAGGACAGGTCTGTGCTTCATGTAGCTCTTCGTGCTGCAAAAGATACAACCATAAATAGTGATGGAAAGAATGTGGTACCAGATGTTTGGCAAGTTCTGGATAAAATTAAAGAATTCTCTGATAAAGTTCGCAATGGATCCTGGGTAATCAATTGTTTTAAATGTTATTTTATTCAACTTATTACCTATATAATACTTAGTAACACTCGACCCTTAATAGGTGGGAGCCACTGGTAAAGCATTGACAAATGTGATTGCTATTGGCATTGGTGGAAGCTTCCTTGGTCCATTGTTTGTGCACACTGCTCTTCAAACAGGCAAGCTTTATTAAATCCACATTTTCAATCAGATATGAATCGCTGTTCTTTTTATAGGGGGTTGTATATAATAAAAATTCTTATTATCATTATTTGTTTTGGGGACTTACAGATCCTGAAGCTAGTAAAACAGCAGGAGGACGCCAGCTTCGCTTGTAAGTATACATATTATGTGCCTTATGATGTAGTAACTCTGTTCTAATATTTACTTGCTTATTTATTTCAACATTATCTGGTAGCCTTTTTAAAACTGTTCTTTAAACAAACTGCTTCAATGACCACAACTGGTATATGTTTTGTAACTCTTTGCTGTAATGCTTTAGCCACATAAGAAGCTTCCTAAACTTAGGACTGGGCTTCATGTTAACTTCTATTTTTGATGTATTAGTAAATACAAATCCTTTTGGAGATGTATTTACAACTCACAGTAAAGAAGCAGTATATCCATCATTAGGGTAAAAATGAATAAAAGTAACCTTATGCTAATAAATAATGGACCTCACTTTAGCAAATCGGAACTTTGACATATCACATGCAAACATCTTCAAATCAGTGACCACAACAAAGCGATAAAAACTGTTAATTATATGCCTTCTTGATGTTTAGCTATCATTGAACTTATGGCTGCATGTCCAAGCCATGAAAAGATATACAATTTGCACATCAGTACTCAACCAGCTGGCCTAACTGACATCATTGATTCATTGTTGATTCGGTTTAGCTGGTTCAATTGGTTTCATCCAAACCATGAATATCCCTAGGTGTATGTATACACTGTTTCCTAATCAAGCTTTTTATCATCCCCTTGATTAGTTAAGTGGTATGTCTTCTGAGGTCTATGCTTCTAACTCAATCTTAAATACTAATCTTGATGCTTCATTATTAGCATATGAGTGTGTTGCCAGTATACGGATGAATTCACCATACCTCCGCTTTGTACTTAGTTTTTTCTCAAGTGTTGTTAGCTACAAGCATGCCATATCATTGTCACTTGGTGCATCCATAGGTAATACTTGTATCTCAGCAATGATCTTGCTTATTTATTCCTTGTTTTATTTCTACAGTCTAGCTAATGTTGATCCAGTAGATGTTGCCAGAAACATATCAGGCTTGGATCCTGAGACCACTTTAGGTGATATGACTTTATTATCTTTTGTATTTCGTTTGTAATTCAAAGTACAGACACCTAGGTTTTGCTTTATATATATTGATATCTTCTTGTATGCAATGCAGTTGTGGTAGTTTCAAAGACCTTCACCACAGCTGAGACCATGCTGAATGCTCGAACATTGAGGGAATGGATTTCATCTGCTTTAGGGTAAGTGCACCATTCAATAGATAACCAAATATTTAATTCATGCTGCAAACAGTTTCAGTAAATTATTCAGTTTTTTCAATACATTTTACTAATATTCTGAACCTAATAGTAATGTGCAAGCCTCAAAAAATTTATCTTACTAAACAGGTGATAAGGTTCACATGCTTGTAGGCGTTGCATTTTCCTTTCATATAACTTAGTCATGTTATATTTGCTATTTCAGGCCGCAGGCTGTTTCAAAGCATATGGTTGCTGTTAGCACAAATCTTAAGGTTCGTTCTTTTATGATAATTACTAGGACGGGAAGAAAATTAATAACTTTCTGAAAGAAATTATATGAAACTTCACAAATTTTGGTGCAGCTTGTAGAGAAGTTTGGGATTGATCCTAATAATGCTTTTGCATTTTGGGACTGGGTAGGAGGTCGATACAGTGGTAAGATAATATACCAAGGAAATCTAATTTTGAATTTTCTATTAATTACTTACGTGATATGTGATTGGTCATTTTGATTCACTTCAGTTTGCAGTGCTGTTGGAGTGTTACCTTTATCTCTCCAATACGGTTTCTCGGTCGTTGAGAAGTACAGTAACATATAACCTTCATTTTCTTTCATTCAAATGCATATATTTGGGTTTGCTGCAATTTGATAAATTTTAAATGATCCCTTTAAATTTACTGACACGACTTACTTCTTATTTATAGGTTTCTGATAGGTGCAAGAAGCATTGATCAGCATTTTCAGTCCACTCCTTTTGAGAAAAACATACCTGTATGTATGCATGATATTATATCTTGTTTGTGATTTGGGTTATGTTTCCACCTCTAATTCTGCCTGGTAAACTTACTAACGTTTACTTTGACATACTGTTTCAGGTTCTTTTAGGTTTATTGAGCGTATGGAATGTCTCTTTTCTTGGATATCCTGCAAGAGTGAGTTCTATTATTTTCAAAACCTAAGACACTCGAGGGATTTTATATTTTTTCAATCAATTCTTGGTTTATTTACTCATGTTCTTATCTTCCACAGGCTATCCTGCCTTACACTCAAGCTCTCGAAAAGCTTGCTCCACATATTCAACAGGTATATTATTATTTGCATACCCATGTCCAACTTTTCATAAATCATTTCCCAGTTTCTCTATTTCTAATCCTTTTTTATATAGGTTAGCATGGAGAGTAATGGGAAAGGAGTATCCATAGATGGCGTTCGCCTTCCTTTTGAAGCTGGTGAAATCGATTTTGGTGAACCAGGAACGAATGGCCAACATAGTTTTTACCAGCTAATTCATCAAGTAATATTCTACAATCTGATTCTTCTGTATAATTTCCTGTCCGCTGAACTCTATAATCTTAATACTTGATGTTGGATTTTTCAGGGGCGTGTTATTCCATGTGATTTTATTGGAATTGTGAAGAGTCAGCAACCCGTCTACCTTAGAGGTACCGTTTCATTCATTTTTTCTTTCATATTTTTTATCTTTATTTCCCATATATTCTGTATCATGTAAAATTTGGTTTGCAGATGAAGTGGTAAATAACCATGACGAGCTCATGTCCAACTTTTTTGCACAACCGGATGCTCTCGCTTATGGGAAGGTAATTCAGTTAATTCTTTCACTTGCAAGTTACAACTTAAACGTCAACTTCCTTGGACATGATTGTTTCTATATACAACTTACGTTATCTTGTTTTTGCAGACCCCTGAACAATTACAAAGTGAGAATGTTGCTCCTCATCTTGTTCCTCACAAGGTAATTTCCTCGTCATTCCACATTCTTCTGGGCACTATCATATGCTTGATTACTAATATTTATATCATTGCCAGACCTTTACTGGGAATAGGCCATCTCTTAGCATTCTACTTCCATCATTGGATGCTTATAGAATCGGACAGGTTTGAACATCACAGACCTTACTCAAATATAAGTATTTGGTGCTCTCATGCTGGCCACACCTTACAAAATCTATTTCTTTCCTTTTCAGTTGTTAGCTATCTACGAGCACAGAATTGCTGTGGAAGGTTTTGTTTGGGGAATCAACTCTTTTGATCAGTGGGGAGTTGAGCTAGGAAAGGTACACAGAAAATTCCGTCTCCTTTTTTTTTTTTTTTTTTCTTTTGCATAAAAGAAGTTGGCGGTTGCTTAACGAAGTTCATTGGTATGTTAAATTGCAGTCACTAGCATCTCAAGTCAGAAGGCAACTTCATGCATCTCGTAAGAAAGGAGAATCAGTGGAGGGCTTCAATTATAGTACCACAACTATGCTAAAAAGATACCTTGAGGTAAACAAGTTTCAAAGTCATCGAGAATTTATATTTGTGGCTTTTTCTTTAACTAGTATTGACTCTGGTGATGTATCTTGGCAGGCGAGTGCAGATGTGCCTTCAGAACCCACGACGCTTCTGCCTAAGATATAACCATTGCTTGATGGTGTTGAAGTTGTCTGCCACTAAACCCGCTGATAACATAGCAGTAGAACGTTTTATAATGTATGACACGAATATCACTGTCATCAGCCATTGTTATTCACTTTTCTCCAGTGAGCTCTTTTGTATTTGCTTCTTTTTGTAACTGCATGACTCGTGAGTTACGAGCGTAATAATGCTTACCATTTTGAAGTGATTTAAATGTTGAAATTATAATATTTTCTTTGCTGAATAAGATGCTAGTATATCAGACAATCGCTTTCGCCTTGTTTGTCATGATTAGATATTGAGCATTATAAACATGAGACTCTTAAGTGGACCTTGATCTTTGGTTATTAGAATTATAATCCTTATTACCAACTGTTTGGCAAACTGCTACATCAACTTCAACAACTCAAGGGTCAATGACCAGCTTTAGGTTCAGACTTGACATCAGAAGTGTTAAAAAATATAATTCTCTGGTCCCTTCTGGTGAGAAGGCTTAATTTTAGTTTGTTTGAGGGGACAAATGTTTTTTATTTGATTGATGAGCAACATGATGCTCGAGTTTACTCATATGCTTAAACCGTAAAGTTGGCATAACAAGAGCGACTATCTACACCTTTCATTTCCGTGTCGTTGAGTAAAACTAGTTTGGTGATTACAATTCAGTCGGGCTAAATTAGGTACACTATATAAAGATGTTCTCTTTATTAAGTAACACGGACAACCAAATCAGTTAACTAGTCTTTCCTAGAAAAGCAGAACTTACGCATAATTAAGACATTTGATATAATTTTTCTAGAGATCAGTTTGCCTAGATGAAGTAAAATTTTCCCCAAATGTCAGTTTGCTTACATATTTGGTTTAGCTTAAAATTATATACAAAAACATAGTATTATGTCCAAGTTACTTCTGTGTGAAAATTCTTAAACCTGTATCCAAAGGCATATACTCCGTAAGTTGTTTGTTCAGGACTTAATGAGTTGAATTGTCTAATACATGTAAGCTGGATTTTGAAGCTATATATCATTAGAAAAAGGAAAAGAAATACTACTGATTGAACCTAGTATAATGACAATATGTTAGAATTGTTGTTGTTGTTGTGTTGTAGTTATTATTGGTTTCAATGATTGACATAGTCCTCAGCAGGTTCATCCATTATTTGCAGTTGAAGCCACCATTTAAAAAAGTCAACCAAATGCCTTCCAACCCAACCAAATACTTGAATTATTTTAGGGTCAATCCACATCTGATTTACTTAACAACTTCACCATCTTTTTATTAATATTCCAAACACAACTATCTTTCATTTCTTGTTTCTTGCTTACCAAACAATGGTTCTTCCTCCTCCTCCTCTCTCCCTCCTTTGCATTATCTCCATTGTCACCCTTTACTTGATGATATGCTACGCCGTTATCGGATTCATTGCTAAATCTGAAGTTCTTAGAGTTGATCACACGCGTGAAGTTGACAAACCGCCCACCGGGTTGTCCCTAGAAGAGTTACAAAAGTTACGAAGCTTTAATCATAGGATCAATGAAAGCGACGAAGAGTCATTGAGTTGTGCTATATGTTTGGATGATTTTGAAGATTTTGAGGTATGCAAAAGATTTCCAAGCTGTGAACATGTGTTCCATAGTCATTGCATTGACCTTTGGTTGGTTCATAGAAGAACTTGTCCAATGTGTAGGACAAGTTTTGAATACCTAGCTCATGTTGTTTAAGATTTTTTATTTTTATGTGCATATATCTTCTTTCTTGTTTGAAAATATAAAGTTCTTGAATTTTGTTGATATTGTTCCTAACCGAATAATATGGAAATGGCGAAGCTTATGATCCATATTGTGGTACTGTTTCATTGTATATCAAGTTCAGTTGAGAAATATTTATTTTGGATCATTTTTTCCAAATAAGCAAATGTATGGCATTTGCGAAAACATGTTGTTTTCTACTCCATCACATCTTTTTCTATTGAGTTTTTCTGATTAAGGAGTTAATTTGGCGCGTTGAATCATGAATGACTTAGTCACCTCTTTTACCAATAGCCGCTAGATTTCAAGGTTAGATGCACGTATCGACCTAGTTGAAAACATACGGTCAAACTTTCGTATTGTCCAGTTTATCTAACTACAACAAGTCAACAATGTTAATTTTTTTTTTTTTTTTTTTTCTCCTTCCATGTTAACACAGGAGTAGAAACAGTCATGTGTCTTCTTCGAAATGCCAAATATGTATTAGAAAACTCAAGAAGAACCACACCTAAATACAAAAAGAGGAACTCGCCCAAAGCCTATAAGCCACAGACTTGAGGAGCCCGAACCATCAACGCTTAAATAAAATCGAACTAAGGATGCTAAAGCAAAAGATTAGCTAAACAACGAGCCAAAAGGCATAAAAAGACCCGAAACACGAGCATAAATCTTGATCAAGAATGCAGGCCCGTTACACCAATTGACCCAACTATACTCGAAACTGTTGCACCTGTGTGAAACTCAAAAGAATATATAATTAAAATAGTTAATAATAAATAATTAACTTATGACTTTATCTGTAGCAGACTAGCAGCCCACTGCACAAAACTACAACTCAAATGAGATTCAAGATAATATATTTAATTAGTTTTTTTCTAGACGCCACACCCCAAAACGTTTTCCTTAAACAATTGATTTTATGGGGCGAGTTCAATAAAGACAATAAATTAAAAATCAACTCCATATCTATTCTTTTTTATATAAAAAAAAAAAAAAAATCATTTTTCATCTAATTTTCAAAACAACATAACTTGTAAACGATAAATAGTTAAAAAAATATATCATCGAGAATTTACTTATCTTTCAGTAGACGTGCACTTCGATAAACTTTTAAGATTTTTTTTTTATTTTTTTATTTTTTTTAAGTTTATTTTAGTGTATTGAATATTACACAATACGAAATCCAACGTAGTTTGTAATGTGAGTTTTAATTTTTTGGAACGACATGATTGTTTAATTAGTTTTATTTAACAGTTAACAGTTTGAGTATTTAATTTTTATAAAAAATAAATGAAAATAAGTTAGTACCGATTAAAAAAATAAATAGCTAGAATTGTTCAATTGAATCTTCGATTTTTATGATATTTGTTGAACCAAAATCATAATTTCATACGATAGTGTATTAAACAATTGAGGATCATTGATCGAGTCATTAAAAAAAAAAAAAAAATAAAAAAAAAAATAACTACTACAGGAAAAAAATAATATTTTTTTCAATCTTGATAGTGTTTTCTAAACTTTTGCTCAACCATAACACCCGGTCTAATGGAGACTGAACCAATATGTCAAAACTCAAAAACCGAGCTAGGGAGAACACCCACCAAACCTTGATACTGAAGCTAGTTGATATGCACCGTGGCTAGTTGATATGCACTCTGGCTGGTTAACTTAAAACGGCACAATGAGGGTGCGTTTAGTTGAGGGAAAACACCCTTGTTTTCTACAAAATGTTTTGTGGAAAACTAGGAAAACAGAGATCGCGTTCAAGTTATTGTTTTCCAATAAAATTCTCTACAAAACACAAAATTCCTATTTCCAACTTTAATACACAAAACTACAAAACATTTTTTTTCCCCCTATTTTCCAATAAAATTCTCTACAAAACACAAAATTCCTATTTCGTCAGTTGTTTTACGTTTTCGATTGATTTTTTACGTTTTCGTCTATTTTTTTACGTTTTTGTCAGATTTTTTACGTTTTCATCCGTTTTTTTACGTTTTCGTCCGGTTTTTTACGTTTTCGTCAGATTTTTTACTTTTTCGCCAGACTTTTTACGTTATAAAAAAACAGACGGAAACATCCAAAATCAAACAAAAAAGTAAAAAGAAGAACAAAAACGTAAGAAAATGGACGAAAGCGTATAAAAACGGATGAAAACATAAAAAATTGGACAAAAACGTAAAGAGTCTATCGAAAACGTAAAAAAATGGACGAAAACGTAAAAAAAGACGAAAACGTAAAAAATAGGACAAAAACGTAAAAAAACTGACGAAAACGTAAAGAAACGGACGAAAACATAAAAAATCGGATGAAAACGTAGAAAAACGGACGAAAACGTAAAAAAACATATGAAAATGAAAAAAATCGGACGAAAACTTAAAAAACCTGACGAGAAAGTTAAAAAACGGGCGAAAACGTAAAAAACAAACGAAAACCTAAAAAACGGACGAAAATATAAAAAACACACGAAAACGTAAAAAAGCTGACGAAAATGTAAAAAAAAGGGATAAAAATGTAAAAAATCTGACGAAAACGTAAAAAAACAGACGAAAACGTAAAAAAAAAACAAAAACGGACAAAAACTAAAAATATCGGACGAAAACGTTATTGATATTATATTTTAATATTTTAATTTCTTTATTTTCTCGTATTAGATTTTTTAGTTATTTTATAATTTAGTTGGTTAGTTTGTAATATTTGTTTTTGTGTTTTCATGATGTTTTTATAATATTATTAAGGTGAATAGTGAACTGAGATATAAAACAACGATACTTAAACATGTTTTCTAGTTTTGAAAAATGGAAAACAGAAATACATGTTTCTCAGACTAAACGCGTTTTCTAAATTTTTCCATTGTTTTGTGAAATCAAACTCCCCTCCCTTTTTATACAAAACAAGAAATAGGAAATGAAAGAAAATGTTTTCCAACTAAACGTCACCTAAGTGTCTACGGACTATTCTATGTTAACCGTTAGTAATTTTGACTTATTGTATTAAGAAACCTAACAAGCACGTTACTTAATTTTAAGGCTGATGTTAATGGTAAGGTCCCCCACTACACCCAAATTGGTGCACGCGTTTCCTCCATTAGCCCAACCGAATTGGTGATCGGTCACCCCAACCTTTTCAAAGTTATGGTTGATTTGCCAACCGAAAGTTTCATTTTTTTTTTTTTTTTTTTGGTCGACTTATTAGTAAATTGTGGTTAGATGTAGTTTTGAAGAGAGAAAGCTAATCTTTCCTAAGTTTATATAATCTTTAACACCAACAATAAAGAATTTTATAAACATTTCTAATTTTGAAGTAGTCTAAACCCCATCAATCAGTATCCAGTTTAGAGAATCATGCATGCCATGTTACTTCTCAAGTTGAGTATGATGCAGGCCAATTCAAATTTATTATTCTAACGAATTCTC
Source organism: Artemisia argyi (assembly GCA_030686995.1). Taxonomy (NCBI): domain Eukaryota; kingdom Viridiplantae; phylum Streptophyta; class Magnoliopsida; order Asterales; family Asteraceae; genus Artemisia; species Artemisia argyi. Next base: position 39,640,711 of record CM060689.1, read on the forward strand.
ATAGCATTATCAAACTTCATTGTATAATGCATGACCTTGTTGCTTCCGAAGTTGGGCTAACTAGGCATAAAACTTTAAAATAAAAATAAAAATAAAATAAAATAAAAAATAAATAAATAAAAAATTATGCATTATACTACACTTGTTACACCAAACTATTCGTGTAACAAGAATGATATTGGATGCCCCCGTTGCTTCCCAAAGGAGATAGCAAATTGATACGAACCAAGCGTATAACTAAACCTAACCATTATCATCAAAGAAAAAAATCAATACTAATTATGATACACATATAAAATTAACTATAATTCTAATAATTTAAGTTTGAAACATAAAATAAATCGACTCATGGGTGTTTGCTAAAGGTTATTTAAGGGCTTATAAAATACTCATGGATATTTTGGTTTTATGTTTCATAAGATTCTTTGAGCTTATTTTGCAACTTTTTGTCTTATGTAAGCTTAAATGTCAAAATAAATCTTTTATATAATACAATAAAACCCCTATTAGGAATTTTTCATATCAAAAAAATGCATACATACCTTATTTAGTAATAATTTTATTTAAAAAAAAATTAGTTTCTTATTAGGTAATATTTTATATTTATCCATAACAAAAGTAGAAGATAAATACAAAAAATATAGATAAGATGCAATTAATAATAGGATTAAATTTTTTAAATAATTATCTTTAATAATAAAAAAACTATAATTAAACATTATAAATCAAACAAAACAAAGATTAAATTATTTGTTTTTTAATAAATAAAAATATATGATTCAAAAATTTTTTTAAAAAACCCGCGCGTGCGCGGACGTTATAACTAGTATATATATGTGCCAAAAAAATCAAAATAAGCCACAAAAAATGCACTTATAAGACATAAGACCAAAACCAAATAAGCCATAAGCAGGCTATTTAAGCCGAAACAAACGTCCCCTAATTTGATTATGAGCTTAAAAACACAAATGTAACAAAATAAAGCTCATACGTATGCGCAAAATTTCATAGACAATGTCTCATAATATTGGCATATTCATCATAGCAAAACAATCATATCACCAAACAAAATAAAAAATAATCTCACTCTCAGAGTATGATCCAATTTAATGGATATTACGTAGTCAATCAACATGACATCATTTCAAACCGCCCGTCTATTATATATCGTCATCGAAACAACAAAACATTTCATCCACAAATCGTAAAAAGCATACCATAGTATTTTCTTACAAAAACTTACAAAGCATAAGAACAAAAAAACTGAGACTTGTTTTCCATATGAATATATTCAGGGGTGCTTGGTGGGAGGTTAAAGGGGGTGGGGAATGGGTAATGTATTCGAAAGGGCCCACATTTCTTAATGTATGGTGCTTGGTAAAGGGGTGCAAAGGGATTGATTACCCCAAAGTGGGTAATCAACCATTATAAAGTAAATTGGGGGGTAAGGTATTGATTACTCACCTCACTCATTCCTTTGCATTCCTTTTCCCTTTCCCTTTCTCCACTTTGAACCAAGCTGACCGTGTAAAGATGTTGTTTGTTTTTTAAGAAGTTTTATGTGAGGTACATCTAAAATCTTAATTTGCAAAGAAAAAAATCGTTTGTTTTTTTGTGCTTTGAAAGAAAATAATGAAAGAGAAATAAAAAATGTTTTTGTTGAAGAAATTAGGAGAGAAAGTTTATGTTTAGTTAAGAAGTGAAAAAAAAGCATTTAATACAAACCAGAAAAGTGAAAAGAGAGAAAATAATTTTTCAAAAACAACAAATGATACTTTATGAACAACTTTTTAAATTAAATAAAGTTTGATTAAGCATGGTACTATCAACTTACAAAATCTTTTTACACATCCTACACCTCTTTTAATCTAAGCAGTCAGTCACAAGTTTATTCATTTTTATGTTTGTTTGTGTTTAGCTTATTTCTAAACTTAACTTGTATCAATCGTTTAATAGAAGCGAATTAAATAAGCCACAAATGAAATCGATACACGCATTTAGAATTCGGGGTGTTTGTTTCGGCTTAGACACTAGGCTTATTTGGCTTTGGGCTTACAAAACCAAAAAAACACGAATCTCGGAATCAGAGCCTAAACAAACATCCCTTATATTTTTACTCCGCAAATCTTAACAAGACCAAGATCAAAAGTTGTAGAAGCTGGTCTTTAGATTAGCAAAGAGATTCAACTATTAACAGCTTGTCAAGTTGAAAACCAAAATATACACCAGTACATAAAGATCAATAAAGTAGATAAACAATGAACTAGGCTCAGAAGAATGCGCATAATCTCATAGACAATGTCTCATAAGTCCAGACATAAATATTGGCATATTCATCACAGCCAAACAACCATATTAATAAAACCAATAAACAAAATTAACTAAAGAACAGAATCTCAGAGTATGATCCAAATAAATGGATATTACGCAGACAATCAACATGACATCATTTCAGACCGCCCGTCTGCTATATATCTCATCATCGAAACAAGACATTTAAAAAACATAAAAAATATTTTATACCAAAAACTTGGAAAGCATCAGAACAAATTTGAGAATTGTTTTCGACATAAATATATTCAGTGTGTAGTATAAGATTTATGTGTAGCATCATTTGCTTTCCAAAATAAAAATAAAATAAACATAAAAATAATTGGCATAAGTTAATAAGCGGAGTTTGTAGTCACCATGGTTAATCAGTGTGTTAAGCATAAAACTGAGTTTACATCATTTGCCAATTTATAAAAGTAAAAATAAAAATAATATAGGAAGGACCATTTGACACTAATGCAATATATGTTATGCAATGCGTTGGTAAGCCTTACTATTACTAGCTATATGCATCAGTTATATCTCCTTGAATAATGGTGATTTATCACAAGGAGAGGGTAAAACAGATGCAAAAACAGAAAAATAATATATAAAATATGGATCAGATGGAGGGGAGGAAATATGACTACAGCTGATATTGTTGTGTGCTGCTGAAAGAGAAGGAACAAGTGGATTAAATAGGGTTTAATGTGTAGCTAGGGTTTGCATTTTTGCGGATTTTAGATGGGTCACAGGCCCAATAAGAATCGGCCCGGTTTTAAGCAGAATTTGAATATAGGCCTACACAAGTGTGTAAAATATTTTTATGACAAACAAGATTGGCGACGGTCGTCGCGTTGCCGGCGTGCCGGTTTATCTGGCTAAACGTTTTTTCAGTGATTGCACGGCTGTTAATTTTGTAAATTTTTAATTTAGTCGTTGGCTGGCAAAGTAATGTTTACTTTAGTTTCTAAGTTACTGCAATTCATTACGTATTATTGTTTATTTGGTATTTACATTACACTTTTTTTGTATCATAGGTCATACAATATTTTTTTTAGAGGAGTTTTTTTAAGAGTTGTAAAGATAAATTATTGTTTATCCGGATACAGACCTGTTTATTTTGCAGGTTACAATGTTAATCTTTGGTAGTTATGGTATTTTTTTTATTTACTATATGATTGCGCAATTATAGTATATATTTATAAGCATCGATGAAATCTGAGAAAAATACGAATTTACCGAGTCATATCCGAACGAAGGTTAAATGGAATCTCAAATAATCGATTCGTGAACTGTGTAGTGAAAAATGAATAGTGAAAAGTGATGATGAAATCCAAAATATGAAAAGAAATAGTGAATTATGCATAAAGTACAAGCTATATATGCACAAGTGTCTAAAATTAGAAAACGAAAATACAAACGCGATATTAAACGTAGCGTACGAAATAAAACGTAACTTTTATTTGAAAAATGATCCTACAAGTGTGAAACAAATTTCTAAAAATCTTAAACTAATAAAAAGAATTTTGAGAAAAAGAAAAATATTTTTTTGACTTTTTATTTATTTTCTATAATTTATTTTCTATTTATTGAATTAAAAGGTAATTAAAAATAAAGGAAAATGTAAAAAATAATGGGAAAATTATAAAATCTATTCTGAAAAATCTAAAAAATTATAAAAGAATTTTTTAAAATATTTTTGTATTTTTAAAGTCTTTTTCTGATTTTCTATTGATTTTTGTATATTAAAAAGGATTTAAAAATGATTATAATCTAAGAAAAATATCAAATCAACTCAGAAAAATATGAAAAATTTACAGAAAATCTAGAATATTATGAAAAGTTTGCAAAAAAATTTTGAAAAGAAAATAATAAGCAAAAGTGCTTATTAAGGCAAAAACAGCTAATGGCAAGTGCTTATTAATAAGCACTTGCCACAAAACTTAACCAAACTTAAACCACATTTGCAATGTACCCTAATAAGTTCTAAAATACTCAGTAATGCACAGAGATAACACAGAAGCAATAGGATCAAGCAATAAGCAGTTACAAAATAAGACAAACAAAAAGCTGATAAGCAACAACTTAAGCCAGTGAGCAAAGAACAATGAAAATCACTAATAAACACTCTATGATACTAAGAAACAACAATGGAACTCAAACTCTAATCCAGTGACCACTACTGCAAGTCAAAGTCTAATCAGCACTCTAGTTTCAAACAACCTAACTAGCAGAATCAATAAGCTAAACTAATAAGCTGTAAGAACCAAACTAGTGGGGGCAAAATCTCAACTATACTACTAAGTATCTAAATCAACTAAGTGCCCTATGAAAAACTCACAATTGTTGCTCTAATTTTACCCAAGTTCAGCAGTATGTGGATACTCAAAAAACTGCAACAGTTGACTATTTCAAAACTAATACCAATTGACCAAATCTAAATTCAAATGATTAATTCTACTTCTATATGAAATATTAGACTAAACTTATTCTAAATTAAGCTAGTTTGTAAAACTATGTAACTACCATAACAATCATACTAACATATTCCTATAGAAACTAACAGTTAACTAATAAGAAACTCTATTTTGACTATTTATGTATTACCAACTGTTTTTATGATCAATTAGTCTATTATTACACTAATGCAACCTAAGTGTAACAATGAAACAGCAAAACACAAACTACTCAACACAGTAACTTACAAATCCAAATACCCCCTAATTTGATAGTTAACACTATGAGTCCTTAATTCAAAACACTAGACTAATGATTCAATGAGCTATAATAACAACCAAAGAAGCAATATCAACTATCACTAGCAACAAAATCCAATAGTAACACAGAAACTCAAATCACAGATTATACTATTGATAAACCAAGAGATGCAAACAGAACTAATTTCAACCAATGAACCAATATCTCAGCTAGAACAGAGATATATCACTAAGCTTGTCTGTCTCTAGACAGGCTCAACCTTCTACTTCTGAATTGGCCTATCAAATCACCTCAGTTCACCAATTTCCAACTCAGTTGACTATTATTGACTTTTTATAAGAAATGAACAAGGACTTATTGTAAACTCAAACCTCAACCTTACAATAACTATGAAACTAAAATAAGATGTGAATTACTACTTATCAGCTTATTAGAAAGCTGAATCAAATCAAAAACTATTTTTTATACTTTTCTATTTTTTATAAGCTTTGAATTTAATAAAAACTGAATTGAAGGTAAACTAGATTGAAATGTTTAACACTGAAATAAGCTGAAATTCAAAGAAATATAAGCTGAAAACTAAATAGTAAACAACAATAAGCTGAGATTATGGAAGCTAAAACAGATTTCATTGAAAGTAAAACATTACAAATAAACTAAACTATTATAAAAAGAAATTTGGGCAGAGTTTCTTTACACTAAACTCCACCCCCTAAAACTAGAGCCTTACATATCTATTTATACTACTGAGGTGAGAAGAATTAAGAGTGAGGTGCTCACGGATTGCCAGCTTGGCAATCCGTGTGGTGTGCTTCCTGGCATCAACTCTGAGTCCTTAGATCATTCATCAATCACATCCTTTGAATAACAGCCCTTAGATCCTCATTTGTGACGTGGTTCAACAAATCAAATACTGTCATTTGTCCCCGTGTGTGTTTCTTTGGCTCTGACACCTGTGTCAGCTTCTAGAAACCATTTGATTAGACTATTATGCCCTTAATTGCTGTTAATTTGAAAGTTGGGTAATTAGGGTTCTAAGGGAATAGTGAATTCTGGGTTAAGGTTAAATTGGGGGGGGGGGGGGGGGCGGGTAGGGGTAAAGGTTATTTTAATAGGTTTGACTTGTATTTTAACCATTTGACCGTAAGTGTGGGTATGGACCGGGTCAAGGGAATTGGGTGAATTGGGCTTTGGGTATTGTAATGGGTATTAGATTTATTTTTGGACTGGGCTTTGTGATATAGTTTTTAGATTTTTAATACATAAAAACATCTGAGGACCAAAGATGTAAATCTGAATTTGCAAGGGTGAAATCTGTAATTCTTCACAAATATCTCAAGGGACTTAAACTGCCTTTTCTCAAATCTCTGAGGGTTGACTTTGGCAATTCTCAAAACATTCCTTCCAAGGACCTCTTATGTCATATTCTGAAACTAGGAGGACTGCAACTGTAATTTCATTGACCATGTACCAAATCTGACAAACTTCTAATTTCTGATATCTTCTAAGGCTCAACATTGACTTTCATTGACTGATCTGCACACGTTCTACTCTCATGCTCGTTTTTGTTGATTTCCGTTTGTTTTTCGTCTTTTAACGAGATATCCGTACCTGCACGTTCACAAACATAAAAATACACATTTTTGGCATTTGTTAGCATAATTAGTCTATTTGGGTCGGTATTTGGCCATGAAAAGGTATGTGAATTAACACATACCAAAATCCCCCAGACTAAGGTATTGTCGTGTCCTCACGCAATGTGATCAATTCACGCTTTTGGGATAAATAATTTCATAACTCTTCCTACTGACTTTGTAAAGTAGCAAGGATGTTCAAAAGAAGTAATAAAATAATTTATTCCCGTAAACGCTCCATTTTCCAAAAAATTTTCCTTTATTCCACTTTCACTTCTATTTTTGTACTTTTCATACTTCATACTTGTGACGGTTTGTTGAACTTTCATTATTTTTGCAATAATTCTTAGGGTCAACGAGTAGAAACACTTCTTATTAAGAAGTGACCATAAGGATAAAAATCGTCATCCTTGATTTTTCACGAGCTCCCCAACTAAGCGTACAAACGAGATCACAGCTTATCTACAAGTTAGATGATAACACTACTCATAAAAGTTACTTGTGGAAACTACTTACTCCCACGTCCGAAGTTTTTTGTATCTCAATATTTTACTTTTGTTGAGAAATGAATTGCTTCATATTTTCTCGTTTCAATACTTTTTAGTCCGATAGTGACACCTAAGTTTAAACGATAAGTAGTTTTCCATTTTCTCTCAAGAACCACTGCAATAGAAATTCGGTCCACATCAAGAAATTTTGGTACATACAATATCATAAATATAAGTTGCGGAGTACTACACGTGCACCTCATGTGTCCAATTCAGAATCATCCACATGTACCTCACGCGCCAACAACTTTTATAATATTTAAGCTCTTATTCGATACAACTTTCAACTTTCACTTTTTCACTTTTCACTTTTCTCATATTGTTCATACTTTTTTTCTTTCTTAACTTTTTTCTCATAACATCAATGGAAGCTTATCAGGTAGCTCCAAAACACATACATAATCAACTTTTGACTTTTGATTTTTCATTTTTGCTCCTATTTTTTATGTTCCTTGATATGTACCCAACTTTTAAAGCAAAAATTCTCTTAAAAAAATAAATAACTAAATATTATCCAAACCTAAATACAACAAATTAACCTAGAACATCTATTATATATTGGTGACGTATTTTATGGGAGTAAAAAGCCACGAGTACCTCTCATGAGCTCTAAAGAGAACCACTACTCCACGTTTAGCATCTAACTTCTAAATAAACTCTATCATTTCTCGCTCTTCGCAATTTAAGATTCCAAATAATGAAACCAGCGAATACTTAGCCGATAATCAGCCACGCATATATAAAGTCAATTACGGAAACTTGCAAATTCTAGAAAAAGAAATCGTGTTTTCTAGCTCCTTATGTAAAAGACTAGCGAAAGCTTTTAAGCTGCGCATGTATAAAGTCAAGTACGGGAACTTGCAAATTCTAGAAGAAGAATTCGCATTTTATAGCTCCTGGTGTACAAAACTAGCACAAGCTTATGTGATTATCATTGGTTAAGGGAACAAGCTAGGGCTCAACACACCCGGTCAAGTCAAAATATTTATTTCTACTCTCGCCAGCAAAAAAGTCAACAAGGTGTCAAAACACTTATTCAAACTTTATTATATTTTTGCACAATTTTTCAAATTTTTCACATCTTTTTGTGCTTTTTCCATGACTTTTTCATTCATTTTTCATCAAAAAATTTTTAAAATTTCAATTTTTTTTTAACTTTTTTCATTTTTGGTGGAAAAACGGAGTTGCAAGAGTACACGACATGTGAAAAATGCAAGGTCAAATCAAATCGAAGATTCACCCTCCCCCAGACTAGAATGAAACATTGTCCTCAATGTTTTGTGGGTTAAGGCAATCCTAACAAAATTCTGTGGCCGTTTATTAATTATGCCAAAGAAAACGTTAGTCGATAAGATTCACGGATACAGGATTTCCAAAAGCACCGATGAATGAAACTCGAGTGGAGAGAAGATAACGAGCACGAGAGTCATCATAAATCGCGGACAATCCTAAACAAACATCACAAACAACCACAGAACACAAGAGTAAAAAAGGTAGCCCTCCTCACGTCACATTAATAAGAAATAAGAAATTTAAGAAGATGAAAGGATAAGCATGGGGTGCCTCCCACGAAGCGCTTGTTTTTGTTCACCGAGTCACATGAGCGTGACTCGATCCCCGAATTAATTCGTCCTTGGGGAAAAATCCGTGGAAAAATAATCTCACTCGGGCTTTCATTCAAAATATTTGGATAAACATATGAATTATTTGAAAGTTCCACCCTGAAGTGATAGCCGATGGTATTCTAATAGTGAAAACTATTAAAAACGATACCAGGGTCAAAAATAACATCCTCACTCCCGACGGAGTGACGGATAAGAAAAATCACACCAAATGTCACAAATGGAAAGAAGGTCATGATAACAATCTGGAAAAACTCATCATCATCAAAAGAAGACTTCATAATTATGGAATTATGAATCTTATCATTCAAGCTCATTTTAAAAACTTTCCCGGGTGGGAGGGTTGGGATAAAATTTTCATTAAAACTCTCATTTTTAAGAACACCATCCGGATCATGATCAATTTCATAATCAAAACTGAAACTTTCTTATTCTGGATTAGAAAACTTTTCAAAATCACATTCAATCTTATCAAAACAAAATGATTCATACTCCGAAAGAGAGATAAGAGCAAGAGAAGTGGTACTGCCACGACTCGTCTCTTCAGAGCGATCGATATTAAATTGAAAAGCTTCATAAGTCGGATAAGAAAAATCAGGACAATAAGTGGGATTACCACTAATCTCCTCAGTCGTATCAAAGGAAAGACTCTCAAAGTCAGGTAAAAATTCCTCGAGCTCGGCTCAAGAGGATCGTCAATTGTAAGCTCAATCTTCTTTTTTAACTTTATCCGGAGGGATTGACATTTCATCGTTCAACAAATTGTCAAGAAAAATAGTATCTCCCTCCGAATCAAAGTAAGATTCATCAATCTCAGAAAACGGAGTCGTTTCAATAGCAAGGAATTCATCGACCTCTTCCCAAAAAAATCATATTCCTTTGTCGGAGGAAATGATGGGGAAGAGTCAGAGATGAAAGTTTTCACAAAATCATCAAAGGAATAATCACAAACATCAACACTTTTTACGGAATACTTCTTTGATTTCGAAGCATCGGCTTTAAAAATCATTATGTTATCATCATGTCTTAAAGTTAGAGTATCCTCAAAATGATCTACTAGGGCTTTTGTGGTTCGCAAAAACGGTCTCCCTAGTATAAGAGGAACTCTCGGATCGGCCTCGAAATTAACAACAACAAAATCTTACGGAAAAGTACACGAATTCACACGAACAAAAACATCTTCCGCAATTCTAACCGGATGAGTAATCGAACGATTAACAAGCTCTAAAGTCATTCTCGTCGGTTTAAGATCCCCCATTCCAAGTTGTTCATAGATCGATAATGGCATGAGGTTAATGCTTGCACCTGAATTGGCCAGGGCATTGCACACCTCTTGATCTTTCAACGAACAAGGAATGAGAAACTTTCCCGAATCTCCAAGCTTCTCGGGAAGCTTCTTGAGAAGAATCGCGGAGCATTGAGCATTTATCGGCGTTTCGGCTAATTCATGCAATTTCTCTTTATTACTTACGAGGTTTTTGAACTTTGAAGCAAACTTTGGCATGTAAAAAAGAGCATCCATGAAACTGATATCAAAGTGCAATTTTTGAAAAATATCAAGAAACTTTTCCATTTATTTTTTAGATTTTGCACGGAGCTCTTCATCATTAAATCGTGATGGATATGGCAATTTTGACTTGTATTTCACATTATTTTCATAAACAACTTTTTCTTTATCCTTTGAAACTTGGACAACCGGAGGTTGGACGTTTCAGCTCCTCCATTATTAATAGGAGGAACCGGGTCCTTTGTCGCCTTGTCACAGTCTACTACCTTAGGCGGAGACGAAGAAAAAGAGGTAGTAGGAGCTGTGGGTCCATCATATTTTACTCCACTGCGAGTTGTGTGATGAGGCGAAAAATGATCCGTTTTTAGGGGGTCATTTAAGCCCGAATCCGACTTTATTTGATCAAATATTGCCCTAAATCGTTCCTTTTGTGATTTTATGTACTTGGAGAGTGAATTCTGGAAAAGAAGCCATTTTGGACGTTTTTGGAGCATAAAAGTGAAGAAAATGGCAAAGTCTCAAATTTCTATGCTGGAACAGTGCATGAAGGCGTCACATATTGCTCTTGACGGCGTCAAGACCCAAAGAATAAAATACCGTGGTTGATGACGGCGTCACATAGGCCGTCATAAGTAGATCAAGGCCGTCCAAGGAAGTATTTGGCGGCGAGATGACGGCGTCACACCCTTACTCTTGACGCCGTCACCTCGGTTTTCCTATATATAGTTTTCTTATTTTTTCATTAAAAAGAGAGAAGTTTTGGTGAAACCCTAAAGACGAATTTGGTGCATCTTTTACAGGTTTTTCAAGGGTTTCAAACCCTTGATACCTTGCATTGTAATTGAGATAAGTGTTCTTCTAATTCAATCAATATGTCTATGTGTTGGTTGTTTATATCTTGTTCTTGTCTCAATTCCATTATGCTAGGCTAGATCTCTTTTGTGTTTGCTTAGATCTAATGAAACCTAGATGTTGATTATGTGTTGATTACTTGTTTATTCTTGTCTTGGATGAATGATTTTATATGTTAGGCTTAAGAAAACTGGCAGATCTCCAAATGGTAACATGCTTGAACGTCTTAAGAAACATGAACCGAGGCGTACTAGGTCTTTATTGGTTTAATTTAATGCATGAGCCACTGTTTACAATCCCTATAGTTGTGCTGGGTCATGGTGTAGGAGGAGATAAGAGCTCATAGAGTTGGGGAGTTATGTATGCCACCCCACGAATGGTATTAAGGAATACAATCCGTCATCCATACAATTATAACAAGTAATTAACGTGTAAAAGATATCTAGGGAGTAGTGAAGTCTAAGTAAACACAATTTCTCCAATTACTGCTCACAACTTTTGTAATAACTAGTTTAATTTCATTTTTAGTATTTTAGTTTGATTATATATTAGTTTTGGGTTAGTTGAATAGCAACTAATTCCGCCCACTCTTCCAAACCCCGAGATTTTACTTGCTTTCATAAAAATATAAAAACACAAAAATAATCATCCCTCACCTTTAGACTAGTAATTAGGTTTTCTAATCCTAGCGACACTATTCCTAAGCTGAACGATCAATCCCCCGGTACTTGTCACTATACTATACTACAACGATCAGGTACACTGCCTGGTGGGGGTTGTAAGCTTCTCGAGATCCCTCGAGAGGTAAAGCCTGCTGCGATTCCCACGCATCAAGTTTTTGGCGCCGCAGCCCGGGGAATAGTTATTGTCTAGGTTAGGATTTCTTTTTATTAGGTCTACTTGCTAGATTTCTTTCTAGTAAGATTTTATTTTTATTTTTAGGTCTTCTTTAGTCTATCTTATTTCTTCGTGCCTTTGTTCGTAACTCTTTACCATCCGACATCATGGAAGGTGGTAACATCTTTGAACCCATCGTCCCACCACAACAAAACCCACCATTAGAACCCCTTAGGCCCCGAACCTTAGGAGAGTATTCCCGACCTAGCCACCAAGGCTACCGAAACACCATTGAGCTCACCGGAGACAATTTGACCCCCTTGCGATCCGACACCATCCGGTTGGTGCAAAGCGGATGTGCATTCCATGGACTTCGTTCCGAAGATCCAAACCAACATCGTAAGGACTTTCTCAAAATCGTAGATTCCATAGACCTAGGTGTTGAAACTAGAGAGACTACCCGTTTACGCCTATTCCAATTCTCTCTACGGGATCAAGCTAGTCAATGGCTTGAGCGTTTACCCGCGGGATCCATCACCACATGGGATGATCTCACCACTCGTTTCCTTGCTCAATTTTTCCCACCGGGGAGAACTACTAAGCTTAGGAATGACATCTTGATGTTTCAACAACGTCAAAATGAAACCTTTTATGAAGCATGGATTCGATATAAAGACCTACTCCGAAAAGTTCCTCATCATGGGATCGAACCATGGCTTCAGATCCAAATCTTTTATGGTAAGGTTGACTATCAAACAAGGAAAGCCATTGATTACGCAGCCAAAGGTAGGCTAGATAGACTTAGCGTCGACGAGTGCTGGAAAGTTCTTGAGGAGTTGGCACAATACGAAGAGGAAGGATGGGAGGACCCGATGCTCCCAAGCAAGGTAAAACTTGATTACGCATGTGCCACCCAAGAACAATTGTTATGAAGCATCGAGAAGCAGGTAAAAGAATTGATGAGTATTGAGAAACTTGCTGCTGAACCCGTGAGGAATCCTAATCCACGTAGGAATACGGTTATCAGCCAAAATTTTCATGAACGCTCACGATAAGAGGAATTCAAAGGGATAATGGTAACCTTCATGGATAATCAGGAAAAACAAATCCAGCACCTAGAGGCACGCATGGAAAGCACTCATAAAGCTTTTATGAATTTCGCAGATCAATTCATATCAAGGGTCAAAGACAAGATCAAAGAAAATTCCATACCTAAAAAAATTGAAAAAGTCTTCGAGGTGTCAACCCCTTTGGTGTTTGACCAAGAGGATAGCGGGAGATTTTCCTCAAATGCTTTACCATTAACTACCCCCCGTTCTCATAAACACCCCCATGCAGAGAAAAGCTCGCAAATCCATAGCATTTTCGTTGGATGCTTGCGAACTCCATTCCCGATCTCATCCAAAAAACGTTCTTTTGGTTTTAAACCCGGTGTAAAGAGGTCGCACCTCAAAAACACCACTGATTTGAAACCTCCTATGGAACAACATCCTTCTTCTCACACCAACGACCCGTGCATAAGGATCAACTTAGCCAAAACATCACCCGACCCTCTCTACTACCTTACCTCTTTCCGCGACAGTAATGAGACGTTCGACCCTGGTGGACCTCGTTAACGGAATAACTACTCATGGGTTTTACTAATGATTAGTTATTCACGCAAAGAGCAGGGACTGAACATGAAACTACTCCAAACCTTACCTTACACGGGCATCTGACGGCGTCAGATTTAACTCTTGACGCCGTCAGCTCGATGGATCAGCAATATTAACACAAACCAATCACTTTCAACCCATACCCCACAAATCTCACCCAAGTGCTGCTGCTACTCCGATTCTCAACCTCCCAATTCGACATCTTCCGCATCCGATCTCTACTTTGTAAGTAAGTTTTCTTCATCCTTTTTCAATCAATTATCCTTAGGACCCATCAATTTGAAAAACCCCTTTCGCCCGAAACCCCATTCTTGACCCACTATTAGCAAATCATAATGCCATCCAATTGGTGATTTGTAATCGTGGGGTTACCATTTGATAATCTTGTCTCACCCAAATCATGCATTAATTTAGAGAAAACCCATCATGCCTCGGATTCTTTGACCCCCCACCCCGGTTTCCTGATTAAAGGAGCGTTTGGGTAATGGGTTAAGAGTTTGAAAATTGATTTTTTTCCCTCGCATTTGCATGGCTCTGATTCTGATCCATCTAACGGCGTCAAGATTACTCTTGACGGCGTCAGATGTGTCTGACTGCATAAAGTTCATCAAAAATTCGCGTTCTAATCGTTTCCATTCACTCCACCTTTTTCCAGGAAAATGAGCAAAAGATCTCGTCAACATAAGGGCAGTTCCTCTAGATCTCAAGGGATCAATTATGGAGAATTAGTGCATAGTTGGGGCGAGTTTGGCGATGTTGGTACTAGCACCAAGTATGCGGAGTTGTGTAACCACCATATTGATGTTGGGGCTGTGGTTGACTGGGATTTTCTGAGAGCCAGTGGGTTGGAGGCTGCATTTTTAGGGAGGATCCGCACAGATGGGTTTGCGGGTCCGCAGTGGGAGAGGTTGTTTAGGCTTCGAGAGACAGTATATAGTGAGTTAGTGCGGGAGTTCTTTGCGACCTTCCGTTTTGATCAGGCTGAGGCTAGGGGAGATATGGGGGGTACCACTGTGTATTTTAGGCTAGGAGGAGAGTTGAGGTCATGTTCAGTGGCTGAGTTTGGTTGGAGGTGATGAGTGTCAAAATACTCATCATTTTATACTAATCTGAGCTGCCAAAACATACAAAAATACTCAAATATGTATCAAAATACTTAAAATATCTTAAAGGTGTGTTTTATATGTTTCAAATGCAAAATATGCAAAAACAGATGAAAAACGTACAAAGTTTGCATAATTGGCAGTTTCAGTCCCTCAAGTTTCATAAATTGGCAAAACTAGTCCCTGGTTATTCTAAAAGCATGAAAATGTCACCAAAGGTTCTTTTTAATCATAAAGTTACATATTTAGTCCTTTGGTGCAAAGTTTCACAAAATTACAAGTTTAGTCCCTATACTTTGGAAATTGACATAAATGGTCCCTGGGATGTAAAAACTTTGAGAAAAATCAATTTTGGTCATTGTACTAATAATCTTTTGCAGGAATGGTCCTTGGGTGATAAGTTTGGTGAATTTACATGATTGGTCCCTGAAGTTTCATAGTTTGGCAAACCAGGTCCCTCAAAGTTTCAAACTTGACAGTTTTAGTCCCTGGGTGTTCAAAATGGGAAAATTATCATTAAGGGTCCTTAGGAATTCACAAAGTGTCACAATTGGTCCTTGGGTGAAAAGTTTAGAGAAATTGCAAAAAGGCCCCTCAGCTTTGCAAGTTTGGCAAAAATAGTCCTCGGATATTTAAAATATGAAAAACATCAAAAATGTCCTTGTACTATTTAGTTATGGCAATTTTAGTCCTTAAGTAAACTTTGGAAAAGATACACATCAGCCCCCCCAAACTTTGCTTAAATTACAAATTTAGTCCTTGTGATTTATTAACTAAAAACCAAACAGACCTAATTTTATTATAATCCAAAACCCAAATCCACTACACCAACAACCCACCCACTTCTTTGGCCCAACCTTAGCCCAGTCCACCCCTCAGTCAACGCCCGGTCAAACCAATACCACCCTTTCCACCTTTTCCCTCCCAAAACCATACCACCACACAGACTCACCTCTGCTCCATACCACCATACCAGCTCACCACCCAGCTGTCCAACCTTATCCCTCCACCTCCACAACACTCCAAACCCCATTAAACCCTTAAAACCCTCCCCACGTTAACTACAGTACCCTGTGGAGACTTTGGCGCCAAGAAACGATTTAAACGGCTAGGATGATTGGGACCAATCCAATGGTCTACAATTGGTGGGAAATGCCCCAGTGGGTCCCACAAACTCAGAGATTATCTATAAAGAGGAAAAGAAGCAGAAGGTGAAGATGATTAGTTTAGGTTTAGTTTAATTAGGTCGTATGTAGTGTAGTTTACAAATTCAGTTGTAATTTCCATTTAAACAGCTTGCTATCAGTTGATTTCATGTATTTCAATCTTTAATCTAAGTTAATTTCAAGTTCAGCTCATTTATCAGTTTATGCCATTTTCAAGAATTCTCAAAAAATCTCACTAGATTTGTATGTTGTTAGTTGTTGTTGTATTTGATTCATAAGCTCATATAAAGCTCTGACAAAGCTTTATTAAGTCTTAGAAATTCTTAATCATCAGTTTAGAATAGAAAAGCAAAAATACTAAAAAAATCAAATAAAATAGTGAAAAATAAAAAATCATAAGAAGAAGAGGGAAGAAGAAAGGTGAATGGTGAAATTTGGATTATTTCTGGTTTAGAACCTTTTAGGAGGTGATAAGATTGGTTATTTGTTCATGGTTCATTGATCCTCAGCCTATTACCTTTGTAAGCATTTATTTTCCATTTTTACTTTTTATTATTTGAGTACTTAATTAGCTTAGACTTTAGTAATTTTAGGTTTCTATATTGTTTATTAGTTATAATATTAATTAAAATCAGTATTGTGTTCATTGGAAATCATTTGTACTAAAAACCAAAAATCTCACTGTGTAAATCACAAGTTTGACAAACCTATGTATTTTACTTGTGGCATGATTGATTTGTGTTCATTTGATCTTAGTTAATCATAATTTAGTGTTAGGAATCAGTTTTATAGATTAAAATCTTGTTTAGCTTTGAAAATCATCAAAATCAGTTTGTTAGGGAGTGTTTGGATTATCTGTTTTAGCCATGTTCATGGCTGTTATTGATGTTGTGTGTTATTGCAGTATGCTAGTTTAAGTTTAATTAGGTATAATAAGTCATAAAATTAGTGTCTCATTAGGCACAAAGTCAAAATCCAATTCTAATTCCCTTGACAGTCAACTGTCAAGGATTTTGGGATCCACAAGCCTTAAGTTCTAATCATAAGTAACTAATTTAGCTTATTTTAGTTTAGTTATAACTTAATTAGTCACAATTAATCATAAAATCAAGATAGAAACTCATAAAAGTCAAACTAGCAAGTTTTCATCAAAAGTCAATTTTACACTTCTCAGTTTTCACCAAAACTCCAAGATTTGTTGTGAATTTTGTATTAAGTTTCAAGGTTTGAAAATTGTTGTAGCAATAGCCTATTAACTTGTCTTTAAGTTCCCACTGAGCTTATATTTTTAGGATTTTTAGTGTGGGCCCCACTCACCCCCAAACACAACTGCAGGGAAGACTTCTTCCCCTGCACCAGCAGCTCAGGCCATCACCACCACTTTGGTGGTGATTTGTGGCCACCATAGTGGGCCCCAGACCTCAAAATTAGTTCCATAGAACCCCCCTCCTAGTAGACTCTTAGGATTGACCTTTGGTTTGACTTGAATCCCAGTGGACCCCACCTAAATCAGACCCAAAACCTTGTCCCAAATTTGTGTTGTAACCAAGTTTTTGGAATAGCTTATTTGGCTTATCAGCTTATCTACTGAGCTTATTTGACCAAATTAAGCTTAGACAAGTCCAAAGTACTTATTAGAACCAGAATATACCATAGTGGGTCCCACATAAGCTCAATTGAGCTTATTTTCCATTTTAGTCAACCAAAGTCAACTGTGGAAGTAATAAGCTTCCACAGTGCTTATTAATAAGTTCTAAAAAAGTTGTTTTTACAAAAGTTGCTTATTTTTATATATAATATAGTTTTGTAAAAGAAAAATCCAGAAAATACAACATAAAAATAAGTGATAGTTTCTATTTAATTTAATTAAATTTTAATTTTCATTTTTAGATTTTAATTAAGTAATTTGTAATTTTATATTTTTATTAATTTCCTCTTAAGTTAAAGTATTTTTAATAATTTTCTCAGAATTTTATTTTGTAATTTAGTATTTATTATAATTAATAATAGTTTTATTAGTAATTAATTAATAATTAAGTTATAAATAGCATAATTAATTTTTATATAGCAACACCTAGTTTTTATATTTTTTATAGCTTTTATAAGTCATAAAATAGTTTTATAAATTTTTTCATAATTTTCTAAGTTAGTTTAGTATTATTTATAATTTAAAATAGTTTAATTAGTTTAATTAATATAAATAGTTTGTAATTAATAAGAAATTCATAAAAAGACAAAAAGATTTATTTTTATTTTTTATACTTTCTTCAAGTTCATTTTTAAGTTTAGAAAATATTTTTATAAGTTTTTAGTTTAATTTGTAGTGTTTATTATTTTTAGTTTTAATTAAGTTAGTTTTAATTAAATAATTAATAATAAATAATATAATAATCTAAAAAATAGTTTTATTTTTAATTTAATTTTATTTTAAGTTTAAGTTTTTAGAATTTTCATTTTTAACCCTTGTAGTTTATTTTTCTTAAAACTCACCTTTTTCTCAGTACGCAGTCGCGTCTGAGTTTTAAATTGGTGTACGTTTATACGTTTTAGATATCTAGGTTTTACGTAATTGTTCTAATAGTTTATTTAAGTTATAAAACCCTAGTGTAATCACACACACACACACACTTTTATACCTTTCCTGTTCACATTCACTAATCACAGATTC